>CM035842.1:266047234-266086672 GCA_020510985.1 Pholidichthys leucotaenia
AAGGTGATAAACACTAATAGCTTAGAGCTCAGTCTCTAACAAAGTTGTTCCACCTCTAAGAATAACTTTCACCTATCACTCAGGTACCTCAAGAAAAGGAAAACTGACAAGAAGCTCAAGATTAAAATGACTCACTTCTATTTGTTGGCCAGGACGATGGCCCTCCTGTTTTTCAGTTTAGCCCTCTACCTAGCACTCTCACCTACTTTCACCCAGTTAGAACTGGACAGAACCCAGACAAGAAGTCAACAATCCTTAAGTAGATTCTCAACCACAGCCTCATCATTAGGGCCCCTTGCTACCCTTAGCACGTCTACTGTTAAATCAGTCAACACCGCTACACTGAAATGCCAGACAGTTGAACCACCAACTGTTATCAAAACTTTGCAAGATACTGTGTTGGTTTTGAATGTTTGCTCCAAAGCCTCATTCAAACTCAACAAGGTCTTGGACTTGTCACTCTTCATGTTAGAGGGTGACCTTGCTCACCCACATCTAATGTCTGTGTTTCTTCGAAAGGTAGCTAAAAATATTAGACTTTCAGCTAACACTTTGACAACGAGTCTGCCTTCACCGCTTCTTGCCCCTGTTTCAGATGTCACAAAGTTATTCCTCATTGCCACTCAAAGAACAATGATGACTCCCCATGCTCGCTCAGTCTTCCAGAACAAAGGTCTCAAGCACCCTCTGAGTAAGACCTCTGTGGAACCATGGTTTAGTCCAAATAAACCAATTCAATTCGAACCTCCTTGAATTAACTCAATATTGCTTAACCTAAACATCTACCTCAGATAAGCAATACATTTTTGTTTTGCATTCTTTGTTTTGACTTTTATTTTTCTTTATTTTTAGAATTTTTAAAAGTTATATGCATGCTTATACAGTATACAAACCTATATTTTTATATATAGCTCTTGCACTCCATTTTGATTTTTGTACCCATTCAAACTATTTTTTTTTTTTTTAAAACAACTATGATAGCTATTTCATCGTGAACCAAAATTCCTACCTCAGGTATGTAAGACTACGCACCTATTTTTGTAGCTAGAATTTTTGAGTCATTTCAAGACCTATGCCTTAGCTTACTACTCCAAGTCATTTTTATAATCTACATTTGTCCATATTCAAATTATTTTTTTTGAAATTCATGGAAGTCCTTCCAGTAAACCAAAGTCAAAGATCTGTACTTAGTAATAGATACTGTTTGCATGCTAGTGTGTATGGACATCACACAAACCTTTTAACCCAGTATTTAGGTCAAGTGTTGTCAAGGAGACGAAGCTGCCATGGATGTGTACCGACGCTGACCGATGCTCACCATCGCTACAAAGGGGGGAACTGTAGCATCATCGTCCTCCTCAAAACCAAGACAAGATCACTTCTCTCCAGTTTACAGGAATTTCAATTTATTCATTACACAGGAATATCACCTTTCTGCCTTCTCAGGAATATCACTGGCTTTTGCTGACTCATGCAGGCTTCTTCCAGACCTGACCAAAGATGCTTGCTTTCCCAGGACCCCAATGTAAACAATTGCCGCTTGCAGAGATTGTAAGGATCAGAGTTTGCTTTTAAAGGCTCAAAGGAACATAAAACTCAGGAGACCAGACCTCTCAACATGAACACTGCATTTGATAACGTACCTTTTCACAGGAAACCAATGTTTTTAAAAGAGTCATAAACCACTTAATCTGACGGTTTTATAGCCTATGCTGTCCAGGCCTTCGCCAGATACTAAGGAAATCATCTACAGCTCAACAGTACCTCCTAGCGGATACCTACGGAATGTGTTTTCAGTACGTAGGATGACTTTTAATTTGTTCTAAATATTAAGTTTCTTTCAGCTTATCCTGGATCCTAAGGACACTGAAAATCATCCCCCTTATCACCAACCATGGTTTGCTGCATGTTCTGCTGTTCTAATCTTGATCTAAATGTGAATGCATGTATTATAATTATGTATAAGAAATGTTATATTCATGAGTGTTATTGGAGTAATGGTATAAATGCATGATCACCATATATTAGCCAAGTCATTTAATTTAGTTAGATTTTATATTGAGCATCTATCTTATAAGAACTGACTGTTGATTTTTCCCTCTGAAAATTCATGGGATGGTGTCTCCATTTGGTTGGCTGCTCTCAAACAAAGAAATGTTTTCACATTGGATAACAGCCATTTCAAACTGATTCTGAAAGAGTAGATTGGTCATTTGACGACTGACCTCATCAGTTTTACGACCCGGCGAGGTAACTTTAAAAGACAGAAGTTAGATTTGAGTACACAAAGACATGAGGAAAAACAGGGTTAACAGTTGAGTCACAGCACAGTTAAGAGTTTTGAAAAAGTCAGAGATCAGACAACAGGCAGGAAGATTAGCTAGAAATAGAATTAAGAATTAGAGGAACTAAATTAAGATTAAAGAAGCAGAATAGTAATCTAGATCTCAGAAGATTTTATTCCACCGTTTCAAGGCCCTGTGAAGTTTTATTTTATTCTCTGTGTGTTTGTCAAATCTTTTCTTATATTCTGGAAACTGAGGAGAAACCATTTTTCTTTAGAGCTCGTCCCTTTTTAGAGAATCAAATTCTCAAACTTTTTCCTTCACCTCAGAAGCCATTCTTATCCTAGTAAATGTTTTTCTAACACTTTTTTTTAATGACTTTTCACGCCATTAAAGTGGACCTTTAATTTGCCTAGTTAAAGAGAACAGAGACTGAGAAGATTTTCCTTCAGTTTTGGGTCGATCCAGCTACAAGAGACCCCAAATTTGGATTCTTTTCCCAAGGACTTTTCACGCCGCCCTGAGACAAAACCACCCATGGCTGCAAATGTCTCTTTGAAGGGCCACCCAGCTAAGTTATCGCCCAACGGCTGTGAGTGAGGATAGCAGCCGCTTCCTCCCGACGTCCGAGCTTCAAAAAAAAAACCCAGCGGTACCGACCAGCGGGATTTGGACCTACGGCCGTGTGTGAGTGAGACTTATTCCTCCTATTTCTGGGTTAAAACGTGATGTCCTAACAATTAAATTACAATTGAATATCGCCCGTATTTCAGGGCTCAATTAGTCTCAGCCACAGGATAGAACTGTAAACTGAACGAAAACTTTAAGTCATTTTTAAGTAACTGCCCTTAAAATTTTGTAGATTAATTCAGGAGTCATTTTTAGATAATTAGCTTATGAATTTTCCCCATAAAATTGCGTTGTTTTGTTAAAACATTCCAGTCTCACCGTTGAAACATAAGTCTAGTTTCTCCTTGGTTCTACAGAGGTGTAATGCTGGATTTTATGTTCAGGAACTCAATATCAGTTGATGTGATATTTTACGCTGTCATCATCTGAATCTGTTTATTCATCATTTGAACGCCATGCCATGTAACCTGAATGATTTTAATAAACGAGTGAATAAGAGCAGTTGAAGCGTTTTCCTTTCGCATATACAGGTTTCCTAATCACGGCAGGACAAAAACTCACTGAAACTTTGAGACTGATTCATTAAGCAATTTAAGGTACAAAATTAATTAAAACTAAAGTTAATTTTATTGTCCGTTAGGACTGGTGCCCCTTTTACGAGTGCTTTTATTTAATTTAGCTGGTGTAGAAGTGATGGTTCAACTCCGCCCCCCTTTCACACCCACTATTAAATAAAATAAATAATTCCTGTACCTTATGACAAATAATTTTATAGGCTCTTCATCCTACAAAGGAGATGTATTTACCTTCTTAACTTGTTTCGACTGTACACTGCAGCCTTCATCAGAAGAGTCAGCTGATTGCTGCCAGGTGACATTTATCAGCTGATTTTCGTAGGTGGGGCCAGCTCAGCAGATCTGTCAGATCCACCGAGCCGGCTCCACCTTCCGCCGTCAGATGGTCTCTGGAGAATGTGATCCCAGGTGTGGGAAAGCATAAAGGCCCCCTCATCTCGGTTCATGGTGTCTTTTCCCCGCTTCCTGATTTCTATGGCCTCCTTGATCCGGCGTTTGTGCCTGTTGCTCTCTGATCCAATAATTTTTGCATTGTCCCAGTCCATGATGTGTAAGTACCAGCTGAGTAGAACTGCGAAACTAAGGTCGGAGATAAAGAAGTAAACAGAGCACGCTGTCAAAGTAAAAGCACAGGAGAAATGGCAAAAGGGTAACTGACTATAAACATGCAATAATACAAAATGAGAACAGAACAGATAATACAGACAAGGGAAAAATAACCACAACGACAAGGATAAGATAAATACAAGAGTGTGGAGCGTGTAAATAATGAGGCTGATTTGGTTCAAGCGGTTTATTACACGACTCACACAAGGAGCATAGACAGAATGGCATACAAGTAGGAACTCTTCCCTTAAATAACATGACATCCTTCTAGGCTCTTCTCACACACAAAAGATAATCCCCGTCTAGACTCTTCCCACACACAAAAGATAATCCCCCCGTCCGACTGCAGTCAGTCCATTCATCATTTACACCTCCCTGTTATCTTACTAGGGCATCTAGAAACTTCTCACAAACAAAAGGTTAACTTCGCGTCCTTTGTTCCTGTCTAAGGTGGTAAACCATTATGCACTCCCCAGGTTGCCCCCCCCCAGCAACTTAGATAGGACAAAAGGGTAACAGTCCACATGCTGTGATAAAACGATTAACATCAGTCCACATGCTGTAGAACAATCAACATCAGTCCAAATGTTGCTTGGGCTTCAGTCTTCTGCCGTATCTGCTGTAGCCAGGATTCGCTGCCTCCGTGGCGCTGCCATGCTGGGGGGCTGATGTCTGGGGGTGAAAACTTTTTGACTGTCCGTGTGGGTGCTCTGGAGAATCTTTTCTCTGGGAAGCGCCCTGTGGGGGTCTTCCACGCCGAGGGACCCTCGCCAACAGCACTTGCTTGTCAGCCACAACGAAAGCAGGTTTGAGTCTGTCTATGCCAATTTTTTCCCTCCTACCCCCCAAATCTAGCAAAAAATGCTTATCCCGTTTTTCCAGCACTCTAAACGGTCCATCATAAGGTGAGCGCAGTGGGGGGCGGTGGGCGTCGTGTCTGACAAACACGAACTCTGTGTTTTTCAAAGCTTTAGGCACAAAAACACGTGGAAAACTGTGGGGGGCAGGGCCCGGCAGCGTGCTTGAGTCTATGCAACGCTGCAGCAGCTGAGACGGGGAGCTGCCCGGTGCAGGATTATCTGGCAGAAACTCCCCAGGCAGCCGGAGTGGTTGTGCAAAAACGAGTTCTGCTGGGGAAGCTTCCAGATCCTCTTTAGGCGCAGAACGTAACCCCAATAAAACCCATGGTAGCCTGTCTACCCAATTTGCATCCATCAGTGAAGCCCTCAGAGCCGCTTTTAACGACCTATGAAAACGTTCGCATAACCCATTTGCCTGTGGGTTGTACGCGGTTGTGCGGTGAATTGAGACACCTAGGCTGCGGGCCATGGTTGACCAGAGTTCAGAAACAAATTGAGAGCCTCTGTCGGACGTAATGTCCGACGGAACTCCAAAACGCGCCACCAATGCTGTTAAAAACGCGCGCGCCACCTCCTTGGCCGTGGTTGCCGCCAGCGGAACCGCTTCTGGCCAGCGTGTGGTGCGGTCCACCATTGTCAGGAGATGCGTGTACCCCTGTGATAGCGGAAAGGGGCCTACGAGGTCCACGTGGACATGGTCAAACCTCTTAGCCGGGATGCGAAACGGCTCCAAAGGAGCCTTCGTGTGTCTGTGAACCTTGGCTTGTTGGCACGCCACGCAGGCTGCCGCCCACTCTTTCACTTGTTTGCGAAGGCCCGGCCACACATATTTCTCTCCTACCATTTTGACCGACGCGCACACCCCTGGGTATGCCAAAGAGTGAACCGACTCAAACACGCGGCGGCGCCACGCGGCCGGAACCACAGGCCGTGGGCGACCCTTGGAGACGTCGCAGATTAAGGGGGGAATGCCGTTAAGCAGCGTCCTCTTCTCCAGCCTTAACCCTGTTGGTCCAGACTGGAGCGCGCGCACGTCCGCGTCACTAGCCTGCTCCGCGGCCGTGGCTGCGTAATCCAACCCTACACAGACCGGGGCCACAACGGCGCGCGAGAGGCAGTCTGCCACTACATTCAGTTTGCCCGACACATGCTGAATATCAGTAGTAAACTCTGAGATCGAGGCCAGCTGCCTCTGCTGCTGGCCCGACCAAGGTTCTGAAACTTTGGCCATCGTGAATGTTAGTGGCTTATGGTCAACGAACGCAGTAAAATTGCGCCCTTCCAGCCAGAACTGGAAATGGCGAATGGCCAGGTGGAGAGCCAGCAACTCTCTGTCGAACGCGCTGTTTTTACGTTCATTGTCGCGCAAGGTTCTGCTGAAAAAGGCAAGTGGCTGCCAAGCCCTGGCGACGTGCTGCTCCACGACAGCCCCTATGGCCACATCTGAGGCGTCAGTGGTGAGGTCTATGCGGGCCTTTGGGTCTGGATGTGCCAACAATGCAGCGTTTGCCAGGGCTACTTTAACTTCCGAGAACGCCTGCTCTCGTTCCGGGGTCCATTCAACCTTATTCGCGGGTTTCTGTTTTTTGAGCGCAGCGTACAATGGCTGCATGAGCTGCGCTGCGCGGGGAAGGAAACGGTTATAAAAATTCACCATTCCCAAAAATTCTTGTAGCGCCCTGACCGTTTGTGGTCGGGGAAAATCTGTCACAGCGCGCACTTTGTCAGGCAGCGGAACCACTCCTTTGGGAGAGACGCGGTGCCCTAAAAAATCAATCCCCGTCACCCCGAACTGACATTTCGCTGGGTTGATTATTAAACCGTGCTCTTCCAACCTACTGAAAACTGTCGTGCGGTGGGTTTCGTGTTCGTCTTCGGACGCGCTGGCTACCAAGATATCGTCCAGGTAGACGAACACGAAAGGGAGATCGCGCAGCACTGCATCCATCATGCGTTGGAACGTCTGTGCTGCACCTTTAAGCCTAAACGGCATGTGCAAGAACTCAAATAAACCAAACTGAGTTATTACCGCTGTTTTGGGTATGTCCTCAGCGCGCACTGGGACTTGGTGGTAACCACGGACCAAATCTATCTTAGAAAAAATGCGCGCTCCTGCGAGGTGAGCGGAAAAATCCTGAATGTGGGGAATTGGGTAGCGGTCATGCGCTGTAGCGTTGTTTAACCTGCGGAAATCACCGCAAGGTCGCCACGAACCTTTAGCTTTAGGGACCATGTGTAGCGGGGAAGCCCATGGGCTGTTTGAGCGCCTGATGATGATAAGATAAGATAAGCCTTTATTAGTCCCACAACGGGGAAATTCCAGGATTGCAACAGCACAGGGATAGCAACACTCAGAGCAACAATCAGAAGGCAAGAAAAAAAACAAGCAAGCAAGAGCAGCTAATAAA
This sequence comes from Pholidichthys leucotaenia, assembly GCA_020510985.1. Classification (NCBI taxonomy): domain Eukaryota; kingdom Metazoa; phylum Chordata; class Actinopteri; order Cichliformes; family Pholidichthyidae; genus Pholidichthys; species Pholidichthys leucotaenia. The sequence continues at coordinate 266,054,599 of CM035842.1, forward strand.
CATATGTACGTATTACTATAAAATATATATATATACACACACACACAGACACACAGTGCAGAGCATTGTAGCTGGATGGAATAAATATATGAATATATGAACACACAGTGCAGAGCATTGTAGCTAGATGGAATAAATATGTAAATATATAAACACCCACAGTACGGAGCATTGCAGCTAGGTGGAATAAATATGCAAGTATATAAACACACACAGTGCGGAGCAATGTAGCTAGATGGAATAATATGTAGATATATAAATATATAAACACACCCAGTGCTGAGCATTGTAGCTAGATGGAATAAATATGCAAATATATAAACACACACAGTGCAGAGCATTGTTGCTAGATGGAATGAAACAGCATAACCGTCTACTTAGTTATCCTACATGGTATGATTATGTGCCCATACATATTCTCACCCTCCATAGCGACCGGTATGTTCCCAGTTGTATGCCGGAGGGGACCATTGTGTAAGTCTATTGCATCTTTTGCATTCAAAAAACTATTAGTTTGTTACGTCTTTTTGCTATCTCTGCGAGCAGCCCTGCTTAGGTTGTACAGTCTGACAGCCGTTGGTAGGAAGGACCTACGAAACCTCTCGGTTGTGCACCTGGGATGATGTAGTCTGCTGCTAAATGAGCTCCTCAGTGCATTCAGTATGTCCTGCATAGGGTGGAACTCGGACTCCAGCAGAGATGACAGTTTAGCCACCGTCCTTCTCTCTCCTATCTCCTCCATCGGATCAAGGCGCTGCCCCAGGACAGAGCTAGCTTTCTTAATCAGTTTGTTCAGTCTCTTCCTATCGGCTGCAGTAATGCCACTGCCCCAGCAGACCACTCCAAAAGTGATGGCTGATGCCACCACCGTGTCATAGAATGACTTCAGCAGCGCCCCTTGTACACCAAAAGACCTGAGTCTCCTCAGCAGGAACAGCCTGCGCTGTCCCTTCTTGTAGAGTGCATCAGTATTGTGTGACCAGTCTAGTTTATTGTTCAGATGAATACCCAGGTACTTATAGGATGTCACCATCTCGATGTCTGTTCCCTGTATATTTACTGGTACTGTGAGGGGCTGCCCATGCCTGCGGCAGTCCACCACCAGCTCCTTAGTTTTCCTCGCGTTGATCTGGAGGCAGTTCCGATGGCACCAGTCCACGAAGTCCTGGATAAGCCCTCTGTACTCAGCTTCATCTCCATTGGAGATGAGGCCAACGATCGCAGAGTCATCAGAGAACTTCTGTAGATGGCAGTGTGTTGTGTTGTGTGAGAAGTCCGCAGTATAAAGAGTGAACAGGAAGGGAGCCAGCACCGTTCCCTGGGGGGCCCCCGTGCTACTGATGATCGTGTCGGACACACAGTCCCGGGTTCTCACAAACTGAGGCCGGTTCGTGAGGTAGTCCAGGATCCATGATGACAGGTGCTGGTCCACCCCTGCGCGCAGCAGCTTGTCCTTCAGGATCATCGGTTGGATGGTGTTGAAAGCACTGGAGAAGTCAAAGAACATGATCCTCACCATATTCCCGGGCTTCTCCAGGTGGGACAGAGAACGGTGAAGGAGGAAGATCACTGCATCCTCCACCCCAATGCCATGCTGGTAGGCGAACTGGAGTGGATCCATCGCTGGTTCCACCAGGGGGCGGAGGTGAGCAAGGAGCAGTCTCTCCAGGGTCTTCATCAAGTGGGACGTCAAGGCCACCGGTCTGTAGCTGTTCAGGTCTTTGGGGTGGGAAGTTTTTGGTACAGATACCACACAAGATGTTTTCCACAGCTGTGGTACCCTCCCCAGTTTCAGGCTCATGTTGAAGATATACGTCACAATCCCACACAGCTGGTCTGCACAGGACTTGAGGAGCTTTGCGCTGATGCCGTCTGGTCCCGGCGCCTTCCTCGCCTTGATCTTCCTCAGCTCCGTCCTCACCTGGGTCCTGGTCAGGGTCAGGATGGGGGGCTGTGTGTTGGGAGTGGGGGGGTGTTGGTGGAGTGGGGAGTGGGCAGCAGGACTTGATTTCTTTAGAGGCAGCAGTGGTTGTTGTGCAGTCAGGGGGGAGGGCGGTTGGTCAAATCTATTGAAAAACAGATTCAGGTTGTTCGCCCACTCCCTGCCCCCTGTGGCCTGGGGGGAGGTATTCTGGAGCCCCGAGATGGTTTTGAGGTTTCTCCAGACCCCGCTGATGTCGCTCTGTTGCAGCTTGTCCTCCATCTTCTTCCTGAAGCTGTCCTTGCCTTCTCTGATCTTTCTCCTCAGCTCCCTCTGTACGGACTTCAGCATCTCCCTGTTCCCTGACCTGAAGATCCTCTTCTTCTCTCTCAGAAGTGTTTTTATCTCAGGGTTGATCCAGGGTTTGTTGTTTGAGTGACGCCGTATGGTCTTGGTGGGAACGGATTTGTCCACACAGAAGCTGAGGTAGCCCGTGAAGGTGTGAATGAGGCCATCGATGTCCTCACCATGTGGATCGCAGAGCTGCTTCCAGGCGGTGGCTTCAAAACAGCCCTTTAGGGTGTCCATTGTCTCCTCAGACCATAACTCCACAGTGTGCATGGCCGGAGGTTGTCTGTGCACTAGGGGTTTGTACACCGGCCGGAGATGAACCAAGTTGTGATCCGATCTCCCGAGTGGGGGGAGTTGTGATGAGGTGTACGCCTCCTTAGTGTTTGCGTAGAATAAATCCAGTGTTTTATTGTCTCTAGTGTGGCATGTGACATACTGGGTGAACGTGGGTAGAATGGGAGACAGTGAAACATGGTTGAAATCGCCTGAGATGAGGAGAAGAGCATCTGGGTGTTCTGTCTGCAGCCTGCTGGTTACTGAATGGATGACGTCACGTGCTGTCCCAGCGTTCGCCGTCGGATTTGCATAAACAACAATGCAGATCACGTGTGAGTGTTCTCTCGGGAGATATGTAGGCCTCATGCTAACAGCTAGCAACTCAATGTCTTTGCTGCAGTGTCGTTGTTTAACAGTGATATGTCCCGGTCTGCACCAGTTGTTGTTAACATACATTATCACTCCACCGCCCCTAGCCTTGCCACTGTCTGGTGTTCGGTCAGCTCGTATCATGTGAAAACCCTCCAGCTCAATGTTAGCATCTGCTGCTAGTTCAGTTAGCCACGTCTCAGTAAACAAAAGGAGAGAGCACTCCCGGTATGTGCTATCATAACGGGAGATAGCCGCTAGCTCATCTAACTTTCCCAGTATCGACCGTACATTTCCCATGACAACAGATGGAAGGGAGGGTCTGTACCTTATATTTTTTGTCCTCCGCCTTACTCCAGCCCGGCAGCCGCGGCGTTTTCGCCTCAGTTCTCTCGGTATGTCGAGTTTTTCCAATGGGACCGGGTGGCGGTTGAATGCTAGCAGCTGTTCTCTGCTGTATCGTATCCTGCTATAGACAGTGGCTCCGTCCACCGGCTCAGGAGACATTTAGGACGATCTGTGTGTCCGTGATATAAGTGGGGTGAAAAAAAAAGACGGATCAAAAGAGAGAGGAAGGGAAAAAGACTCGGAATCGAGCCGCTGTTGCAAAAGGCAGCCGACTCGTGTGGCGCCGAGAGAAAAAAAAAAAAAAAAAAAAAAAAAAAAAAATGATGCCTAACCTCTCTAGGTTAGCGAACTCCTTGCGCGCTATGGCCAGTTTAGCTGCGTCCAAGCGCCGAGGTCTTGCAAAAACGGGCGCCCCGGTGGTGGTGATAAAATGCTCCACCCCATGTTTAGCAATAGCTGCTGAAAACGTCGGGGCTGTGAGTGCTGGGAACTGAGTGAGCAGTGTGTGGAACTTACTGCATGCTGCTGTGACGTTGGCTTGTGCTGTTGGCCAGGTCACTCGAGCTATACAGGGGAGAGAGTCAAAAGACAGTGCATTAACCAGGCGCCTGTTAGCCATATCTACCAAAAACCCATGTGCACATAGAAAATCAGCCCCCAGTATATGGTAATCCAATGCTGCTACAACAAAAGTCCATTCAAATGTACGACCATGTAGAGACAAGAGCAGAGTCCTCTCACCAAAGGTCTTAATGTCTGAGCCGTTTGCTGCTGCCATCTCGGGGCCGCTGGTTCCTGCCAGCCGGTCAGCGTAGGTCGGCCGGATGAAACTCCTCTGTGCGCCGGTGTCCACGAGGAAATGCCTCCCCGAGCGTGCGTCCGTCAAATAGAGCAGCTTGTTCTCCTCCCCGAGGGTCGCGGCTGCTACCGACCCCCGGTCTTGGCATTTCCTGAGTGCTTGAAACTGGCACGGTGGTATACATTTGTGTGCCCTCTCTGCAAAGCAGCGATGGTAGAAGCAAAGCGTGTCACCTCCACGTTCCTTGGCCCCCGCTGCTGCTGCCGTCGGTGGTTCTGCTGCTGCCGTCGGCGGCTCCTCGACTCCTCGTGTCGACGTGCCGGGCTCCGTCGCTGCCACAATGGTCACGAAAGCCTTGGTGGCGATGATGATCCGGTCTGCCTCTCGGGCTAGCGCACGATAGTCCCGTTTGGCCAGCAATGACGAATTGGCCAGGGCCGCTCTCGCCGCTGTCGGAAGGTTCCTGAGGAAAATGTGGATGAAGATGAAGTGGTCGTCATCCGTGCCCTTTAACCTCAGCATCTTCTCCATCATGTCCACGGCCGAACCGTTTCCCAACTCGGTCCGCGTCAGAAGCCTCTCTGCTCTCTCACCATCCGAGAGCGTGTAGTGCTGGATGAGGGCAGCCTTCAGCGCGTCATATTTGCCGTCGGCTGGTAGCTGATCGAGCAGGCTCTCGATTTGCTTAGCCGTGCTGGCATCGAGCGCTGCGACCACATAGTAGAATTTCGTATCATCCGCCGATATCCCTCGGAGGGCGAACTGCGCCTCAGTTAAGTGGAACCAGGAGCGCGGGTTGTGCTGCCAAAAATCAGGTAGTTTGATCGCTACAGTGCACGCGAAGCTGGGGGTTCCAGTCGAGGTTGGCTCCGGGGATCTTCCGTCGTATTTCAGATCACATCGGGGTCACCAGTGTGGAGCGTGTAAATAATGAGGCTGATTTGGTTCAAGCGGTTTATTACACGACTCACACAAGGAGCATAGACAGAATGGCATACAAGTAGGAACTCTTCGCTTCCTTCTAGGCTCTTCTCACACACAAAAGATAATCCCCGTCTAGACTCTTCCCACACACAAAAGATAATCCCCCCGTCCGACTGCAGTCAGTCCATTCATCCTTGACACCTCCCTGTTATCTTACTAGGGCATCTAGAAACTTCTCACACACTAAAGGTTAACTTTGCGTCCTTTGTTCCTGTCTAAGGTGGTAAACCATTATGCACTCCCCAGGTTGCCACAAGAGATACAATACAGAAAAACTACATTACAAAAGAAGGACTGAGGGGAAAGGTGAGAGTAGGCTCATGTCAGAATAGGATAATACAATAATAACAAACTAGATAGATCTAGACATAGTAACAGACTAGACGGGACTAGGAATAATTAAACCAAGAACAGACAGAAACAAAAGACAACTCAAATATCATCATACATATTAAATACAAAACAGAAGTGGGAAAATTACAAAAATACTCAAAATGAACTTGAAGCATGAGCACGGCTCTCCACCTGTGCTCAGCATCATGAGACTAGCATGCAGACCACGGTGATGTAAACGGTTTTGAATTATCTTACGTGACACTTGGGTGCCTTTCACCTCCTTTAAATGTGCCTGAAGTTGAATGGTATTCATCATCTGATTCTGCAGGGCACTGTCATCCCACGCTGTCATCAACGTGGGATGTGGCCAAAGGACATCCACTTCTATGCCTTTCTGTGACTCTTCCAGTCTCTCTATATCTCTATTGCAACCTGCTGATGACACTCTGTGACACTCAAAGTTCAGTAGTCACTTCCGTCTGAGAACATCCTGTTTGAAGCCTTGCAATGGCAAGGCTGATCAATTGTTAGGCGTTGTCTTGGTCTCATGATGTCAAAGTGTGAACAGCATGATGAAAAAGACTGTTTAAAGTCCAAATGTCACGTAATAGGGTCCTTAAAATGTCTTGAAACTAGATATAAAAGGGAACCGATCCGTTCGGGTCTTGGTGCATATGCTTCAGTAATGCCGGAACATTCGTTACTACTCAGGGCCCCCAGAATCGCCTGGGGAAGAAGGCGGAAGTGACGAAACAGATTGTACCCTAGTTTGATGCTTGGGGTATCCCGATTGATTGTTTATATGGAGACTGGAAGATTGAAGTGAGCAACAAGAAAGAAAAAAATTGGATATTTCACCCATACCGTAAAACGGGGCTGTAAGGGACAGCTGGGTAATAAGGGACACTTTTCTGGGAAATGTTTTCATACCTGTCAAGTGATACGTTTTCGCCGTATTTTAATACGGGGAAAATGCAATTTTAGCAAATACGGGCGTATTGCCATTTCTGTACGCCCAAAAGAAAAATATACGGGGAAAAAAATTAGTGAGTGTGTTGAGGAACACGTCGTGTGTGTGACCCCCACAGTTAGGGGGCTGGCAGAGCGCTCAGCGTGAGCTATTATCACTACAATGAGAAGTGTGGACTTAATCATTAGGCTGATGGCCTCACACTTTCTACTGTCCTGCGGCTCCGGAACAGAGAGGAATCGCCTTCCAAATCCAATGCATCACTAGCAGAAGTGATGGTTTGTCATTTTTTTGTGGCAGGGCACAATCTGCCACCTGATCTGATCTGCCACTTCAGAAATGCTAGAGTCAGCAAAGGCTGCTACTTGGAACTATAACAAGCAGCATCAGTGAACATTTTCTTGTTTCAAGTTCATCCAAGTGCATTAGTGTAACAAAGCTGACAAATAAAAACTCTTTAATTCCAAGTGTATATACAGTATCTAGCTGACAATTAAGAACTATATTCAGAATAATTCTTATTGTGTACTTTCAAATTAAGCAATCTACCTTGTGCTAATGTAAATTTGAAAAATATTTTTGTATTTTTTTTATTTTATTTATTTTTTTGTGCTACTTGGCTTATTATTTTCACATTACCAAAAAGTTGTGGCTCAAGATTGTGTCCATAAAAGTGTACATTTGAATAAATATGTTTGAAATAGGTCATGTTGCAGTTTTTGTTTTTTTTTTTTGGGGGGGGGGTCAGTTTTCTTTCATCTGCCGATAAATACAGTTTTTAAGTACTCAGTACAGGTGTGAAAGCCCCCCAGTAAGGGAGGCATGAGGTATGCCTTGACAGGTATTAAGTGTAAATCTGCTTTTTTATTTTGAGCAGGACGCAGAAAAGTGTCCCTTATTACCCAGGGTTATGGCCCTATACACACAATCCTGGGGATTTTAATACAAGTCATTTTCCACAATTACTTCCATTTCATCCTTGATTTTGTTGCTACAACTGAATGAGGAAAGAAAGGGTTTTACTGTAAGCTAGCGCCCCACTGTATCGTCATAATAATGGCTTCCGAAAAATCGATATTTATGGGGCGCCCTCGACAGACCACCTTCGGCTTCCCAATTTTGCCGGTGGTTATAATTAATTTAAACATCACAGATTTCTTTTGGCTTACCATTCAACATTCTGGAGGCGATTAATGTCCAATTCAATGACATTTTCCACTGGTTCTGCTCTCTGGTCATCGTTGGAACTGTTGTCATCAGACAAAGCATCTGATTCCGTCTCGGACGGCTCGGACCTGTAAGGTTCTATGCCTCTGCCAATGTCTGAACCACTGTCATCAGTATCTGGGGTGTCGTCTTCCCTGAATTCCAAGTCCGATTCACGAGAGGACAAAACTAAACTAATTTGTTCACAATCACTGTCACTTTCCGTCATGATTGTCCAATGTTGATAAGTGTGAATGTGGATACGGCAGGGCAGCCAGGGTGAAATTTGTGACGTCAAAAACATGGCCGCGGTCTGGATTGGCTGTCACACAGTGACAGCCGCTAGGGGGGCCTTCGCCTGGTGTATTTTGTGCAATTATGTAAATACGGGTGGGTGATATGGTCTCCGGTATGAATATTTGGTTTAAGCTATGTGTATTTTATCAAAATTTGTTGGCATTTGGAAAAAAAAAATTACGTGACATTTGGACTTTAAATACCAATCCTAATTGAACCAGAAAATTTATTGGTCGATTCATGGATCAAACACCTGTTGTGAATTTTGCCTTTGTAGAGAACAGCAAGTTATGCAAAAAGTAAAGAAAAACAAAGCAGACTCTGAATAAAAGACAAACTAAATAAAAGACAATAAAAGACTCTCAATAAAAAACGACAATGATTCGACTCACTGAAAAGGAGTTCAGTTTCCTTAAAATGTGGATTCTTTGTTGCCCTTTCCTTACAATGACCTCAGTATTTACATTGAATTTAAGTTGATCATCAAAATACATACCAAGGTATTTGTAAGATCTTAATGTTTTGACTTTGTCATTGGGAATTCTGATCTCCTGAACAGTTTCTTTTTCTTCCTAAAATCAAGAATTAATTCCTTGGTTTTAGACATATTTAAATTCAAAAAGTTGTCATCACACCAAGAAATAAAATCATTAAGAACCAGCCCATGGTCTGATTGTGGACCTTGGAGAAGGGACACCAAAACTGTGTCAGAAAATTTGACAATATAGCTGCCCTCATAATTGTTTCTATACATGGGTCTGTGTACATAACAAAAAGGAGGATGTCTGCGCCCTGACAAAGAGGGGTTTCTGTGACCCTCTGGGGCCATTGTCTGGAGAGCCTGTCTTGGGGTGGCTGTGCGGGGTGGGCTGGGGGGGTGGGCTGTGGCCCCGGGCCGGCTGGTCTTGCCTCCTGGGTGGGGCTGGGTCTGGCCTTGGGCCCCTGGTGCTGGGGGGGGGGGGGGGTTTCTCCCTTTGGGCCGGGGTCGAGTGTACACCGGTGATGCAGGCTGGCCCCGGCACGTCCTTGCGTGGCGGGGTCGTGCCCTCCCTGGGGCCCTGGCGGTGCTCCAGGGGCTGGTGCCTGTGTCCCAGAGAATGTGCCCCACCCCCCATTCTCCAGGGCCTGGGTGTGTGTGTGTGTGTGTGTGTATTCGTGTGTGTGCATGCGTGTGTGCTGGTGTGCGTGAGTGTGGGTGTGTGTGGGTTTGTGTGTGTGTGTGGGTGCGGATGTGGGTGCGTGCACGTGTGTGGGCGTGTGGTGTGTGTGTTGTGTGTGGGCATGCGGGGTTGTGTGTAGGTGTAGGTGGACATGTGTGATGGTGAGTGTGTGTGTGCACATGAGGGTGGGTGTGTGTGTGTGGGGGGGGGATGCAGGTACCTGTGGATGGATGTGCGGGGGTGGAGGGTGTATGTGTGTGGGTGGGGGCATCTCGTTGAGTGGCGGGGGTGGGGCGGGCCATCTGGTGGCCTGGCGGTTGGTGGTTCGGGGCCTGCTTTTCCCGGCCATCCTGCCATTGTGTCATGGGGCGGGGCGCTTTGCTGCATTGTTGCATTGCCTCCGGTGTCCTTGGCGCCCGGTGTGGGTGTGTCTGGGTGCTCGAGGGTGGCTGGGGAGCCATTGGCGTGGGTTGGTGGCCATGTTGCGTCGGTTTTCCTTGGTGTGGCTGTGGCTGCAGGGCGGCCTGCCGCTGTCGGTGTTTGTCTGGAGTAGGTGGTTGGTGTGCTTGCGGTGGGTGCTCTGGGTGTCACTTGGCGTGTGGGGTGCCGCACGGGTCCGGCCCATTGTTCATTATTGTTATTATTATTGTTGTGTGTGTTTGTGTGTGCAAGATGTGTGGGAGTTAGTGAGGGTGTGGCTGCTCCATCATACCTATGGTGCTGGGAGTGCCAGGGTGTAACTCTGGCAGGTCCTGTGCTGCTCGGCCTGGCTGCCCTCGTCCTGAGATGAGATCTGGGGGCAGTGGGTGGCCTCCTGAACGAGTTTGCGAGCTGGCTTCTGGGGGGGAAGGGGACAGGCTGCCTTTTGGACCGCCTCCCTCCTAGTCTTAACCCCCCCCCCCCCCTCCAATTCTGGGTGGAACATACATCTTTTTGGATACACTTAGATTTTTGGGGTGGGGGTGTGCTGGGGTGTGCCGTACTTTGTCAGTGAAGGGGATCCCTCTGTCTGCTGCACAGTGAGGCCACCCTCACCTCAATTTTAATTGCACTATATTCACTGATGGCTTGGGGGATGGGAGCCCTAATGCTTAAAGCAGTGGCTAGTGGTGCTCCAACCACCATCCCCCCAATTTTAACTGCACTCTAGTAGCTCACACACCTGCACACAATCACACCACACAACTAACACACACCCATCATGATTCGTGAATGGGGGGGGGTCTTCCCCCACCCCTGCTGCTCTCCTTTTGCCGGGGGCATGGGGGCCCAGTGGGAGGCCTGGGGCCCGTCATGTTTTCAAAATCCCTGGATGCTGCCGAATGAATAGATGCGAGCAAGGGAGTGAGAGAGTGATTGAACAATCTCACTTACACTAACAAGAGAGTAAATGAGAGTGAGGGAGTGATAAGTGGAGATGGTGATGGTGGGTCGGTTTTGTGTGGAGCTTTGCATGTTGGGTGGCATCTTGGAGCGCTTACGGTGGTCCATTGATCAGTCGCTTTGGGTGGGCGTTGGCGGTGGTGGTCTGCTTCTGTGGCCGCAGCTGCCCTGGGGTGGGTTGGCGGGGGTGTGACTGCTGGCCAGTGCTGGCGGTCTCCCTGGCCAATGCTGGGCGCTGGCGCACATTCATGATTGCTGCATCTGCACCGTGGCCGCCCTAAGTAATAAGGGTGAATAAGTGTGGGTGAGTGTGTGGAGGAGCGCACGAGTGGATGTGAGTTGGTCGGAGCGCGAGTGAAAGTGTGTGTATGGGTGAGCGTGAGTGGGTGCTGGTGACTCTGAGGGTGAGTGGGATTGGGAGCGAGATTGAGCGGGTACAGGAGTGGGAGAGAGTGGTTGAGTCCAGGAATGCGAGTGTGGGATTGTGTGGGGGGAGAGGTCGAGTGAGAGTGAGTGAGTGTGTGTGGGTGTGTATGAGAGCATGAGGGTGTGAGTGCATGAGAATGGGTGTGTGTGCTGGTCAGAAGGTGGTTGAGGGGGTGATTGAGGGGGTAGCACCTCCTGACTGCGTGGGCTCCCCTGGATGGGGGAAGAGGGGGTTTCTGTTCCTTGCTGCCACCTTCTTTAGGCGTGGTAGCCCCCAGGGTGTGCAGCGATGATGCTGGGGCGGGGATGGGCACGCTGTGGGGGTGTCGGGGGGGGGGACTCATACCGCGGGAACCGGCCAGTCTCCGGCCTGGGGGATGGGAGCACTAGGTGCCTGGGGCCTGGGGGCTGGCATTGGCCCTGATGGCATGGGCCAGTGAGGCTCCAGTGAGGAGCCTCAGCAGCCACTACCCACTGCTGCTGAGCCCTCACTTTTTGTGTTTGCTGTGGCCCCATTTGCCTGCCATCATCTGTTTCTTCCCTCTCCTCTCTCACGAACTTGTCATCTGGTGATCCATCAGCTGCTTCCATGTCACCTACTGCTCCATCAGCCTCTCTGCTCCAGAACTCCTCATCTGCTGTTCTGTCAGCTGTTCAGCTCCTGAGCTCCTTTATTGCCATTATGTCTCCTGCTGCTCAGCCTCGGATTGCCTCACCTGCAGTTGAGTTTAAGACCGCCTCACCCACTGCTCCTACAGAGTCTCCTGAGGTCATCACGTCACCAGCAGCTTCGCCAGAGATTGTCATTCCAGCAGCAGTGGATCAGGAGTTAAGTCAAGTGCTTTTTCTCTTATTTTAACATCTATTTTTGAAAAGACCTGCCTTGCTTCTTGTGGGGGGACTAAAGTGCAGTTCCCATCTGCCTCTGGGTCCTCTCCATCGGTCTCTGCTGTCGACAATCATTGTGTGGACGCGACACCAACATGTGTTTTTTCCTCCCCATCTGAGGTGGCTGCATCAGGGATGGAATTCCTGGCTCCTGAATGCACCACTCGCAAGCCTTCATCATCTTCATCTGAGCTTGCCATTTGCCAGCCCTCATACTAATATATGGACAAGGCCTTTAATGCAAAGAGGTGCATTATCTAAAGTGAACTCTGATCATGAAGGATTAAGATGGGTTTTGCACTGGTAAAAGACTGTCTGTGTGAATCAAAATGCACACATTAGTAATACCTATTGGTAATAAGGAAGAGATCAATCACAGTTGATGCCCAGTTAGTTATTTTAGAGAGAACAAATGGGGAAGAAAGTTCAGCTGAAAAATCATCTGAATGTGCGCACAGATGCAAGATACAGACATGAATGGGTTTGAATCTGAGTTTGAATCGGGCTGCACGGTGGCGCAGTGGTTAGCACTGCGGCAGCACAGTTTACCCTCGGCCGGGGGATCGCGGGGATCATGAGATCGTGGGTTTGATCCCTGCCCCAGGCCAACAGTGATCTGTGTGGAGTTTGCATGTTCTCCCCGTGTTTGCGTGGGTTTACTCCGGGATTTCTCCGGTTTCCTCCCACATGCCAAAAACATGCAGGTTAGGGAGTTAAGGGGCACTTGCGCACGCAGCGACCGGCAGCTGGTGGCTTGTCACCGGACTGCAGAACAAATCTACCTACGGGTACAAAATAAGTCCAAAAAAAAAAAAAAAAGAATCTTAAGGAAAAGAGGATGATGACTGTGCAAACTTTCATAAACTTTCATTAATGATAGTGTGGAAGTTTCTCCCAGCCATGGGGAGATGAAGTGCCCCCTCTCTTGTTGCTTTCGCCAACTGAGGGTCTCCCTTGTCTCGTGCGGGGGTCTGTCGAGGTTTGTGGCTCTCTGTCCTTGTCCCTCCTGGCAGGAGGGAAGGAGATCTGGTGCAGCTTCCCGTCCGCCGCTGACCCCCACCATGAAGCGAGCCCACTCTCAGTGCCCTGTGCCAGGGGCTGATGAGTATCAGTCAGGGAGCTTGCTGGGGAAGAACTGCAACCCTATAGGCATGGTGTTGGCAACCTTGGCCCGGCTGGAAACCCAGGACGCACGGCCAAAGCAGATGTGGACACATCTCCTGTCTCTCTGGGGAGTTACAGTGAAAAAACACCGCACACTCCTTGTTCATTCATTTAATTCTCCTAAAACTAAACACATTAATGCCTAATAAGTCTGTGATAAAAATGAAAATGTGGCTGGAATAAAAATCTCGAGACTGACACACTCCCCCCCCCCCCCCGTGCACTGCACATCACACTGGAGTGCACACTCCCTGTTCATTCATTCATTCTCCTAAAATAATCCTACATTAATGCCAAATCTACAGACTCCAATGATAAGTCTGCAAGTAAAATGAGTGCGGATGGAATAAAAAAAAACAAAACAAAACTAGTGTGTGATCATCATATAATTAAAATGATGGGTGATTATATCATGACTGTTACAACTCTCCCCATTACAATAAAAGAAGATCCCAGCACATGCCATTTCTCCATGAGCTCTGGAGCTGCGCAATTTCAAAACACGCCACTGAAATAGCATTTAACGATGCACTTCTGACAGTACTGTAGACCTCCTTTTTCTGGATCAAAGGAGGTTTAATAGTAATGCGCATTAGATTGCGTGCTGCCACACCTCTTTGAAATGAGCCTCCAGCTCTCAGTGCAAAGTGAGTGCACTGTCTACTGGTAATTAGATAGTGTGATGCCAAGTGTAAAAAGCAGACAATGCGCTGACAGAAACTAACATAAACACTGGTATACGGTGGAACGTCTGGTGGAAAAGTCTGCTGATGATTGTCAAAATAGGGCCCATAATATCTAAAAAAGGAAAAATGGCTACTATCAAGAAACAGAAAGAACTATTGTACCATTCTGAAGGAATGCATCTGCAACGGCTCATGGGTTGATTTCTTAAAGCAAATTATTTGAAAACAAGTTAAATTGTCAGTTACTGTGCTAAAGTTGCTTCGTTGAGATGTTTTTTGTTGCAGTTTTTATGTCGGCACCATCAGTGTGAGCACTGTTGTGGGGGAGAGTCCCCCCTCCCCCAGCCGCCTTTGTTGTGCTGCTGAAAAGAAAGAACAAAGTTGGATGAAGATGGATACTGTTTTAATCATTGAAGGCTGGTGAACTTCCTGTTAAGCGCTATCCAAGCTAAAAGATAACCAGTGCTATTCTGAAATGTCACAATCACTAGTCAGAAAGTTACTACTTATCCTGTCTTATAATTAACAGTTTCAGACTTTAACTTAAATGTGACCAGTGGAAGTGCATGTGATTCAGAATATTTATCCATTAAGATTAGTTACACTTTCCCCCAGTGTTTTCAAATTAAAAGTTGAAATATTTTTATGTGTCCTTCAAAAAGATCAGCCATCCATCCATCCATTCATCCATCCATTCATCCATCCATCCATCCATCCATCCATCCATCTTCTACTGCATAATTCTTTTTAGGTCGTGGGGGGCTGGAGCCTGTCCCAGTGTCTTTGGATGAGAGGCAGGGTACACCCTGGACAGATCGCAAGTCCATCGCAGGGCCAACAGAGAGCCAGACAACCATTCACTCTCACATTCATACACTACTCACAAAAAGTTGGGGATATTTGTGTTTCAGGTGAAATTTATGGAAAATGTAAAAACTTCACACTAGAGATATTATATTGTGAAAGTAGGGCATTTAAGTAGAAGCATGATTTCCTTATCTCAATTTATTGAAACAAAAGCCGCCAACAGTGGTGATCTCATTAACTTGTCATGCACCCTTGAGCATCAGTTACAGCTTGACAACGACGTCTCATGCTGTTCACAAGTCGACTTATTGTCTGCTGAGGCATGGCATTCCACTTTTCTTGAAGGGCGGCCCTCAGGTCATTGAGGGTGTGGGGTGCAGGGTTACGAGCCTCTACACAGTGACTCAGCTGATCGCATAGGTTTTCTATGGGATTTAGGTCTGGAGAAAGTGCAGGCTGAGGTACCCCGCCTCCAGCAGCCAGTTCCTAATGATGCAACCTCAATGAGCTGGAGCACTGTTGTCCATCAAGATGAAATTGGGCCTGTGTTGTTCATGCAGAGGCAAAATGACTGGATTTATGATGTTATTCAGGTAGTATCGGCTTGTCACTGTACCATTCACAAGGTGTAGGGCAGTTCTGTATTGACTAGACACACCTGCCAAGATTGTAACACCACCACCACCAAAGGCTCATCTGGTGACAACAGTGGCTGAGGCATAGTGCTCTCCTTGACATCTCCAACATCGTTGGCAGCCATCATTTCTGCTCAACGTGAATCAAATTTCATCAGAAAACAGCATTGAGGTGCACTGGTCCCTTGTCCAGCATAAATGCTCCCTGGCCCATGCAAATGATGATGCCTGTGCCTGGTGGTATAGTCAGGTACCCTTGCAGGTTGTCTAGCTGTGAAAAATGGCCCCTCAGGTCAGGACGAAGACCCAAACACTGAACTGTGAGTTGTAATAACGTTTAATAACCAAAACACAAAAACATAACAAGAGAACAACAACTTACAAAGCAGGCAGGGAGACAAAAAGATAGAATAGCTGTAGGCTAAGGCGAGTGGAAATGCCGGGAGAATTAACAAGGCAGAAGCACGGGACTCACACCGGTAAGACCAAAGTGCCTAAATAGAATAATGGAGAACATCCTGGATGGAACAAGGCTGAGGCATACAGGAACGCCGAGATTAAGGAAAGAAATAAAAGCTTAAAGCTAAGATGCCATCAGACACACAGGAGGATGCAGCAACAGACTGCGTTGCAGCGGACCTTAAATAGGCACAGAGGAAATAATGAGCAAATGATTACAGGTGTGGGTGACACGAGCGAGGAAAATTAACCCAAATAGTACCAGCTGAGTAGAACTGCGAAACTAAGGTTGGAGATAAGGAAGTAAACAGAGCACGCTGTCAAAGTAAAAGCACAGGAGAAATGGAAAAAGGGTAACTGACTATAAACATGCAGTAATACAAAATGAGAAAAGACCAGCTGATACAGACAAGGGAAAAATAACCACCACAACAAAGATAAGATAAATACAAGAGGTACAATACAGAAAAACTACATTACAAAAGAAGGACTGAGAGGAAAGGTGAGAGTAGGCTCATGTCAGAATAGGATAATACAATAATAACAAACTAGATAGATCTAGACTTAATAACAGACTAGACGGGACTAGGAATAATTAAACCAAGAACAGACAGAAACAAAAGACAACTCAAATATCATCATACATATTAAATACAAAACAGAAGAGGGGAAATTACAGAATATACTCAAAATGAACTTGAAGCATGAGCACGGCTCTCCACCTGTGCTCAGCATCATGACACTAGCACGCAGACCACGGTGATGTAAATGGTTTCAAATTATCTTATGTGACACTTGGGTGCCTCTCACCTCCTTTAAATGTGCCTGAAGTTGAATGGTATTCATCATCTGATTCTGCAGGGCACTGTTCACAATAAAGCTGTCATCAACGTGGGATGTGGCCAAAGGACGTCCACTTCTATGCCTTTCTGTGACTCTTCCAGTCTCTCTATATCTCTATTGCAACCTGCTGATGACATTCTGTGACACTTTAAGTTCAGTAGTCACTTCCTTCTGAGAACATCCTGTTTGAAGCCTCGCAATGGCAAGGCTGATCAATTGTTAGGCATTGTCTTGGTCTCATGATGTCAAAATGTGAACAGCATGATGAAAAGGACTGTTTAAATACCAATTCTAATTAAAACAGAAAATTTATTGGTCAGTTCATGGATCAAACACCTGTTGTGAATTTTGGCTTTGTAGAGAACAGCAAGTTATGCAAAAAGTAAAGAAAAACAAAGCAGACTCTCAATAAAAGACAAAACAACAGTGATTTGACTCACTGAAAAGGAGTTGTTTCCTTAAAATGTGGATTCTTTGTTCCCCTTTCCTCACAATGACCTCAGAATTTACATTGAATTTAAGTTGATCATCAAAATACATACCAAGGTATTTGTAAGATCTTATTGTTTTGACTTTGTCATTGGGAATTCTGATCTCCTGAACAGTTTCTTTTTCTTCCTAAATTCAAGAATTAATTCTTTGGTTTTAGACACATTTAAATTCAAAAAGTTGTCATCACACCAAGAAATAAAATCATTAAGAACCAGCCCATGGTCTGATTGTTGACCTTGGAGAAGGGACACCAAAAGTGTGTCAGAAAATTTGACAATATAGCTGCCCTCATAGTTGCTCCTATACATGGGTCTGTGTACATAACAAAAAGGAGGATGTCTGCGCCCTGACAAAGAGGGGTTTCTGTGACCCTCTGGGGCCGTTGTCTGGGGAGCCTGTCTTGGGGTGGCTGTGCGGGGTGGGCCGTGGCCCCGGGCCGGCTGGTCTTGCCTCCCAGGTGGGGCTGGGTCTTGCCCTGGGCCCCTGGTGCTGGGAGGGGGGTTCTCCCTCTAAGCCGGGGTCGAGTGTACACCGGTGATGCAGGCTGGCCCCGGCACGTCCTTGCGCGGCGGGGTCGTGCCCTCCCTGGGGCCCTGGCGGTGCTCCAGGGGCTGGTGCCTGTGTCCCAGGGAATGTGCCCCCCCCCCCAATTCTCCTGGGCCTGCATGTGTGTGTGTGTGTATTAGTGTGTGTGCATACGTGTGTGCTGGTGTGCGTGAGTGTGGGTGTGTGTGGGTTTGTGTGTGTGTGTGGGTGCGGATGTGGGTGCGTGCACGTGTGTGGGCATGTGGTGTGTGTATTGTGTGTGGGCACGCGGGGTTGTGTGTAGGTGTAGGTGAACATGTGTGATGGTGAGTGTGTGTGTGTGAACATGAGGGTGGGCGTGTGTGTGTGTGTGGGGGGGGTGCGGGTACCTGTGGATGGATGTGCGGGGGTGGAGGGTGTGTGTGTGTGGGTGGGGGCATCTCGTTGAGTGGTGGGGGTGGGGCGGGCCATCTGGTGGCCTGGCGGTTGGTGGCTCGGGGCCTGCTTTTCCCGGCCATCCTGCCATTGTGTCATGGGGCGGGGCGCTTTGCTGCATTGTTGCATTGCCTCCGGTGTCCTTGGCGCCCGGTGTGGGTGTTTCTGGGTGCTCGAGGGTGGCTGGGGAGCCATTGGAGTGGGTTGGTGGCCATGTTGCCGTCGGTTTTCCCTGGCGTGGCTGTGGCTGCAGGGTGGCCTGCCGCTGTCAGTGTTTGTCTTGAGTAGGTGGTTGGTGTGCTTGCGGTGGGTGCTCTGGGTGTCACTTGGCGTGTGGGGTGCCGCATGGGTCCGGCCCATTGTTCATTATTGTTATTGTTATTGTTGTGTGTGTTTGTGTGTGCAAGATGTGTGGGAGTTAGTGAGGGTGTGGCTGCTCCATCATACCTATGGTACTGGGAGTGCCAGGGTGTAACGTTGGCAGGTCCTTTGCTGCTCGGCCTGGCTGCCCTCATCCTGAGATGAGATCTGGGGGCAGTGGGTGGCCTCCTGAGCGAGTTTGCGAGCTGGCTTCTGGGGGCGGGGGGGTGGAGACAGGCTGTCTTTTAGACCGCCTCCCTCCCAGTCTTACCCCCCCTCCCCCCTCCAATTCTGGGTGGAACATACATCTTATTGGATACACTTAGATTTTTGGGGTGGGGGTGTGCCGGGGTGTGCCGTACTTTGTCGGTGAAGGGGATCCCTCTATCTGCTGTACAGTGAGGCCACCCTCACCTCAATTTTAATTGCACTATATTCACTGATGGCTTGGGGGATGGGAGCCCTAATGCCTATAGCAGTGGCTAGTGGTGCTCCAACCACCATCCCCCCAATTTTAACTGCACTCTGGTAGCTCACACACCTGCACACAATCACACCACACAACTAACACACACCCATCATGATTCGTGAATGGGGGGGGGGGGTCTTCCCCCACCCCTGCTGCTCTCCTTTTGCCGGGGGCATGGGGGCCCAGTGGGAGGCCTGGGGCCCGTCATGTTTTCAAAATCCCTGGATGCTGCTGAATGAATAGATGCGAGCAAGGGAGTGAGAGAGTGACTGAACAATCTCACTTACACTAACAAGAGAGTAAATGAGAGTGAGGGAGTGATAAGTGGAGATGGTGATGGTGGGTCGGTTTTGTGTGGAGCTTTGCATGTTGGGTGGCATCTTGGAGCGCTTACGGTGGTCCATTGATCAGTCGCTTTGGGTGGGCGTTGGCGGTGGTGGTCTGCTTCTGTGGCCGCAGCCACCCTGGGGTGGGTTGGCGGGGGTGTGACTGCTGGCCAGTGCTGGCGGTCTCCCTGGCCAATGCTGGGCGCTGGTGCACATTCATGATCGCTGCATCTGCACCTTGGCCGCCCTAAGTAATAAAGGTGAACAAGTGTGGGTGAGTGTGTGGAGGAGCGCACGAGCGGATGTGAGTTGGTCGGAGCGCGAGTGAAAGTGTGTGTATGGGTGAGCGTGAGTGGGTGCTGGTGACTCTGAGGGTGAGTGGGATTGGGAGCGAGATTGAGCGGATACAGGAGTGGGAGAGAGTGGTTGAGTCCAGGAATGCGAGTGTGGGATTGTGTGGGGGGAGAGGTCGAGTGAGAGTGAGTGAGTGTGTGTGGGTGCGTATGAGAGCATGAGGGTGTGAGTGCATGAGAATGGGTGTGTGTGCTGGTCAGAAGGTGTTGGATTGAGGGGGTAGCCCCTCCTGACTGCGTGGGCTCCCCTGGATGGGGGAAGAGGGGGTTTCTGTTCCTTGCTGCCACCTTCTTTAGGTGTGGTAGCCCCCAGGGTGTGCAGCGATGATGCTGGGGCAGGGATGGGCCCGCTGTGGGGGTGTCGGGGGGGGGGAACTCACACCGCGGGAACCGGCCAGTCTCCGGCCTGGGGGATGGGAGCACTAGGTGCCTGGGGCCTGGGGGCTGGCATTGGCCCTGATGGCATGGGCCAGTGAGGCTCCAGTGAGGAGCCTCAGCAGCCACTACCCACTGCTGCAAAGCCCTCACTTTTTGTGTTTGCTGTGGCCCCATTTGCCTGCCATCATCTGTTTCTTCCCTCTCCTCTCTCACGAACTTGTCATCTGGTGATCCATCAGCTGCTTCCATGTTACCTACTGCTCCATCAGCCTCTCTGCTCCAGAACTCCTCATCTGCTGTTCTGTCAGCTGTTCAGCTCCTGAGCTCCTTTATTGCCATTATGTCTCCTGCTGCTCAGCCTCGGATTGCCTCACCTGCAGCTGAGCTTAAGACCGCCTCACCCACTGCTCCTACAGAGTCTCCTGAGGTCATCACGTCACCAGCAGCTTCGCCAGAGATTGTCATTCCAGCAGCAGTGGATCAGGAGTTAAGTCAAGTGCTTTTTCTCTTATTTTAACATCCATTTTTGAAAAGACCTGCCTTGCTTCTTGTGGGGGGGGGGGGACCAAAGTGCAGCTCCCATCTGCCTCTGGGTCCTCTCCTCTGGTTTCTGCTGTCGACAATCATTGTGTGGACGCGACACCAACATGTGTTTTTTCCTCCCCATCTGAGGTGGCTGCATCAGGGATGGAATTCCTGGCTCCTGAATGCACCACTCGCAAGCCTTCATCATCTTCATCTGAGCTTGCCGTTTGCCAGCCCTCATACTAATATATGGACAAGCCCTTTAGTGCAAAGAGGTGCATTATCTAAAGTGAACTCTGATCATGAAGGATTAAGATGGGTTTTGCACTGGTAAAAGACTGTCTGTGTGAATCAAAATGCACACATTAGTAATACTAATTGGTAATAAGGAAGAAATCAATCACAGTTGATGCCCAGTTAGTTATTTTAGAGAGAACAAATGGGGAAGAAAGTTAAGCTGAAAAATCATCTGAATGTGCGCACAGATGCAAGATACAGACATGAATGGGTTTGAATGTTAAGGAAAAGAGGATGATGACTGTGCAAACTTTCATAAACTTTCATTAATGATAGTGTGGAAGTTTCTCCCAGCCATGGGGAGATGAAGTGCCCCCTCTCTTGTTGCTTTCGCCAACTGAGGGTCTCCCTCGTCTCGTGCGGGGGTCTGTCGAGGTTTGTGGCTCTCTGTCCTTGTCCCTCCTGGCAGGAGGGAAGGAGATCTGGTGCAGCTTCCCGTCCGCCGCTGACCCCCACCATGAAGCGAGCCCACTCTCAGTGCCCTGTGCCAGGGGCTGATGAGTATCAGTCAGGGAGCTTGCTGGGGAAGAACTGCAACCCTATAGGCATGGTGTTGGCAACCTTGGCCCGGCTGGAAACCCAGGACGCACGGCCAAAGCAGATGTGGACACATCTCCTGTCTCTCTGGGGAGTTACAGTGAAAAAACACTGCACACTCCTTGTTCATTCATTTAATTCTCCTAAAACTAAACACATTAATGCCTAATAAGTCTGTGATAAAAATGAAAATGTGGCTGGAATAAAAATCTCGAGACTGACACACTCCCCCCCCCCCCCCCCGTGCACTGCACATCACACTGGAGTGCACACTCCCTGTTCATTCATTCATTCTCCTAAAATAATCCTACATTAATGCCAAATCTACAGACTCCAATGATAAGTCTGCAAGTAAAATGAGTGCGGATGGAATAAAAAAAAACAAAACAAAACTAGTGTGTGATCATCATATAATTAAAATGATGGGTGATTATATCATGACTGTTACAACTCTCCCCATTACAATAAAAGAAGATCCCAGCACATGCCATTTCTCCATGAGCTCTGGAGCTGCGCAATTTCAAAACACGCCACTGAAATAGCATTTAACGATGCACTTCTGACAGTACTGTAGACCTCCTTTTTCTGGATCAAAGGAGGTTTAATAGTAATGCGCATTAGATTGCGTGCTGCCACACCTCTTTGAAATGAGCCTCCAGCTCTCAGTGCAAAGTGAGTGCACTGTCTACTGGTAATTAGATAGTGTGATGCCAAGTGTAAAAAGCAGACAATGCGCTGACAGAAACTAACATAAACACTGGTATACGGTGGAACGTCTGGTGGAAAAGTCTGCTGATGATTGTCAAAATAGGGCCCATAATATCTAAAAAAGGAAAAATGGCTACTATCAAGAAACAGAAAGAACTATTGTACCATTCTGAAGGAATGCAACTGCAACGGCTCATGGGTTGATTTCTTTAAGCAAATTATTTGAAAACAAGTTAAATTGTCAGTTACTGTGCTAAAGTTGCTTCGTTGAGATGTTTTTTGTTGCAGTTTTTATGTCGGCACCATCAGTGTGAGCACTGTTGTGGGGGAGAGTCCCCCCTCCCCCAGCCGCCTTTGTTGTGCTGCTGAAAAGAAAGAACAAAGTTGGATGAAGATGGATACTGTTTTAATCATTGAAGGCTGGTGAACTTCCTGTTAAGCGCTATCCAAGCTAAAAGATAACCAGTGCTATTCTGAAATGTCACAATCACTAGTCAGAAAGTTACTACTTATCCTGTCTTATAATTAACAGTTTCAGACTTTAACTTAAATGTGACCAGTGGAAGTGCATGTGATTCAGAATATTTATCCATTAAGATTAGTTACACTTTCCCCCAGTGTTTTCAAATTAAAAGTTGAAATATTTTTATGTGTCCTTCAAAAAGATCAGCCATCCATCCATCCATTCATCCATCCATTCATCCATCCATCCATCCATCCATCCATCCATCTTCTACTGCATAATTCTTTTTAGGTCGTGGGGGGCTGGAGCCTGTCCCAGTGTCTTTGGATGAGAGGCAGGGTACACCCTGGACAGATCGCAAGTCCATCGCAGGGCCAACAGAGAGCCAGACAACCATTCACTCTCACATTCATACACTACTCACAAAAAGTTGGGGATATTTGTGTTTCAGGTGAAATTTATGGAAAATGTAAAAACTTCACACTAGAGATATTATATTGTGAAAGTAGGGCATTTAAGTAGAAGCATGATTTCCTTATCTCAATTTATTGAAACAAAAGCCGCCAACAGTGGTGATCTCATTAACTTGTCATGCACCCTTGAGCATCAGTTACAGCTTGACAACGACGTCTCATGCTGTTCACAAGTCGACTTATTGTCTGCTGAGGCATGGCATTCCACTTTTCTTGAAGGGCGGCCCTCAGGTCATTGAGGGTGTGGGGTGCAGGGTTACGAGCCTCTACACAGTGACTCAGCTGATCGCATAGGTTTTCTATGGGATTTAGGTCTGGAGAAAGTGCAGGTTGAGGTACCCCGCCTCCAGCAGCCAGTTCCTAATGATGCAACCTCAATGAGCTGGAGCACTGTTGTCCATCAAGATGAAATTGGGCCTGTGTTGTTCATGCAGAGGCAAAATGACTGGATTTATGATGTTATTCAGGTAGTATCGGCTTGTCACTGTACCATTCACAAGGTGTAGGGCAGTTCTGTATTGACTAGACACACCTGCCAAGATTGTAACACCACCACCACCAAAGGCTCATCTGGTGACAACAGTGGCTGAGGCATAGTGCTCTCCTTGACATCTCCAACATCGTTGGCAGCCATCATTTCTGCTCAACGTGAATCAAATTTCATCAGAAAACAGCATTGAGGTGCACTGGTCCCTTGTCCAGCATAAATGCTCCCTGGCCCATGCAAATGATGATGCCTGTGCCTGGTGGTATAGTCAGGTACCTTTGCAGGTTGTCTAGCTGTGAAAAATGGCCCCTCAGGTCAGGACGAAGACCCAAACACTGAACTGTGAGTTGTAATAACGTTTAATAACCAAAACACAAAAACATAACAAGAGAACAACAACTTACAAAGCAGGCAGGGAGACAAAAAGATAGAATAGCTGTAGGCTAAGGCGAGTGGAAATGCCGGGAGAATTAACAAGGCAGAAGCACGGGACTCACACCGGTAAGACCAAAGTGCCTAAATAGAATAATGGAGAACATCCTGGATGGAACAAGGCTGAGGCATACAGGAACGCCGAGATTAAGGAAAGAAATAAAAGCTTAAAGCTAAGATGCCATCAGACACACAGGAGGATGCAGCAACAGACTGCGTTGCAGCGGACCTTAAATAGGCACAGAGGAAATAATGAGCAAATGATTACAGGTGTGGGTGACACGAGCGAGGAAAATTAACCCAAATAGTACCAGCTGAGTAGAACTGCGAAACTAAGGTTGGAGATAAGGAAGTAAACAGAGCACGCTGTCAAAGTAAAAGCACAGGAGAAATGGAAAAAGGGTAACTGACTATAAACATGCAGTAATACAAAATGAGAAAAGACCAGCTGATACAGACAAGGGAAAAATAACCACCACAACAAAGATAAGATAAATACAAGAGGTACAATACAGAAAAACTACATTACAAAAGAAGGACTGAGAGGAAAGGTGAGAGTAGGCTCATGTCAGAATAGGATAATACAATAATAACAAACTAGATAGATCTAGACTTAATAACAGACTAGACGGGACTAGGAATAATTAAACCAAGAACAGACAGAAACAAAAGACAACTCAAATATCATCATACATATTAAATACAAAACAGAAGAGGGGAAATTACAGAATATACTCAAAATGAACTTGAAGCATGAGCACGGCTCTCCACCTGTGCTCAGCATCATGACACTAGCACGCAGACCACGGTGATGTAAATGGTTTCAAATTATCTTATGTGACACTTGGGTGCCTCTCACCTCCTTTAAATGTGCCTGAAGTTGAATGGTATTCATCATCTGATTCTGCAGGGCACTGTTCACAATAAAGCTGTCATCAACGTGGGATGTGGCCAAAGGACGTCCACTTCTATGCCTTTCTGTGACTCTTCCAGTCTCTCTATATCTCTATTGCAACCTGCTGATGACATTCTGTGACACTTTAAGTTCAGTAGTCACTTCCTTCTGAGAACATCCTGTTTGAAGCCTCGCAATGGCAAGGCTGATCAATTGTTAGGCATTGTCTTGGTCTCATGATGTCAAAATGTGAACAGCATGATGAAAAGGACTGTTTAAATACCAATTCTAATTAAAACAGAAAATTTATTGGTCAGTTCATGGATCAAACACCTGTTGTGAATTTTGGCTTTGTAGAGAACAGCAAGTTATGCAAAAAGTAAAGAAAAACAAAGCAGACTCTCAATAAAAGACAAAACAACAGTGATTTGACTCACTGAAAAGGAGTTGTTTCCTTAAAATGTGGATTCTTTGTTCCCCTTTCCTCACAATGACCTCAGAATTTACATTGAATTTAAGTTGATCATCAAAATACATACCAAGGTATTTGTAAGATCTTATTGTTTTGACTTTGTCATTGGGAATTCTGATCTCCTGAACAGTTTCTTTTTCTTCCTAAATTCAAGAATTAATTCTTTGGTTTTAGACACATTTAAATTCAAAAAGTTGTCATCACACCAAGAAATAAAATCATTAAGAACCAGCCCATGGTCTGATTGTTGACCTTGGAGAAGGGACACCAAAAGTGTGTCAGAAAATTTGACAATATAGCTGCCCTCATAGTTGCTCCTATACATGGGTCTGTGTACATAACAAAAAGGAGGATGTCTGCGCCCTGACAAAGAGGGGTTTCTGTGACCCTCTGGGGCCGTTGTCTGGGGAGCCTGTCTTGGGGTGGCTGTGCGGGGTGGGCCGTGGCCCCGGGCCGGCTGGTCTTGCCTCCCAGGTGGGGCTGGGTCTTGCCCTGGGCCCCTGGTGCTGGGAGGGGGGTTCTCCCTCTAAGCCGGGGTCGAGTGTACACCGGTGATGCAGGCTGGCCCCGGCACGTCCTTGCGCGGCGGGGTCGTGCCCTCCCTGGGGCCCTGGCGGTGCTCCAGGGGCTGGTGCCTGTGTCCCAGGGAATGTGCCCCCCCCCCCAATTCTCCTGGGCCTGCATGTGTGTGTGTGTGTATTAGTGTGTGTGCATACGTGTGTGCTGGTGTGCGTGAGTGTGGGTGTGTGTGGGTTTGTGTGTGTGTGTGGGTGCGGATGTGGGTGCGTGCACGTGTGTGGGCATGTGGTGTGTGTATTGTGTGTGGGCACGCGGGGTTGTGTGTAGGTGTAGGTGAACATGTGTGATGGTGAGTGTGTGTGTGTGTGAACATGAGGGTGGGCGTGTGTGTGTGTGTGGGGGGGGGTGCGGGTACCTGTGGATGGATGTGCGGGGGTGGAGGGTGTGTGTGTGTGGGTGGGGGCATCTCGTTGAGTGGTGGGGGTGGGGCGGGCCATCTGGTGGCCTGGCGGTTGGTGGCTCGGGGCCTGCTTTTCCCGGCCATCCTGCCATTGTGTCATGGGGCGGGGCGCTTTGCTGCATTGTTGCATTGCCTCCGGTGTCCTTGGCGCCCGGTGTGGGTGTTTCTGGGTGCTCGAGGGTGGCTGGGGAGCCATTGGCGTGGGTTGGTGGCCATGTTGCCGTCGGTTTTCCCTGGCGTGGCTGTGGCTGCAGGGCGGCCTGCCGCTGTCAGTGTTTGTCTGGAGTAGGTGGTTGGTGTGCTTGCGGTGGGTGCTCTGGGTGTCACTTGGCGTGTGGGGTACCGCATGGGTCCGGCCCATTGTTCATTATTGTTATTATTATTGTTGTGTGTGTTTGTGTGTGCAAGATGTGTGGGAGTTAATGAGGGTGTGGCTGCTCCATCATACCTATGGTGCTGGGAGTGCCAGGGTGTAACGTTGGCAGGTCCTTTGCTGCTCGGCCTGGCTGCCCTCATCCTGAGATGAGATCTGGGGGCAGTGGGTGGCCTCCTGAACGAGTTTGCGAGCTGGCTTCTGGGGTGGGGGGGTGGAGACAGGCTGTCTTTTAGACTGCCTCCCTCCCAGTCTTACCCCCCCTCCCCCCTCCAATTCTGGGTGGAACATACATCTTATTGGATACACTTAGATTTTTGGGGTGGGGGTGTGCCGGGGTGTGCCGTACTTTGTCGGTGAAGGGGATCCCTCTGTCTGCTGTACAGTGAGGCCACCCTCACCTCAATTTTAATTGCACTATATTCACTGATGGCTTGGGGGATGGGAGCCCTAATGCTTAAAGCAGTGGCTAGTGGTGCTCCAACCACCATCCCCCCAAATTTTAACTGCACTCTGGTAGCTCACACACCTGCACACAATCACACCACACAACTAACACACACCCATCATGATTCGTGAATGGGGGGGGGGGGTCTTCCCCCACCCCTGCTGCTCTCCTTTTGCCGGGGGCATGGGGGCCCAGTGGGAGGCCTGGGGCCCGTCATGTTTTCAAAATCCCTGGATGCTGCCGAATGAATAGATGCGAGCAAGGGAGTGAGAGAGTGACTGAACAATCTCACTTACACTAACAAGAGAGTAAATGAGAGTGAGGGAGTGATAAGTGGAGATGGTGATGGTGGGTCGGTTTTGTGTGGAGCTTTGCATGTTTGGTGGCATCTTGGAGCGCTTACGGTGGTCCATTGATCAGTCGCTTTGGGTGGGCGTTGGCGGTGGTGGTCTGCTTCTGTGACCGCAGCCGCCCTGGGGTGGGTTGGCGGGGGTGTGACTGCTGGCCAGTGCTGGCGGTCTCCCTGGCCAATGCTGGGCGCTGGTGCACATTCATGATCGCTGCATCTGCACCTTGGCCGCCCTAAGTAATAAAGGTGAACAAGTGTGGGTGAGTGTGTGGAGGAGCGCACGAGCGGATGTGAGTTGGTCGGAGCGCGAGTGAAAGTGTGTGTATGGGTGAGCGTGAGTGGGTGCTGGTGACTCTGAGGGTGAGTGGGATTGGGAGCGAGATTGAGCGGATAGTGGTTGAGTCCAGGAATGCGAGTGTGGGATTGTGTGGGGGGAGAGGTCGAGTGAGAGTGAGTGAGTGTGTGTGGGTGTGTATGAGAGCATGAGGGTGTGAGTGCATGAGAATGGGTGTGTGTGCTGGTCAGAAGGTGTTGGATTGTGGGGGTAGCCCCTCCTGACTGCGTGGGCTCCCCTGGATGGGGGAAGAGGGGGTTTCTGTTCCTTGCTGCCACCTTCTTTAGGCGTGGTAGCCCCCAGGGTGTGCAGCGATGATGCTGGGGCGGGGCTGGGCCCGCTGTGGGGGTGTCGGGGGGGGGGGGGGCTCACACCGCGGGAACCGGCCAGTCTCCGGCCTGGGGGATGGGAGCACTAGGTGCCTGGGGCCTGGGGGCTGGCATTGGCCCTGATGGCATGGGCCAGTGAGGCTCCAGTGAGGAGCCTCAGCAGCCACTACCCACTGCTGCAAAGCCCTCACTTTTTGTGTTTGCTGCGGCCCCATTTGCCTGCCATCATCTGTTTCTTCCCTCTCCTCTCTCACGAACTTGTCATCTGGTGATCCATCAGCTGCTTCCATGTTACCTACTGCTCTATCAGCCTCTCTGCTCCAGAACTCCTCATCTGCTGTTCTGTCAGCTCTTCAGCTCCTGAACTCCTTTATTGCCATTATGTCTCCTGCTGCTCAGCCTCGGATTGCCTCACCTGCAGCTGAGCTTAAGACCGCCTCACCCACTGCTCCTACAGAGTCTCCTGAGGTCATCACGTCACCAGCAGCTTCGCCAGAGATTGTCATTCCAGCAGCAGTGGATCAGGAGTTAAGTCAAGTGCTTTTTCTCTTATTTTAACATCCATTTTTGAAAAGACCTGCCTTGCTTCTTGTGGGTGGGGGGGGGGGACCAAAGTGCAGCTCCCATCTGCCTCTGGGTCCTCTCCTCCGGTTTCTGCTGTCGACAATCATTGTGTGGACGCGACACCAACATGTGTTTTTTCCTCCCCATCTGAGGTGGCTGCATCAGGGATGGAAATCCTGGCTCCTGAATGCACCACTCGCAAGCCTTCATCATCTTCATCTGAGCTTGCCGTTTGCCAGCCCTCATACTAATATATGGACAAGCCCTTTAGTGCAAAGAGGTGCATTATCTAAAGTGAACTCTGATCATGAAGGATTAAGATGGGTTTTGCACTGGTAAAAGACTGTCTGTGTGAATCAAAATGCACACATTAGTAATACTAATTGGTAATAAAGAAGAAATCAATCACAGTTGATGCCCAGTTAGTTATTTTAGAGAGAACAAATGGGGAAGAAAGTTAAGCTGAAAAATCATCTGAATGTGCGCACAGATGCAAGATACAGACATGAATGGGTTTGAATGTTAAGGAAAAGAGGATGATGACTGTGCAAACTTTCATAAACTTTCATTAATGATAGTGTGGAAGTTTCTCCCAGCCATGGGGAGATGAAGTGCCCACTCTCTTGTTGCTTTCGCCAACTGAGGGTCTCCCTCGTCTCGTGCGGGGGTCTGTCGAGGTTTGTGGCTCTCTGTCCTTGTCCCTCCTGGCAGGAGGGAAGGAGATCTGGTGCAGCTTCCCGTCCGCCGCTGACCCCCACCATGAAGCGAGCCCACTCTCAGTGCCCTGTGCCAGGGGCTGATGAGTATCAGTCAGGGAGCTTGCTGGGGAAGAACTGCAACCCTATAGGCATGGTGTTGGCAACCTTGGCCCGGCTGGAAACCCAGGACGCACGGCCAAAGCAGATGTGGACACATCTCCTGTCTCTCTGGGGAGTTACAGTGAAAAAACACTGCACACTCCTTGTTCATTCATTTAATTCTCCTAAAACTAAACACATTAATGCCTAATAAGTCTGTGATAAAAATGAAAATGTGGATGGAATAAAAATCTCGAGACTGACACACTCCCCCCCCCCCCCCGTGCACTGCACATCACACTGGAGTGCACACTCCCTGTTCATTCATTCATTCTCCTAAAATAATCCTACATTAATGCCAAATCTACAGACTCCAATGATAAGTCTGCAAGTAAAATGAGTGTGGATGGAATTTAAAAAAAAAACAAAACTAGTGTGTGATCATCATATAATTAAAATGATGGGTGATTATATCATGACTGTTACAACTCTCCCCATTACAATAAAAGAAGATCCCAGCACATGCCATTTCTCCATGAGCTCTGGAGCTGCACAATTTCAAAACACGCCACTGAAATAGCATTTAACGATGCACTTCTGACAGTACTGTAGACCTCCTTTTTCTGGATCAAAGGAGGTTTAATAGTAATGCACATTAGATTGCGTGCTGCCACACCTCTTTGAAATGAGCCTCCAGCTCTCAGTGCAAAGTGAGTGCACTGTCTACTGGTAATTAGATAGTGTGATGCCAAGTGTAAAAAGCAGACAATGCGCTGACAGAAACTAACATAAACACTGGTATACGGTGGAACGTCTGGTGGAAAAGTCTGCTGATGATTGTCAAAATAGGGCCCATAATATCTAAAAAAGGAAAAATGGCTGCTATCAAGAAAGAGAAAGAACTATTGTACCATTCTGAAGGAATGCAACTGCAACAGCTCATGGGCAATGTTTATTGTCTAAAAATGAGCATGATCTCTTTAAGCAAATTATTTGAAAACAAGTTAAATTGTCAGTTACTGTGCTAAAGTTGCTTCGTTGAGATGTTTTTTTGTTGCAGTTTTTATGTCGGCATCATCAGTGTGAGCACTGTCTTGGGGGAGAGTCCCCCCTCCCCCAGCCGCCTTTGTTGTGCTGCTGAAAAAAGAGAACAAAGTTGGATGAAGATGGATACTGTTTTAATCACTGAAGACTGGTGAACTTCCTGTTAAGTGCTATCCAAGCTAAAAGATAACCAGTGCTATTCTGAAATGTCACAATCACTAGTCAGAAAGTTACTACTCATCCTGTCTTATAATTAACAGTTTCAGACTTTAACTTAAATGTGACCAGTGGAAGTGCATGTGATTCGGAATATTTATCCATTAAGATTAGTTACACTTTCCCCCAGTGTTTTCAAATTAAAAGTTGAAATATTTTATGTGTCCTTCAAAAAGATCATCCATCAATCCATCCATCCATCCATCCATCCATCCATCCATCCATCCATCCATCCATCTTCTACTGCATAATTCTTTTTAGGTCGTGGGGGGCTGGAGCCTGTCCCAGTGTCTTTTTGATGAGAGGCAGGGTACACCCTGGACAGATCGCAAGTCCATCGCAGGGCCAACAGAGAGCCAGACAACCATTCACTCTCACATTCATACACTACTCACAAAAAGTTAGGGATATTTGGCTTTCGGGTGAAATTTATGGAAAATGTAAAAACTTCACACTAGAGATATTAAATTGTGAAAGTAGGGCATTTAAGTAGAAGCATGATTTCCTTATCTCAATTTATTGAAACAAAAGCCGCCAACAGTGGTGATCTCATTAACTTGTCATTCGCCCTTGAGCGTCAGTTATAGCTTGACAACGACGTCTCATGCTGTTCACAAGTCGACTTATTGTCTGCTGAGGCATGGCATTCCACTTTTCTTGAAGGGCGTCCCTCAGGTCATTGAGGGTGTGGGGTGCAGGGTTACGAGCCTCTACATAGTGACTCAGCTGATCGCATAGGTTTTCTATGGGATTTAGGTCTGGAGAAAGTGCAGGTTGAGGTACCCCGGCAGCAGCCAGTTCCTAATGATGCAACCTCAATGAGCTGGAGCACTGTTGTCCATCAAGATGAAATTGGGCCTGTGTTGTTCATGCAGGGGCAAAATGACTGGATTTATGATGTTATTCAGGTAGTATCGGCTTGTCACTGTACCATTCACAAGGTGTAGGGCAGTTCTGTATTGACTAGACACACCTGCCAAGATTGTAACACCACCACCACCAAAGGCTCATCTAGTGACAACAGTGGCTGAGGCGTAGTGCTCTCCTTGACATCTCCAACATCGTTGGCAGCCATCATTTCTGCTCAACGTGAATCAAATTTCATCAGAAAACAGCACTGAGGTGCACTGGTCCCTTGTCCAGCATAAATGCTCCCTGGCCCATGCAAATGATGATGCCTGTGCCTGGTGGTATAGTCAGGTACCCTTGCAGGTTGTCTAGCTGTGAAAAATGGCCCCTCAGGTCAGGACGAAGACCCAAACACTGAACTGTGAGTTGCAATAACGTTTAATAACCCAAACACAAAAACATAACAAGAGAACAACAACTTACAAAGCAGGCAGGGAGACAAAAAGATAGAATAGCTGTAGGCTAAGGCGAGTGGAAATGCCGGGAGAATTAACAAGGCAGAAGCACGGGACTCACACCGGTAAGACCAAAGTGCCTAAATAGAATAATGGAGAACATCCTGGATGGAACAAGGCTGAGGCATACAGGAACGCCGGGATTAAGGAAAGAAATAAAAGCTTAAAGCTAAGATGCCATCAGACACACAGGAGGATGCAGCAACAGACTGCGTTGCAGCGGACCTTAAATAGGCACAGAGGAAATAATGAGCAAATGATTACAGGTGTGGGTGACACGAGTGAGGAAAATTAACCCAAATAGTACCAGCTGAGTAGAACTGCGAATCTAAGGTTGGAGAT
>CM035842.1:266086695-266356208 GCA_020510985.1 Pholidichthys leucotaenia
ACAAAGAAATAAACATTTTGACAAATGTTAACAAATTAAACTGAGATTGAGAAAGAAACATGTGCACAATCACACTCTTTTTCCACCTGCAGCTAAAAATAAATAAATAAATAAATAAAAATTACTCAACAAAAAACAAGATAGGCTCTAGAATAACCAGGGCATTTTAGTTTCATCCATAAACAGCTTGTCATCTATATGCAGTCTATCCACAGAAACAATAGCTCATTTACCTTCTTGGATGTTTTGTTTCCTAATGGGAAAAAGCTTCCTTCTTCTTTCCAAGATTTCCTGTGGAAATTGATCATTTAAACCATAATTGGTGTTTTTAAGCTGCCTGCCCTGCCTCTGTACCAAAATTTTTTGCTTAAAATGCTCAAATTTGGCAACAATAGGTCTGGGACGTTTATTCTGGGAATTTTTTTTGCCCAATTCGGTAGACATGGTGGAAGGTAGTTGAATTTGTGACTTCAGGGGATAGTTTTAGTTGTGATGAGATAAATTCACGGACCAACTGTTCTGGATTTTCATTATTTTTTTCAACAATTCCAGAAAAAACGAGATTATCTGTCATGCGTGACTGCAAACTGAGAACTGTTTCCTTCATTATCCGATTTTCTCCCTCAACAACGCCAAGCCGCGTGGTTAGTGTGTTTACTGACTTTTTCAGGCTGTTATTTTCCTCTATGAGAGAGACGAGCTGTGTTTGACTGAACTCTAAACTCTCCTGCAAATTCTGGAACTCTTGATGAAGGAGCTCGACCAGCGCCAGTCAACCATCCATGCTTGTAAGTTTATTCTCAATGGAGAAAAGGATGTCACTAACCTCAGTGCCCTGCTGTGATTTCTTGGGCGTTATTTTTGGCGAATCTGCGGGTCTCGGTCGTTTAGACTGAGAAGCAGCGGCGGAACACACACTCGCCTGCTCCATGACACAGCAATGGTAGTAGAACTCGTTGATGTAGTTCTCTAGTTCCTCCAGCTCCGTACGAAAAAAAGAAAGATAAACACAGACAATTAGTTAATGAATTAATTACCAAAAAAAAAAAAAACTACCTGTGGAAAAGATTGTTTTTAAGCTCGGTCGACAGCAGTTGCCATTTGGATTATTGCACAAATTGTCTCGAGATGTCTCGCGATCACAGCATCGGCCCCCTCACCACCGAATTGTGCCCTTTCTTAAGACAGCCAAAGCGCAGGCCATTGTCAAATATAAACCTTTTCTTTTCCTCTACAGACTGACTGGTGAATTTCTGACATTTATGTATAGAGTGGCTTTCTCTACAGTACATGCAAGTAACTGGGTTTGAGAACGGGGAAGGGTTGTTTATTTTCTTAGTTTTGCTTGAGTCTTTTGTGTTGCTGCTTGCAGCACTGTGTAATTTAGTGACTGTACTTATTTTATCTGGTGCATTTACATTCGTGATAAACACACTAGCCCTTTAGCGCTTTGAGTGTCTTGCTGGCTTCTCCTCAGTGGACCTTAAGGCATGAAGTGAAGTTATAGGATTGCATGCAATTTCCGCTTCTTGTGCTATAAAGTCAGCAAACTCTTTGAAACTAGGGTATTTATCTTTTTTTTGCAACTCCTTTGTAACATGGCGATTCCATCGAGATGTTTACCAGTCAGGGAGTTTTTGGAGCATCCTTTGATTCTCTTCACAGTCATTTAAGACTTGTAGCCCCTTAATGTGTGGCATGGCATTGCTGCATGCTGTCAGAAAGTCACTGAATTGTCTCAGTTTAACAGACTCTCTTGAATTAATTTTTGGCCAGTTGTTCAATTTTTCTGTAAATGCATGCTGGAGTACAAATGGGTGACCATACCTTGCATTTAATGCCTCCCATGCTTGGTCATAGGTTTCATCATCCTTTCTAATGAAGCTTCCCTCTAGTACAGACTGTGCCTCACCACCAATGTACCTTTGCAGGTGAAACAGACGGTCTGCTGGATTTATGCATCGCTGTTCTATCAATGCCTTGAAACTTGTGCTCCACTCCAAGAACTTAAGGGAGTCTCCTGTAAAAATCGAGGGCTCAGGTACAGGAAGTTTGCTTAGAGCCATTGTGTCACGTAAATCATGCAGTAAGGATGTTTCACTGTTACGGTTTGTTAGTTCTGTGTTATTGTTTTCACATGCTTGCTCTCTTTTAATCTTTTCACAGGGCACTAAAGGATGATTGTCTAACTCACAGTGTGCTGTTTTACTTTTATCACCAAGGTCATCTGAGTCTGCATCAGAGTACACCTTAAGCTTTGCTGCAATTACTTGAAGATCTCTTTGATTCTCCAGTCTTTGAAGTTCTTGCCTTAGTTCAGCGATTGCCTCTTCCATTTGGATTTCTGCCTCTTTTGCAGCCAATTCTGCCATGTACTCAGCTCTTTTTACTGTGATGCTTTGCTTTTCTGATGACACACTTGAATTGTGGCTGTGAACAGTGGGTCTGGAGATTGTAGTCCCAAATATTGATTGGGCATATTCTCTATCAAGAACCACATGAAGTCTTGCATTTTCTGCCTGAACATCAAACTCATCTTGTCCCACTTCACTCATGCGTACATTCAACAGCCCCATCAAATCTTTTGTCACAGCTGCACAGGAGTCCATTTTTCTCCTACTGTCAGTAGAAGGTGCTGATTGAGATTGGATGTTCAGATAAAGTTCTCTAACCTACTTCTGTAGCCCCTCAACAGCATCCATCATATCAGCTAGGTCTCGGTCAGAGCATTCATCTTTAAGTTTGTTGTGAGCAGCTTTAACTTGCCCTTTCCAGCTTTCATACAGCTTGACCAATTTATTTTCCCTTTCATAAGCCTCTTGTTGCTTTAACTCCAGCATTTTAGGGGTTAATTTTCTCTTAAGTGAAGATTTTCTAAATTGAACTCACTTTAAAGCGGTGGAGGTAAGCTCTGTGGCTGTGACTTTGAATATCTCTATTTTAACACAAAGATCACCTATGAGCAACACTAATCTTTCTTTTTCAACATCATCGGTTTGAGTTTTTAACTCTTCTCTTAGCTTTATTAACTCCACTCGACGACTCAATTTGGTCACTTAAATTATCACTGTGTTGTTTTCCACCATGAACTGACATTGTACCTTTAGAAAATACATGGTTTTATTGGCTTCTGTTAAAATGTATATAGTTTGGGTAATTATCTTATTCTGTTGACACACCTTTGCACTAAAACTTAGCTACTGTTCACTCTCATATAACCTCTCAATTCTCTTTTAAAATGAACTCTCAGACTGAAATACCATTAAACATTGATAACAATGCAACTCATAAACAGGACCACACTTACATAAGCATAACCACATTTCCCAATAAAAAGCAGAATTTTCAACAATTACTTTCTTTTAAGTTTCAGCAATATCCGTTTCAGTTATTTTACACATGTCCATACCTTGTAGGGATAGCAAAGTCAAGCCTGAAGCTGTCTGTAAAGCCACTTATATAGCTGTCTCCTTCTGCCTGAATAAGCAGTGTTACTTCTGCACTCTCTCACAGTTCTAAATTGTCCTTAGGTATGACTGTGAGAGTGAATGGTTGTCTGTCTCTCTGTGTTGGCCCTGCGATGGACTGGCGATCTGTCCAGGGTGTACCCTGCCTCTCACCCAAAGATGCTGGGATAGGCTCAAGCCCCCCCGCGACCCGAAAAGAATTAAGCGGAAGAAGATGGATGGATGGATGTCTGCACCCTGAAGCCTATTGAAAGGATACTTGCAGAACTGTAGCCTCCGTGAATAAAAGACTTCCAGCTGACCCGCCGCATCCGCGGAGAGAGAGCTTTGACTTTCTGCTGCACATCCACCAACCATAATGCTCCGCACTGTGTGTCTATACATATATATATATATATATATATATATATATATATATATATATATATATATATTTATAGTAATATGTACATATGTTTACTAGATGTTCTTGAGTGTTGCTATCCCTGTGCTGTTGCAATCCTGGAATTTCCACATTGTGGGACTAATAAAGGCTTATCTTATCTTATCTTAAACACTCCCCTCTTGTGGTGAAGTAGCGTCAGCTGCAGCAACTCTGTGTCAGTGGGTGCCAGTCCGGTTTCTCCCATGAACTTGGATTGATGAGCCTTTCTCCCGATGCTATTTCTCTGGTTACAGGACACCTCAGTGATCGGGCCTCTTCCTTCCCTCTTCCTGGACATGCACTGCGTTCCTACTGGCAAAACGTGACGTTATCCTCTAGCTTCTCGGTCATTGTTGCTCGGTCGTTTGGTGTAAACTTTTCACTCTGGATTCTATCTGCCTTCTTAGCTGATGAAACATTTCCACTTTGGACTGTCAGTGCCTGTCCACAGGCTCAAACGTTTTCACTTTGGACTGTCGGTGCCTGTCCACAGGCTCAGACGTTTTCACTGTAACTGCACCGGTTCACTGAATAAAGGCTGCATTTCATACTGATGTTTTCCAAGGCTTTATTTAATCACTCGTTTTCTCTGGTGTGGACATGGGCAACCAATGATGATAAGAAACAATTGTTGGAAATATAACACCATGAAAACTACAAAAAAAAAACAAAAAAACAAAACAAAACACAAAGAGATTACAACTAGAACTCTTCCCTTCCAGTCCATAGACAGTCCCCCCGCCAAACAATACTCAGATCCCAAACATGCTAGCATAGTGGCAAAGACATTAATAAAGTCCAATAAAATGTCCATATGCATCACTATGTTTAGACAGGTGTTGCAAAAATAAATTTTACATCTTCTTCTTCCGCTTAATCTTGTTCGGGTCGCGGGGGGGCTGGAGCCTATCCCAGCATCTTTGGACGAGAGACAGGGTCCACCCTGGACAGATCGCCAGTCCATCGCAGGGCCAACAAAGAGAGACAGACAACCATTCACTCTCACAGTCATACCTAAGGACAATTTAGAATCCCCAGTTTGATGCCAATTAACCTAACTTGCATGTTTTTGGCATGTGGGAGGAAACCGGAGAAATCCCGGGGTAAACCCACGCAGACACGGGGAGAACATGCAAACTCCACACAGATCACTGTTGGTCGGGGGCTGGGATCGAACCCAGGATCCCCTGGCCAAGGGTGAGTTGCTGTGCTGCCGCAATGCTAACCACTCCGCACAAATAATAAACACAAACCATTTTGTGCCTCTTGAACCATGTGCAGGTATGATGACAATCTCAGGGCATCTCTGGCTGCCTTCATTTCCTTCTAATCCATAATGCCTCAGTCACGCCCTTTTATTGCAGACATGTGACCCGGGACCCTCACATAAACAACTTTATTAACAAAGTGTAAATAAACTGTTTGTTCTAAAAATCACGTTTTAATGCCTTTTAGCCATATTGATTACTTATCATACATTTTAACAACAATTTTAACAACCAAATGAATTACAAAAACACACAAACAAACTTTACCATAAAAAAAATGTCTGACAGTTACACTTGTGCTATCTTTGTCTAATATTTAAATTTGTTTGATGATCTGAAACATGAATTAAAATCATGTACAACGCTTGGACAATTTAAACAAAAACTAAAGGAAGAAATACTCCAAACGTATATACAAGATGACATGTAAAATCACATAAGGATTGTCATATCCAGTCTGCGTTGTGTTGTAGCTTAGTTTTTTGTCACATTTTGTTTTAGCTATGTTCTGAATTGTAATCGCTCTTGTTTTGTTTTTCTTTTGGATTCTTGGATGGAATATGGGTGGGCAATATAAGCTGCGGCTTCAGCCATCACCCATTTCGGATAACTTATGTTGAACTGTATAATCAGAGGAGTTATTGTCTAATTTGACCCTGTTGGATTTTCTTTCCCCCTTTGTTATATTATTCGGTTTCTTTTAATCTATCCGAAATAAAGATTCATTCATTCATTCATTCATTCATTCATTCATTCATTCATTCACGTGTGACAAACATATAAAAAATGAGAAATGAAGAAGGGGGCAAACACTTTTTCACACCACTGTATAGCTGATTCTGCATTAGATTGGTTTTATTCATATCTTTCTGAGAGGACTTTTTCTGTAAGGGTGGGTGAGTTTTTGTCATAAAGCGCCCATTTTACAGGTGGAACAAGACACCAAGCGCCATCTGTAAGATACAACATTTATTAAAGTAACACGTGACCATGACCTACTAAACACATGAACAAATAAAGGGAAAATGCATGTATTGGAGGAGAGCGGAGCTCGCAACCAGGGGAAACAGAATGACCCGGGAACAGTGGCTGAGGCACACAGGGACGCCGGGGAACCAGAGACAAATAACAGCTGGAGCCCACCCGGAAAACAGCGGGGCTCAACGGCTGAGGGGATTAGGGAAAGGATGATTACCTGGTTGGAGCTCAACGCGATCTCCTCAATGGCTACGGCGGCAGACAACACACTCAGATTATGGACAAACATCTGAGGACGTCTCAGTAGGGCGTGACAACAGGGAAAGTTGTTGTGCCCCTTAAATACCATCCCTAGATGGTTCACAGGTGTGGATACATGAGTGGAGAAAATAACAGAATGAATAACAGCTGTGCAGCTCCGAACAGTTTGACAGCCGGAAGCTGCACAGCGCCGTCAAAATAAAACACAAACTGGAAACCATAATGATACAAGCACAACAGAACCCCAAAATCTACATTATCCTACAGATACAAAGTAACAAGAATAAGACAGGAGCCAAATATAACAGACATGAAAACAAGGAAACAAGCAGACAGAAAAACACTAAACTAGACAGGAAACTGGTCACGGTGCCCACCCGTACTCCAGGATCATGACAGTTTTATTCTTCCACAGCCTCTCTGACGTGTGGGGTTCCGCAAGGTTCAGTCCTAGCCCCATTATTATTTTCCTTGCATGTAATTCCTTTAGCATGTATTATTCAATTTTTAAATGACATTTCTTATCATTTTTATGCGGATGACCTCCAGTTATACATGTCTTTTAAACCTCACCAGCTTGACAGGCTCTCCACCCTGGTTAAATGTCTAAACCAGATCAGTTACTGGTTCTCCAACAACTACCTTATCTTAAATTCCAATAAAACCGAGACCATGATTGTAGCCCCTTTTGATCTTCATCCAATAATCAGTCAGACACTTTCTTCTTTTTGCTCATCTCCTAAGTCCAGTGTTAGAAATTTGGGTGTTATGTTTGAATCTTCTCTTGGTTTTAATTCCCATGTAAATTCTATTTCATGTTCATCCTTTGTTTCATTTAAGGAACATTTCCAAATCGAGAGCCATTGTTTCTTCAAGTGAACTTAAAAAAATAATCCATGCATTTGTGTCTTCACAACTAGATTATTGCAATACTTTATTTACTGGTGTAGACAAATCTTTCCTTTCTCATCGTCAGTATCTACAAAATGCTGCAGCCAGACTACTGATATGTTCTAGAAAACAAAATGGGTCTTTAACCACCATTGGTCCTTCATTACTCACTATCATGAACAGTTCACTGAGACAAGGCTGTGTTCCTTCCCATTTCTGTAGTCCCTTCCCAGTCTACTTACACGCTCTAGAAAACGAGACCATATTATCCCCATATTATATACGTTACATTGGCTACCAGTGGAGTTTATGGTTCATTTTAAAGTTCTTACACTTACATGTAGAGCACTACATGGACAAGCCCCATCTTATTTATCTGATCTCCTTCTCATACATACTCCTGCTTGCACTCTTAGATCTGAAGCCCAGGACCTGTTAGTTGTTCCTTGTACAAGGCTCAAGACAAGGGGGGAAAGAGCCTTTCAGTCTGTAGCTACGAGGCTTTGGAATAATCTTCCACTTCAACTACATTTAGCTGATTCTGTGGACTCTTAAAAAGCAGCTGAAAACTTTTTTGTTTAAAGAGGCTTTCCGTTCAATTTCAGTTCAACTGCTTTTTAATTGTACGTATGTCTGATATTTTTTAAAATCTTTTAATCTTGTGTTTTAATTTGGTCTCTTTATTTTTTCTTTGTTTTTCTTTTTTAATGGTGTTTCTATCAAGCTTTTTTAATTCTATTTTATTGTACAGAGCTTTGTGACTATAAATAAACTTTACTTACTTACTTACTTACTTACTTACTTACTTACTTACTTACTTACTTACCTGTGGAGGTATGGAGATGTTTAGGAGAGCTCAGTGGACTTTTTGACCAGATTGTTTAACACAATCTTGGAGAGTGAGAGGATGCCTGAGGAGTGAGAAGAAGTGTTTTGGTTCCAGTTTTCAAGAACAAGGGTGATGCTCAGAGCTGTAGTAACTACAGAGGCATAAAGTTGATCAGCCACGCTATGAAGATATGGGAAAGAGTTATTGAAGCCAGGTAAAGAGGAGAGGTGACAATCAATGAGCAGCAGTATGGTTTCATGCCAAGAAAGAGTACTACAGATGCAATGTTTGCTTTAAGAGTGTTGATGGAGAAGTATAGAGAAGGTCAGAAGGAGTTGCACTGTGTCTTTGTGGATCTAGAGAAAGCATAAGATAGGGTGCCAAGAGAGGAAGTGTGGCACTGTATGATGAAGTCAGGACTGACAGAGAAGTATGTGAGGGTGGTGCAGGACATGTATTAGGACAGCGAGACGATGGTGAGGTGCGCTGTAGGAGTGACGGATGGATTCAAGGTGGGGGTGGGATTATATCAGGGATTGGCTCTGAGACCCTTCTTGTTTGCTATGGTGATGAACAGGCTGACAGATGAGGTCAGGCAGGAGCCTTTGTGGACCATGATGTTTGCAGATGACATTGTGATCTGTAGTGAGAGTAGGGAGCAGGTGGAAGAGAACCTGGATAGGTGGAAGTATGCTCTGGAGAAAAGAGGAATGAAAGTCAGTAGAAGCAAGACAGAATACATGACTGTGAATGAGAGAGAGGCAGGTGTAACGTGAAGATGGAAGGTGTAGAGGTAGTGAAGGTAGATGAGTTTAAATATCTGGGGTCAACCATCCAAAGCAATGGAAAATGCACAAGAGAGGTGAAGAAGAGAGTGCAGGCAGGGTAGAGTGGATG
The DNA here is from genome assembly GCA_020510985.1 of Pholidichthys leucotaenia. NCBI lineage: Eukaryota > Metazoa > Chordata > Actinopteri > Cichliformes > Pholidichthyidae > Pholidichthys > Pholidichthys leucotaenia. The sequence goes on from CM035842.1 coordinate 266,095,711, forward strand.
GAGATGAGTGTCAGGAGTGATTTGTGACAGAAAGGTAGCAGCAAGAGGGAAAGGGAAGATTTACAAGATGGTAGTGAGACCTTCTATGATGTATGGTTTGGAGACGGTGGCGCTGACAAAAAGACAGGAGGTGAAGCTGGAGGTGGCAAAGTTGAAGATTCTAAGATTCTCACTGGGAGTGACTAGGAGGGACAGGGTTAGAAATGAGTATATTAGAGGGACAGCTCAGCTTGGGCGGTTTGGAGACAAAGTAAGAGAGGCAAGGCTGAGATGGTTTGGACATGTGCAGAGGAGGAATAGTGGATATATTGGGCAAAGGATGTTGAAGATGAAACTGCCTGGCAGGCGGAAAAGTGGAAGACCACAGAGAAGAGTCATGGATGTAGTGCAGGAGGACATGGAGACGGTTGGCGTTACAGAGGAAGATGAAGGGATAGGGTGAGATGGAGGCAGATGATCCGCTGTGGCGACCCCTAAAGGGAGCAGTCAAAAGAAGAAGAAGAAGAAAAGACGGAATGATAAGGTTAACTCTCCATAATGCAAGTAGGCACTCTGCAGACTGCTGTGATTGAATATTGTGTGTTTTTTGTGTTTTACCGCCTACAAACTAAAGCCAACATTCATTTTTGCCACTCAGTGTTTTGTAACTGCTGTGAGTTCTGTTCCGTGGCATGTGTGCATGCCCTTTTTTTGAAAATGACCTACTAGTCCCTCCCCTTTGGACACTGTTTTTCTCTCAAGCACCGGTCAGAAAAGAATAATTTCCACCTACATCTCTGCATGTAAACACCAAGACTGTGTTACAGTTATGGGGATTTTGGATATTCTTCTCCAGTCCTTCAGTTCTGTCTCCCTGTTGGGAGCTCTGATAATCTTGTTTCTTTTCTATTTCATTTCATCTTACCACCCCTATTCTGACAACCATGAAAAGGAGCCTCCAGGACCCACACCTCTTCCCATTCTTGGAAACATTCTGCAGCTGGACCTGAAGAGTCCCCACAACTCATATCTGGAGGTGAGAAAGTTTCTACATACCTCCCTCAGATAAATGTAAGATATTCAATTTAATCATAATGATTATGATTTTTGAAAATAATTTACAAATCCTTACATAGTATTTTAAGCTGGGTTCACACTATAACGTTTGGACCAACTTTTACTGACGTTTTGAAAAATCAGAGAAATCAGTCCAAACGTTGGTGAAATTACGTTTGTGAGCAAACACCAACTTTTATGAACTTTTACAAAATTTTACAAACTTTTGCTAGCATTTGCCAGTGTTGCATCCAGCGTTGTCAAACTTTTGCCAACTTAGGCTAGCGTATGTGTAGCAGTTCCCAACTTAGGTTAACTTAAGCTAAGAATACTAAGTGCAATTCAGCTGACATCAGAGTCAGGCGACGCTCATATAAGGATCAGTGTTTGTGGAGGCTTCCTGCCATCCTGGACCTACTTTTTTGGGTGGATTCACACTTCAGCTTTTGGACCAACTTTTATTAACGTTTTGGCAAATGTCTGGCTCTGCTGGCAAAAGTTGATAAAAGTTGGTGTTTGTTGGCAAACGCTGGCAAAAGCTGTATTCGTTGAGAATTTTCAGCATGCTGAAAATTTTCTAACGTTTGGAAATAAACGGTGAAAGTTGTTCTCAACTTGTAATAGTTTCTGAGTGCTGGGCTAAGTTATGCAGAGTTCGCCTAAGTCAGCCTAAGTTAAGTTCCACTGGCAAACGTTGACTGAAATGCTGGTGAAAACAGATGTTTTTAGATGAAAACTCAGTTCAGACATGCAGGAACGAAAGAGAAACAAAGAGAAGGCAAGGTTAAAAAAGAAAATATATATGCAAGAGGACAACGGAGAGTATTTTCTTGGTGATAACATGGTGTGTATGACATGTTTTTTTAAAAAATTTTTAACGTATGGGATATATCTACAGGTGCATCTCAAAAAATTTGAATATCATGAAAAAGATCAATATTTTTGGTCATTGATTGATTGATTGATTGATTTTTATTTGAACATTTTTAAAGAAAGAAAAAAGAGAGTTCAAATCACAACAAAAAAACAAACCAAAAATAAAATGTTCAAAAGGAGTGGGAAGAAGCCAACGCTTATACAGTCCCACCCCTTCTCCACACCAAACAAATTACAGTATTACTCATAATCATCATTATCCCACAACCACATTCACTGTAATACACCCATAGTCAAATTATACAACAAAAATGACACAACAATGACAGTCCATATCCAACAATATTACAACAACAATAAACATACAATTCTGGCATGTTCAATGCAAACACAAACAACACCATCACCTTCACAATCACCATAACACACAACAACCTTCCCTCACTGAAGACACAATGTAACATCACTGCCCTTCATTCTCATACTGCTCAAAAATCATTTCTTTATATGTTGATTTAAATATATGGATGTTGGGACATTGCCTGTGTTTCTCCCCCAACGCATTCCACAATTTTACCCCACACACAGACACACAAAAACTCTTCCGTGTAGATCTTACTAAGTGAATTTTAAATTTTGTATTCCCCCGTAAATTATATTTCTCTTCTCTCTCCCTGAATAGATTCTGTATATTGTGTGGCAAGAGGTTTTTACTAACTTTAAACATTAATTGTGCTGTGTAATAATGAACCAGATCCCATAATTTCAATAACTTCGAATGTAAAAACAATAAATTAGTATGTTCGAGGTACCCGACTTTGTGTATAACATGGACTGCCCTTTTTTGTAATATTAACAATGAATTAAGTTTACTTTTATAACTGTTACCTCAAACTTCTATACAATAAGTCAAGTATGGAAGTACTAATGAACAATACAAAATATGAAGTGATTTATAATCTAGGACCTGCTTAATTTTATTTATAATTGCAATATTTTTTGCAACTTTATTTTGTATGTATCTGACATGTGGTTTCCAACTAATTTTATCATCCAGTACTACACCCAAAAACTTGATCTCCTTAACTTTTTCAATAACTACATTATCTATATGAATGTGTATATCTTCTTTATTTTTACAATTACCAAATATCATTACCTTAGTTTGATCTATATTTAGTGATAGTTTATTACAATCCATCCATTTTTTAGCTTATTTAATTCATTATTTATAGTATGGATTAGTTGATTATAATTATTTCCAGAATAAAATAAATTAGTATCATCAGCAAATAATATTATTTTTAATAAAATACTTTCTTGGATCGTCACTTCCTTGTGGTAACGTCACTTCCTGTTTTGCTGTCTGCCTGTGTGGATTGCTCTCCAGCCACTAGCTAGCCATTAGCTATGGCTACTAGCTCTCTTTCCTCTCCTCCTCTGGTGTGCTCTCTCTGTCAGATGTTTAGCTACACCTCTGCCTCTTTTAGTGATAACGGTAAATGTAATAAATGTTGTCTTTTTGAGGCGCTCGAGGCGAGGTTGTCTGATTTGGAATCCCGGCTCCGCTGCATTGAAACACCGTCTGCGCCAGTTAATCTCGACGGATGCCCCTTAGCTGCAGCAGAGCTAGCTAGCTTAGGCCCCCCTGTCAGCGGTTCCCCGGCTCTCCTCAGCAGCGAGGAGACTGGGTGGGTGAAGGTGAGAAGGAAGCCTAGTCGCAAAGCCCCGGTACACCACCAACCTGTTCACGTTTCAAATGGTTTTTCCCCGCTCAGCAACACACCCGCTGAGGAAAAAACTCTGATCATTGGCGACTCTAGTCAGAAACGTGAACCTAGAGACTCCAGCGGCCATAGTCCAATGCATTCCTGGGGCCAGAGCAGGCGACATCGAGTCAAATTTGAAAATGCTGGCTAAAAGTAACTGTAAATATTCCACAATTGTTATTCACGCCGGCATTAATGACATCAGTCTCCGGCAGTCGGAAGTTACAAAATTTAATATAGAATCATGGTGAGAATTGCAGCACTGGTGAGAATTGCACTGGTGAGAATTTGCAGCAGGTTTTAGAGGTGGTCACAACTGAAATGGAAAAATTAACGCAGTGGTTCAACAAAAATAAATTATCTCTAAATCTAAAAAAAACAAAGATTATGGTGTTTGGAAATTATAAAATAAATCATGAAATAATGATAACGATAGATGATACCAGAATACAAACAGTACAGGAAAATAAGTTTCTGGGGGTGACGCTAGACAGTAAAATCTGCTGGAAACCTCACATCAGTCACATCCAGGCTAAATTAGCAAAATGTATAGGCATAATGGGGAAGACAAGACACATCTTGGACTATAAATCATTGGTCTTATTGTACAATTCACTGTTTTTACCTTATCTTAACTACTGTGTAGAAGTCTGGGGAAACACCTACAAGACCAACCTACAAGCAATATGCACATTACAAAAAAGAGCTATAAGGATAATAAACAATGCAGGATATAGAGACCATACCAATTCGTTGTTCTTGAAGTCACATGTCATAAAGTTCATCGATTTAGTTAAATTTAAGACAGCACAAGTAATGTACAGGGCAATTAACAATCAACTCCCAACTAATATACAAAAAATATTTAAAAAAAGAGACAATGATCATAATTTGAGAGGAGACTTAAACTTCACAAAACCCAAGATACATACAACCAAGAAAAGTATGTGCATATCTGTCTGTGGGGTGGATTTGTGGAACAGTCTGGAGCCGGAACTGAAACTATGTACAAACAGAAATCAATTTAAAAAGAGGTATAAGCACCATTTGTTGAAAGGTTATATGTTAGAAGGGTAGAATTTATATGTACGATTCATTATGTTCACTCTGGGACATTATGGGACACTATGGAATGGTGGGTGGGACAGCACTGTGTGTATCTGTGTCGTTTGAGACTGGTTTTGATATATGGACTTCATTGTATGTTAGAATGGACAGATGTTAATGTTGATCTGTAAAAAATACAGTAAATTGTTTACTTGGGGTATTAATGATAGTAATTTGTATAAAATCCACATGGGTGTATCGATGGAAAAGAGGAGTTGGAATTAATAAGTGTTCACTTCTTCCTTCTCCCTTTCGAACAGTGTATACTGTAACTTTATTGCATTTGCTATTTGCTTGTTTTTTGTTATATTTTTTTGTGTTCAAAATAAACTATCTATCTATCTATCTATCTATCTATCTATCTATCAATCGGTGTGTGACTTTGCAAAAACGATGTCTACCACTGTAGTATTCTCTGGGCCCCTCCCCAATCTGACCAGTGATGACATGTTTAGCCGCTCGTCATCCTTGAACCACTGGCTGTCTGTGTGGTGTCCTAAAAATGACGTGGGCTACATTGACAATTGGAGCTCTTTTTGGGGAAAACCTGGTCTTATGAGACGAGAAAGCAATCATCCCACTTTGGATGGTGCTTCTCATTTATCTAACAATCTGGCATCTTTTTTATCCAAATTTCCAAAACCCTGATTACTCAGAGTTGGGACCAGGAAGCAGAGTCGCAGTCTTACACGCCTCTCTGCAGCTCCTCTTCATCCGCCACCCCTCAGCTTAGCCCCTGTCTTCCCCAGAATCGTTGTCTGCTCCCTCCAAAGTAAATAAAAATGTAATGCATAAGCATCCCAAAGTGATAAAGCAAAATATTGGTAAAACTCAAATTAAACATAAAGCCTCTAAATTGAATGAATTGGCTTCTATTCCTCCTCATAATTTAAAAATTAAATGTGGTTTATTAAATATTAGGTCTCTAACTCCCAAGTCTCTGTTAGTCCATGATCTGTTAATTGATCATCAGATTGATTTAATTTCCCTTACAGAGACTTGGTTAGGACAAGAGGATTATGTTGGTTTAAATGAATCAACTTCCTCTGGTTATTTAAACTGTCAAAATCCCAGAAGTTCTGGTCGTGGAGGAGGAGTAGCAACAATTTACCATTTCAAATTGCTAGTTAATGTAAAGCAAAAAACATGTTATAATTCCTTTGAGGGCCTGGTCCTCAGTATTGGGCACTTTAGCAATTTTAGGTTAAACCCAGTTTTATTTGCCATAGTTTATCGTCCCCCATCAACCTACTCAGAATTTTTATCCAAATTTGCTGATTTCTTAGCTGATTTAGTGCTGAAATCTGATAGAATAATTATAGTAGGGGACTTTAATATACATGTGGATGTAGATAGTGACTGCCTTAATGTGGCATTTAATTCAATATTAGACTCGATTGGGTTTTCTCAGAAAGTAGGAAATTCTACTCATTACCTCCACCATACATTGGACCTTGTTCTGACATATGGCATAGAAATAGAAAATCTTGTAGTGTCTCCTCATAACCCTGTACTGTCAGACCTTTGTCTGTTAACCTTTGATTTTACTATTTCTGACTATTTGGCTCCTAAAGAAAAATATTATTACAGTAGATGCCTCTCAGATGATGCTGTTACCAAATTTATGCAGATTGTTTCCGCTATGCCATGTGTCAACACAACGGAAATAAGCTATAGACAGCTTGCTCCTTCTGTAATTGATAACATGGTGGATAGTGTTTCAGCTTCTCTGCATCAGACTCTAGACTTGGTGGCCCCCTTAAAAAAGAAAAAGTCTAATCAGAGATTTCTAACTCCTTGGTTCAACACAGAAACTCGTAGCTTAAAACAGAAGACTCGTCAATTAGAAAGAAAATGGCGCTCCACTAATTTAGATGAAATCTATTTAGCTTGGAGACATCATCTTTTAATTTATGAAAAATCTCTTAGAAAAGCTAGAACGAGTTATTACTCTGCATTAATAGAAGAGAACAAGAATAATCCCAGGTTTCTTTTCAGTACTGTAGCCAGGTTGACAAAGAGTCAGGACTCTGTCAATCCTAGCATTCCCTTAGAGCTTACTAGTCAGGACTTTATGAACTTTTTCAATAATAAATTTTCATCCATCAGAGATAAAATCAATCAGATTCTTCCCACAGTTAACTTAAATACTGTAACTACTACAACTCCTTCTATTGATGTCTGTCTTGATGAGTTTACTCCAATCGACCTTTGTGAGTTAGACAAAATAGTTTCCTCATCCAAACCTTCAACTTGTCTTTTAGACCCTATTCCTACCAGGTTATTTAAAGAAGTCTTCCCACTTATTGGTAGCGTTATTCTTCATATAATCAATTTTTCATTAACTTTAGGCCATGTACTGCAGGCTTTTAAAACGGCTGTAATTAAACCCTTACTCAAAAAGCCAACGCTAGACCAGGAGCTTTAGCTAACTATAGACCAATCTCTAATCTCCCTTTCATTTCAAAAATCTTAGAAAGAGTTGTTGCTACGCAATTATTTGACCACCTGCAGGGAAATGGTTTACTTGAAGAGTTTCAATCTGGGTTTAGAATCCATCATAGTACTGAAACAGCCTTTGCGAAGGTCACTAACGACCTCCTCATTGCATCTGATAATGGACTAGTTTCTGTACTTGTCCTTTTAGACCTTAGTGCAGCTTTTGATACTATCGATCATAATATTCTACTTGATAGATTAGAACACTATGTTGGACTTAATGGAACTTCGTTGCAGTGGTTTAGATCTTATTTATCTGATAGGTTCCAGTTTGTTCATGTAAATAATGAGTTTTCTTTCAACTCAAAGCTTCGTCATGGAGTTCCACAGGGATCTGTGCTAGGCCCTACTCTTTTTAGTTTATATATGCTTCCGTTAGGCAACATTATTAGAAAGCACTGTATACATTTTCATTGTTATGCTGATGACACACAATTATACCTGTCAATGAAGCCAGATGATAGTAATCAATTAGCCAAGTTAGAAGCCTGTCTTAAGGAAATCAAAGCTTGGATGACTTGTAATTTCCTGCTATTAAATTCAGATAAGAATGAAGTCATTCTTGTTGGTCAAAAAAACCTTAGAAATTCCTTTCCAAATCAAACTTTCAGTTTGGATGCGGTTACTCTTTCTCTTAATAGCTCTGTGAGGAACCTTGGAGTTATTTTTGATCAGGATTTGTCCTTCAATTCACATATTAAATTTGTTTCTAAGACTGCCTTCTATCATTTCCGTAATATTGCCAAGATTAGGACCATCTTGTCTCAGAGTGATGCTGAGAAACTGATCCACGCTTTTGTTAGCTCGAGATTAGATTATTGTAATTCTTTATTATCAGGCTGTCCTAAAACATCTTTAAAAAGTCTTCAGCTGATCCAGAATGCTGCAGCAAGAGTTTTAACAGGTACTAGAAAGAGAGATCATATCTCTCCAGTTCTGGCCTCCCTTCATTGGCTTCCCATAGAGTTTAGAATTAAGTTTAAAATCCTTCTTCTTACTTACAAAGCTCTAAACAATCAGGCTCCTTTTTATATAAAAGATCTGATACTACCGTATTATCCTAACAGAGCACTACGCTCCCAAAATGCAGGATTACTTGTAATACCTAGAATCTCCAAAAGTACAATGGGAGGCAGAGCCTTCAGTTATCAAGCTCCTCTCCTGTGGAATCAGCTGCCAATCTGGATTCGGGAGTCAGACTCGATCTCTGTTTTTAAGAATAGGGCTAAAACCTACCTTTTTGATATAGCCTACAATTAGGGAGGGATCATGTGTTTCTGAACCCTCCCTTAGTTATGCTGCTAATAGGTTTAGTCAGCCGGGGGACCTCCAGTAATGCACTGGGCCTCACTCCTTTTCTCACTCTCAATGAAATATTTTTTTTGCTGGTCATTAACATTTGTTTGTTCTCTCCCATAGATTGACTCCCCATCGTGCTGTTTGCTCTCTACATGTCTGTTCTTTTCTTCTTCTCTATCCCCTCACCCCCCAGCCAGTCGCAGCAGATGACTGCCCCTCCCTGAGCCTGGTTCTGCTGGAGGTTTCTTCCTGTTAAAAGGGAGTTTTTCCTCTCCACCGTCCCCAAGTGCTTGCTCACAGGGGATCGCCTGATTGCTGGGGTCTTTCTGCAACTGTGGGGGTTCCCCTTACAGTTGATAGTGCTATGAGATGACTGTTGTTGTGAAATGGCACTATATAAATAAAGTTGAATTGAATTGAATTGAATTGAATTAATAATTTAGAAATTTGGAATATATCATTTATATATATGTTAAATAATTTGGGGCCCAATACTGACCCTTGGGGGACCCCACAGGCAATTCCCATACACCCAGACAGATATTCTCCCATTTTCACAAATTGTTGTCTCTCAGATAGATAACTTGTAACCCATTTCAGAGCAATTCCCCTAATACCATACATTTGCAATTTATTAAGAAGTATTGAATGATTTATTGTATCAAATGCTTTTCTAAAATCTATAAACATACCAATTGCATATTTTCCTTGATCTAATGCATTTATTATTTCCTCTGTTGCATCCATTATCGCCAACGATGTTGTACTCTTGGCTCTAAACCCATATTGGTTCTGATTCAGCACATCCTGTTTATTTAAAAAGTTTTCTAATCTGTTGTTGAAAAGTTTTTCCAGAATTTTTGAAAATTGTGGGAGAAGTGATACTGGTCTGTAGTTTGTGTATTGGTGTTTATTTCCTTGCTTAAATAATGGAATTACTTTTGCTATTTTCATTTTCTGCGGGAATGAACCAGTTTGAAATGATAAATTACAAATATTTGTGAATGGTTTTAATATACCATCAACAGTTCTTTTTATTAGTGCCATATCAATACCATCACAGTCAGTAGATAATTTATTTTTACACTTTTCAACAACAGATTTTACCTCTAGTTCATCCACCGCTGTAAGAAAAATTGACCGAGGGTTACTTCCAATTAAAGTCTCACTCACAGTGTCTTTTCCTTGATTTGGAATATTTGCTGCCAACTCTGGCCCAACACTTACGAAAAATTTATTCATTTTATTTACTACCATATTCTTATCATAAATATCACCACAATTATCAGTAAAATACTCTGGATATATCATTTTCTTAGTTCCATTTTTCTTTAATTTGTTTAATATATCCCAGACTCCTTTTATATTATTTTTATTTTCATTTAACATTTTCCTATAATATAATTTTTTACTAGTTCGTATTATATGTTAATTTATTTTTATATGTTTTATATCTTTTTTCAGATTCTTAAGTTCTTAATTTAATAAAATTTTTATAGAGATAATTTTTCTTTTTACAAGCATTTTGTAACCCTTTGGTTAACCATGGACAATTTTTGTATATGTGTTTTTTATTAATTTCTTTAATTGGACAGTTTTTATCATATAATAATTTAAATATATCAATAAATTTATCATATGCCAAGTCCACATTTTTCTCTCTATAGACAACATCCCAATTCTGTAACATTAAGTCTTCTTTTAAATCACTGATTCTATCTTCTGTTCGTATTTTTTTATAGATAATCTTTTTACATAGTTTATTATTATTTGTAGCATCATCGTCTCCTCAAACCAAGACAGAAGATCACTTCTCTCAAGTTTACAGGAATTTCACTTTATTCATTACACAAGAATACCACTTTTCTGCCTTTTCAGGAATATCACTGGCTTTTATGTCGACTCATGCAGGCTTCTTCCAGGCCTGACCAAAGATGCTTGTTTTCCAAGGACCCCAGTGTAAACAGTTGCCTCTTGCAGAGATTGTAAGGATCAGGATTTGCTTTTAAAAGCTCAAAGGAACATAAAACTCAGGAGACCAGACCTCTCAACGTGAACACTGCATTTGATAATGTACCTTTTCACAGGAAACCAATGTTCTTAAAAGGGTCATAAACCGCTTAATCTGACGGGTTTATAGCCCGATGCTGTCCAGACCTTCGCCCCGATACTAAAGGAAATCATCTACAGCTCAACAGTACCTCCTAGCGGATACCTATGGAATGTGTTTTCAGTATGTAGGATGACTTTTAATTTGTTCTAAACATTAAGTTTCTTTCAGCTTATCCTCTGGATCCTAAGGACACTGAAAATCATCCCTCTTTTATCACCAACCATGGTTTGCTGTATGTTTTGCTGCATTTTGATCTAAATGTGAATGCATGTATTATAATTATGTATAAGAAATGTTATATTCATGAGTGTTATTGGAGTAATGGTATAAATGCATGATCACCAAATATTAGCCAAGTTATTTAATTTAGTTAGATTTTATATTGAGCATTTATTTCATAAGAACTGACTGAGTGTTGATTTTCCCTCTGAAATTTCATGGGATGGTGTCTTCATTTGATTGGCTGCTCTCAAACAAAGAAATGTTCTCACATTGGATAGCAGCCATTTCAAACCGCTTCTGAAAAAGTCGATTGGTCAGTCTTGCGACCGACATCATCAGTTTTACGACCCGGCGAGGTAACTTTAAAAGAGAGAAGTTAAATTTGAGTTTGGTAAGAGAAAAGTAAGAGAACAGTAGAGACAAAGAACAGGCAGGAAGATTAGCAAGAAGCAAGATAGAGAACGGTGATAGAATTAAGAATTAGAAACACAGAAAGAAGAAAGAAAGAGATTTTGAGAAAGATTAGGAACTAAATTAAGATTAAAGAAGCAGAATAGTAATCTAGATCTCAGAAGAAGATTTTATTCCACTGTTTCAAGGCCCTGTGAAGTTTTATTTTATTTTCTGTGTGTTTGTCAAGTCTTTCGTTATATTCTGGTCACTGAGGAGAAACCATTTTTCTTTAGAGCTCATCCCTTTTAGAGAATCAAATTCTCAAACTTTTTCCTTCACCTCAGAAGCCATTCTTATCCTAGTAAATGTTTTTCTCATTTTTTTCATGACTTTTCACGCCATTAAAGTGGACCTTTAATTTGCCTAATTTAAAGTGAACAGAGACTGAGAAGTTTCTCCTTCAGTTTTTGGGTCGATCCCGCTACAAGAGACCCCAGATTTGGACTCTTTTTCAAGGACTTTTCACGCCGCCCTGAGACAAACCATCCACGGCTGCTACGGTCTCCTTGAAGGGCCCCCAGCTGAGTTATCACCTCCACGGCTGTGAGGACAGCAGCCGCTTCCTCCGACGTCCTAACTTCAAAACCCAGCGGTACCGACCCGCGGAAACGTGGACCTACGGCTGTTGTGTGAGTAAAGCTCTTATTTCTCCTATCTGCTGGGTTAAAACGTGACGTCCTAACAATTAAATTACAGTTGAATATGGCCCATATTTCAGGGCTCAATTAGTCTCTCAGCCACAGGATAGAGCTATCAACTGAAGGAAAACTCTTAGTCATTTTTAAGTAACTGCCCTTAAATTTTTGTAGATTAATTCAGAATTCATTTTTTTTTAGATAATTAGCTTATGAATTTTCCCCATAAAATTGCGTTGTTTTGTTAAAACATTCCAGCCTCATTTACCGTTGAAACATAAGTCTAGTTCCTCCTTGGTTATACAAAGGTGTAACACTGGAGTTTATGTTCAGGAACCCAATATCAGTTGATGTGATATATTACGCTGTGATCATCTGAATCTGTTTATTCATCATTTGAACGCTATGCCATGTAAACTGAATGAGTTTAATAAAAGGGTGAATTAGAGAAGTTGAAGCATTTTCCTTTCGCATATATAGGTTTCCTAATCATGGCAGGACAAAAACTCACTGAAACTTTGAGACTGATTCATTAAGTAATTTAAGGTACAAAATTAATTAAAATTAAAGTTAATATTATTGTCCGTTAGGACTGGTGCCCCTTTTACGAGTGCTTTTATTTAATTTAGTGGGTGTAGAAGTGATGGTTTAACTCCGCCCCCTTTCACACCCACTATTAAATAAAATAAATAATTCCTGTACCTTATGACAAATATTTTTATAGGCAATTCACCCTACAGTTTATTTGTGCCCCGTGTGAGGCCTCTGTAATTGGGAAACGTATATGCAAAAAGAAAATTCATTGAAATCATAATTTTTTTTTTCTTCCTGCAAATATTGATCCACTATTCGGCGAGTCTGTGTATTTGTTTGAGAGGCTGAGGCCGCATCTCTCCTCCTGCCTGTGTCTGTGTCTGCTGTGTTTGCTTACCTAACCTCCCGCTGAGGAGGCTGGTGGCTGATAGCTGCAAAGGGCGGTGAGTGATTCACCCACGAAGGTCAACAGTTTTTGATGCATGCAAAGAAGTTTAAGCAATATTATTATATGCTGGATTAAGAAACATAGAGGCCTAGAGTGACACAAACGCGAAGAAAACCGTCCTGTCTCTCGCCAGTTTAACCTTCCGGCAATTATCCCAAAAGGAGTAATTAAACTGGCCAGTTCTGTTATTAAATTACCCAAGCGTGGTGACATCAGATTAAGCTGGACGCGGTTTGATCTGGTCACTGAATAAACCGCTGGGGAAGTAGTGCTAAACTATACCCGGAATTAAAGGGTATAGGTATGTAAAGGGTATGTTTCATTATTTGTGAAAGTTGGAGATTAAACTCTCATTTTGAAAAGCAAGGCGTGGCGTGCCGATAAGACTCGGCGCCTGCATCACGTGTCACGTGAACACGCACAGTCGCGCGCGTGACCGAAAGGCATGCACGAAAACTGCGCATGAGCAGAGTAAGCGTGCAGATGCCATTTTGAAGGCGCTAAGAGGGAGTCACCCTAGCCGCCATTTTGAGTGAGACTGGTAGACCCGCCCAGAGCGACGTCACCAGTGTCTCCTCCTCCTGGGAGGGCAGAGATAACTGCCTCCATCGTGTGGTCAACTATAGGAGTTTCATTTCTTGCATGAATGCACACTCGGATTAAAGCAGAGCAAATCTATTAAGCTGATTTATAGTCAAACAGAGCTTCCAAATTAACTTTAAATCAATCCGAATTATCCGGAACAATCTAAATTTAAACCCAATTCAAAGTTTTATCCCAAGAACCAAAAGGAAAAGGAAACTTGTGGGTTTGAAGTTTGTTCTCATTGGTGGAAGAGCTTTTGACTGCATATACACACAGTGAAAGAACATAGAAGCATAGACTTTGTATTTACTCACATATGTTAAACACATATTTTAATCTTTTTAGTTAAAAGCATATATTCACACATCTTATGCTAAAAGTCTGCAAACTTTTGAAGCTATATATGTGTGTTTTGTTTTTAAAGATCACTTTGTGAGATTTCTTTCACAGGAAGCCATTCAACTTAGGGATTCAAATAAATGACAATGTTCATTTAGTCTCAAGTTAATGTTAATCCTGTGCATGTTGGTAAAAGATTTAGTGATTTACTAAATATTTAACCAAATTTTTTTTTTCCAAAATTAGGAAACCACATTCAGCAATTAACACTTGAAAGCTTTAGCTTATTTACAGTCAGTGTTGCTTTTGATTCATGTTTCCTCCCCAGGAGAAGGACAACATTTAACCAACCCACTATTTCTCACCAAGATTTGAAATAAGTCAAAAGGTGAAAACTTTGACTAGTCTGTAAAACATTTTTTTTTCTCTCTTCTTCTCTTTTTAAATAATCATTAACTTTAATCCCAAGGAAGCCTTAGTGACAATATACAAAGACAATTCATTTGTTTCCTAACTTGTAAATATTAAAACATTGAAAGGCTTTAAATGAAGATAAGCTTTAACAAATAGAACCAAGCCAGTTCTAACTTTAAAACAAAGTGAAGACTTATACTGTAACCCTAAAGCCTTAAAGCATTTAACCTTTTCTATTTTTGTTGCTTTCTTTTTCTTTTGTAAATAAAATCATTACTTTCAAGTGAGATTCAACAAAAAAATCACAACCTAGTTGAGGACTATTCCAAAACTACACTTTGATAACTGAACTGAAAGAAGTCAATTGACACAATTTTTTTTTTGCTTTTGTCTTGTGAAATACAAATCAAAATACAGTGTCAACAAATAAACTAACACGTATTCCACATTTCTAAAGAATTCCAAAATATTTGCTTTCCTTCTTACAAGCCTGGAAGTTGAAACAAACTCCAAAAGAAGCTTGAAATTACCCTCACTGTAAAACGACACTCAAGGTTAACTCTTGACGCACAACTTTAGCTATAATCAACGAATTGATTTCAAGCTAAGCATTACACAAACGGTCAAACATGTCGAATCGACTTGACGAATTAAATGACCTTCAAGTAATATTGGAAGAGTTGGCTTCCGACCTTATACCCAGTTTCTCCAAACAAGTTCGGGATACTCCACCAAAAGATTTGAAGCAAATCACGAAAAAACTTTCGGATGAATGCGAAGCTAACCCACCGAAAGCAAAGGAAATCCCCGGTGTGTTAGGAAAGTTTGCACTAGCATTAGTTGCAAGGCTAAAACGAGCTGAAACCCAAGTACTCTACGCCGAAAAGGAACTGGTGAAACGACAAACAACCATCCTTTCTCTTCAGGAAGAGAACAAATTCCTTGTGAAAAAGCAGGAACAAGCTCGCATAGAGAAAGAAGACACCCAAGCTACGCTCGATCAGACGTTGCTAAATCTGGAACAAGCAGAGGAAGAAAAGCAACGACTAGAAGACAACAATACCTCACTTCAGGAAGAAAACGAGGAATTGAAAACCGCCCTGCTTCACAAAGAGAATCAACTCAAGGAAGTTGAAGGTCAATTGGACGAAACAAGCTCCGATTATGGGAAATGCAAACTGCTCCTACGAGAAGCACAACAAGGTCTTCAGGATGTCCAAGAAGAGCTGGAAGACCACTGCAAACAAAGGGATCTGAGATCAGAATCCATGAACAGGCCGGTTCCCTCGACAAAGGGGGGCATCCCCTCATGGGATGGGGACTCCCCCGGCTCACACTCACCTGACCCGTTCAGACCCGAACGGCAACGTGAAAGACGTGTGCAAATTCCATCCGATGGAGATCTCAATAAGATCGCTCGCCACGTCACGAAATTTGACCCCTCAACCAGTGGGTCACCTGATACCAGGGCTTATTTGCAAGACATCGACTACTACTTGTGTAAATACCCTGATGCTACTACTGACGACCGCATTTATTTGATCAAGTTGACATCCAACAGGTCAGTTTCAAAATTTATAGATCGGCAACCATTTGACATCAAGATGAGCCACCGGAAACTCTATGAAGCCATCGAAAGAGAGTTTTCCGACGACTGCTTACAGTCAGGGCTAGCGACAGCCCTAGCTGTGAAACAGGGTTGCTTAGAGCCCCCACAGGCATACTACCAGCGACTCCTGCGCGCATATTTCGGATCTCAAAACACGCCTGAGATGGAAGAAGACCACAATTTCAAGGCTCTGTTCATTCAGAATCTCCATCCCACAATTGGACACCACCTTGGAGTCATGCCTAACCCAAAGACAAACTCGATAAACCAGCTAAGAGAGTTCGCACATTATGCATTCCAGAAACAGCGACAAAGCAATCAGAAGCATACCGAGTCTACCGCGGTGTTAGCTGTCAACACCGCATCAGACACCCTGGACCTAGAGGGCGCCCCAAGGCCAGCCCCTGTTCCAGCATCTCAGTTACAAATAAAACGACGACAGTCCTCTAGTCAAGATAAGTCGAGTCATGACCCGGAAAAATTTTTGACACCAACTTCCAAGCCAACATCACCAAAACCTGACTACCGCCGGAGACTAAGCCCACCAGGTAAGTCACGAGAATACGGTACGGATACCCGGGATGACAGATATCGATTTCGAGACTTGCATAATCGCGGGAGGTGGTCACCTCCTTCGTACCGCCGGAAAAACTTCAACAGGGAAGCAAGACCTCCCCCTGGAAAGTTTAACTCCAAACCCTGGGAGAAGAAAGAAAAGCCCATTTTCAGCCAAGAAGACCTGGAGACTCTCCAATGCATACTTGACGAACTGAAGAGGAAAAAAGAGGCGAAAGAGGACAAGAAACCAGATGTCCTAGCCATAAATATTGTGACCACCCCAAACGATCCTTTAGGTTTGCCACAAGTCAACCCTGAGGATTGTCCTACTACAAAGGGGAAGGATACCGAAGACACAATCGAGCATCCTCCACCCGAAACTCAGGAGGAGCTCCAAAATGCAACGCCACCCAGTGCCATTTTGGTAGTCCAGCTACCTGGGAAACCTCACTCGCCCGAAACCGGCGACTCTTTAATCTGCGTTGAACCACCGGTCCAATAATTTCTGTGTGATTTAACCGAGAGGGGGGTTGCACGAAAATTTTTTCTGTCATTGACCTTGGAAGATGTGATGATGCACGAAGCCCTACTGGATACTGCAGCGGACATCACACTCATGTCGCGTGACCTTTTCGAACACCTACGTGTCACTGCTAACCTTGCGCACAAAGACTTGAAACTAAGACCTTGCTCCTTAGCTATTCAACCTTATGCACCCTCGAACACGATTGTGTCACACATGTCATTGATACAAATCTCCATTGGGCCCATGACCTTGATCCACCCGGCCTATGTGTCCAATCTCAACTCAATTCCATTGCTGATAGGCAAGGATCTACTTAATCGCTTTGAGCCTCTGATAGACTTCAAGAATCTCAAGCTATGGGCTCAAGTTCGACAACCTCTTCCAACCACTCTACCTGAAGCAATCGGATCACAGTGCTACACTCTTGACACCTTGGATGTTCCAGGAGTCAACCCACTCGCACTGCTGACCCAACAAAGTTTGACGGAAAGTGACCTTGGGGACCAGGCTGAAACAGACACCCCTTTTCAGGTCACCACATCTGACAACCCAACCTTAAATGAACACAGTTCATTTCTTTGCACCCTGAAACCAGGGGCAGTCGATGAAGAGTACTGCCCCCAAGTGGTCAAAGGACTAGCTATCCAAAGCTCCCACGTAGAAGACGTGGTACTGGCTCTCTGGGCTGATAAATCTGCAATCAGCCAGACACTTTTCGACTCTCTACACGAGAAATACCCTGACCTTATGGTCACTAACAAGTCTTTTCATTTCCCTGCTGGGACCAAATCAAACAAAACATTGGTCGCCAGAAGTATCTGCGCCCTCCACCTTCAGTGGAACCACAGACTGCTAACGCATCCCTTCTTGGTCGTTCCCGACCTGCCACATGCAGTCTACATCGGCAGTGATCTTCTTGTGAGACTTGGAACCCAGGTTGACACCATAAACAATGTCTTATGGTCTCTCACCTCAGTTCGAGACGCTCACTCTAAACCAGATCTTGACACTCTAAAGTCAGGCCAGACCATCCCTGAGGCCTGCCAGGTACTGAACACTCAACATTGTCTCATACCTGCTAATGTCACGTGCTACCCGGTCCAACTATGCATTCAAACAGGACAGAAACTTATGCATTCACAAGCATTTTTCCAACTGGCTCCTTTGCTTGACAATCTAGGCTTAACTCTGGAGGCCATGCCCCTTCTAAGCCTAGAATACAGAACCACCACATTACTGGTTAACAATCCCACGGCAGAGACCATCGTCCTGCCCAAGGCCACGCCTCTTGGCTGGCTCATCACCACAGATTTCCACGATTTTGAACTGACTGTACCTGTGCTAGGCGGCCTCCCTGATTCTCTTTGGGCCGACTCTCTTGAACCTACAGTCATTTACACTAAGCCTTCTAAGGCCATCGCTCTTGTGTCAATACCAACCCCTGACAAAGAGTTAGTGGGGCGAATCGACTTGACTAACAATGACCAAATGCTTGTCCAAGCCATTGAACTCCTTCCATCGGAGTCCGATCAGCAAACCAATGACAATCCCAGCGATGCTCTGCCGAAACCAGTCCTCACTATCGCTGAAGAGATTGCACAGGTGGTAGCTGATGCTGATGCCCTAACCTCTGACGAAGAACGTGAAAAACTTCACCAAGTTCTTCTTAAGTATGAACAATCCTTCTCCAAAGACTCCTTGGACTGTGGACTGACCACAATCCACTCAGTACGTATTCCTACACCACCTGACACCCCTCCAACCTACGTCAGGCAGTACAAGATTCCCTTGGCCTCGTACGGCCCAGTACAAGAAATAATCGATGATTTACTGGACCGTGGCATAATCAGGCCATGCAACAGTACCTACTCGGCTCCCTTATGGCCTGTCCTAAAGCCCAATGGTAAGTGGAGACTCACCATTGATTACAGGAAATTGAACACTCAAGTTCCTCTCTCTAGGGGCTCTTTTCCACCAAACCGGTTCCAGTGCTAGTTTGGTGCTGGTGCTGGTGCTAGTGCTTAACCAGTGCTTAACCAGAGAGCTCATAAGAACCAGTTGTCTTTCCACCGATATGGAGCTAGTTGGGAATTATGTCAGAGCTATGTCATTACGTACTGTGAAGCGCCCAACCCCCGCAGAACACCAGAGGAGACGGATGGTGGCGGTATGCACCTCTCACTTGTTTGCTATCCGCCAGTAACCGAGAGAAGAAGAAGAATGCTATCCGCCAGTAACCGAGAGAAGAAGAAGAAGTAGCAGCGTTAGCTTGTCAACATGTAGGAATTATTGTGTTTGGGAGCGCTGCTTTTATTATTCCAAACCTGTATTACCATCCAAAAACAGTTTTATTCTTAATGGCAGAGAACGGCGGCTATGTTTAAGGACACCGGTAATCATCAATATTTCAGTTATCAGCCGTTTTTAGATAAAGTCTGTAGCGCGAGCATTGACTACACTTTTAAACATAATATTTATGTCATTTCTGTAATAGGTGGTGTTACGGCGCATTATGAGACGGAGTTCGCCTGTTCTTTCATGCCAAAAAGTGATCAGCTGTCCCAAAAAAATGATCGCCAGGGGCCATATTGTTATGGGTTTATATTAGCCGGTAAATATATATTTCAACAGATAAACAGTACTTAGTTAGGTATAACAAGATATATTTAACACTTACAATGCATTTTGAACCCTAAACAAACTTGATCTGGGATTAAAAGCAATTAAAATAATGCAGTCGCAAGGTTACATGGAAAAATGTATAGATTTACGGTACTGCATATATACATGAAGATACTGTATAAATGCATATTCTATGCACCTCCAAACTACAGAGTTGTGAAAGGTATACCCTTCTGTACTTGTGTCATCTATTCTGGTTAAAGTACTGATTCAAGTTTTTATTCATGTAGGGATAACAAGAGACAGACTGTAAAGTGTTCAAGTTCAAAGTTCTTTCCCCAGAAATGATCTTGTCCAGAGCTGACAGAATGTCACGTGGTACGTTGTCAACAGAATATAAACTTATCATTTTTAAAGCTGGCAACTTGGAACATTTTCCACAGAAAAAGTACATAGATTTAAAGTTTGTTGCTGCTTGTTCTTTAAAAAATGTGAAAGAAATTGTCAAAAATATGTATAAGTCCACAAATACCTGATATATTGTCCAATACCTGGAAAAATGAACTTAAGTGCAGTAATTCAGTGCTTGTACTTTCACTTCCCACCACTACAATGTTATAGTGATTTGCATTGTCCTAAATAACTTTATATATGAAATGTAAAGTCTTTAACTTTTTAATATGACCCTTCTCTCATGTTTTTTCTCTTATCTCTTTGTCTTATGTCCTGATTGGTGGAGCCTTGAGCACTTATCATGTCTATAGTCAGCTTCATGTGTGCCTGTGTTTGTGTTCATGTTGAATGTAACTGTAGTTTGGTAAATATGGACGTCACCTGAGTGCAAAACAAATCTACCTACGGGTACAAATAAAGGAACCTGAACCTGAATATGTTTGGTGTGAGGATAACAATGTAGAAGTAGAAAAACACTTAAGGAAAGAAAGCTTTTATTTCCAAAATGTGCAAAAACTTCAGACTGCTACATATGAAATATTATGTACACACAGACAAAAATATCAATGCTGTGATAGTTACTTTTTTTACAGTCCCTCAAGCACAGACACAACGCGTCCCATCAGTCCAACAAGGGTGTTGGTCTGCTTTGCAGCAAAGCGAAGTTCAGCTGCTCCTCCCTCCTGCTCTGCTCCTGCTGTCTCATCGGACCGTAATCAAGAAGGAGGTCCATGTTTGTGTCACACTTCTGTTTCCCTGTTTTAAAGTACAAAAATAAGCAATATAAAATAACCACACACTGAAAAATGCAGGAATCGTCAATCCAAGATTGAATGTGTCTATTCAACATCCATTTACTGTTAGTGGCATCACAACATTCAATTCAAGTGTATAATTGGTTTAATTCACTCCCTCCTTTGTGTGAATGGGTCATGATCCATCCAGGTGGATGCCCTCAATTTCCCCTATGGGGATCAATAATGTACACAAAATCAAAATGATCTGAACATAAATTACCTAATCTGGTCTGATTAGAAGAGCAGGAGGAGAACAAGCTTGGAGCTGGTGAAGGTGAGCTGGACACCACAGGTCTGGTTGCTTCTCCCTCATCATCCAGCTGTGATAAATCTGTAAAAAAAAGTGTTTTAGTTTGTGCAGTGAACAACTTAAGCCTTCCATTAAATGTGCAGACATAGAAGACAATTTTATTCAATATCAATGTTAGCAAAGCTTACATTTCTGATTATGGAATAGAAGAATAGGAATAGATGAAACGTCATTGTCACTGTACAATTATACAGTGCAATGAAACTGTAGGTGATCCACCAGGCTACTGCGCAATAAAGTAAGAGAAGGATTAGATAAAATACGGCTACACAACATACAATTAAACACGAGTGACATTTTAAAAAAAAAATGGCCTAAGATTATGGAAATATTACCAAAATAGTAAAAAAAGACAACGCTACTAGTGTCTGGTAGAAAAATCTCCCATAACACAACGCAAGGCACCCATTCATACACAGTATTCATACCACAAAAAACGTATTTTGGGCTGGATGTCTTTATAAAAAAAGTATTCTGTAAGATGCTAAGATTTCTGTTCTAGTTTCTCAAACGCGCATTTCTGCCGAGGAGAAGCGTTCGTGCTAAAAACAGTTAACTTGTTAGCATCGCTAACCGAAAATACTATGGCCAAAAAATTAGTTAAAAAAAAAAAAATCCGCACTTTGGCCATTATATATCAATACAAGCGGTATACATCTGTCAGCAGAGACGACCTGTTCATTTCTTTATGGCGAGGAGAAACGTTTGGTCGTAGTAAAAGTAGTTAGCTTGTTAGCATCGCTAACCGAAAATATCCACAAAAATGAGTTAAAAAAAAAAATCCGCACTTTGGCCGTTATATATCAATACAAGCGGTATACATCTGTCATCAGAGACGACCTGTTCATTTCTTTATGGCGAGGAGAAACATTTGGTCGTAGTAAAATTACTTTTAGCTTGTTAGCATAGCTAACCGAAAATACTATAGCCACAAGTGACTAAATATCCGCACTTGGCCGTTACATATCAATACAAGCGGATATATATGTATACATATATTGGTTAACGTCTGGCATTTTAAAGACAATACACTTACCAGCGTGTTTTAAGCAGTTTGTTGTCCAGACTAATCCAAGGCAGTGACAATGGTCCAGCTGGCTGGCCTGTCCTCCAAAACAGTTCAGATGAGTGGCCCCCTCCAGCTGATCTTGTACTTCTGCTTATGTCCATAGAGCCAAGAAATATGTCTCCTCTTCGCTCTAAATCTGTTTGGTTTGGGAATCCGTGGCGTGCTCCGCTGTTTGGAAAGCAACATGGTGGTCAGTAATGTTTTGAAGCTGGTCGGTTAACCACGCCCACGGCTGTGGACCTAACCGACGTAAACTGGTGCTGCTGCTGGCCCAGCTAGGAGTTGGGGCCGCGATAGCCCCACTTTTGGGAGCCGGGGACTGGTGCTTTAGTCGGTGGAAACCAAAAGAACTGGTGCTAATGACGCAATAGCTCCAGTTAAGCACTGGAACCGGTTTGGTGGAAAAGAGCCCTAGGCGGCCTATGACTCAACTGGAGCAAGAACTCCCTAGAGTCAAAGATGCCAAATACTTCTCAACACTGGACATTGCTTCTGGTTTTTGGACTATTCCTGTCCAAGCTGAAGACCAACACAAACTGGCCTTCACGTTCGCGAATCGCCAATACACATTCACCCGATGCCCTTTCGGTTATGCCAACTCTCCTGCAGAGTTCAACATTTTCTTGAAGAAAGCATGTCCAGACGCCCGAGACAGAGGTAACCTCATCTATGTTGACGACATTCTCATTCGGAGTCCAACTCTGGACACCCACCTCACTGAAATTGACCATGTCCTTGGCCAGCTCACGCGAGCTGGAGCCAAAATTTCTCTCTCCAAATGCCAATGGTGCAAAACCAAAGTCAACTATGTTGGTCTCTTGATAGGATCCAAAGGGGTACTACCACAAACGGCACGAATTCAAGGTGTGTTAAACATCAAAGCCCCTACCAACATCTCCGAACTCCGGAGCTTCCTAGGGGTATGCAATTACTCACGTCAGTTCATTGAGGATTATGCAGACGTGGCAAAACCCCTTACAGACCTCCTATGAAAGGACACCCCTTTCATTTGGTCTGAGGCTCAAGAACAGGCTATGCTAGCGTTGAAGCAAAAGTTATGCACAGCACCATGTTTGGCCTATCCCAACTGCGACCAGCCATTCTTCTTACAAGTGGGGTTCTCTGCTAACTGCTTAAGTGCTGGATTATACCAAATCTACGACCACGACAAACGAGTCGTGGCCAATGCCAGCAAAACCCTCTCTGGTCCGGAACTGAAATACTCGGACTGTGAAAAAGCCCTTCTGGCCACTGTATGGGCAGTCAAGCATTTCTCCAACTATGTGGGAGGCCAGAGAATCACAGTTGAGACTCACCACCAACCAGTGGTCTTCCTTAACAGTCAACGCATCAGAGAAGGTGTTGTAACAAATGCCAGAATAGCCTCCTGGTTGATGGCTCTACAAAGCTTTGATGTGGAGGTCCGCTACGCACAAAAGTTGAGAAGCCCTCTCGGCACAGACTTGGCTGCCTGCCAACGGTGCTCTGAGGACACTCCAGGACCATCTATTCGTGCAGAGCCACCTACAGTCACTGAAGACCCAAACCATCACTACTTTGACCAGAACATCTGCCAAGATATGGTCACCGCCTATGTCGATGGTTGTTCTTTTCACCATGAAACTCACATTCATGCTGGTGTGGGTGTGGCATGGCTGAACAATCAGCCTTGTGAACCCCACAACTATCAACTGGGTTCCCAATCATCCCAGTATGCAGAAATCACAGGTGTGCTCATTACACTGCAACTTGCCGTAGACCATGGCATTCGCACATTGGTCATCTGCACTGACTCTAACTACGCACGCCTCAGTTTCACTTGTCATTTAGCACTCTGGAAGGCCAAAGGTTTTGTAACCTCCAACCGCAAACCGGTTAAAAATCAAGACCTTTTCAAGGCATGTGATCACCTGGTCACCTCCAACAACCTCCAGGTGTACTGGAAAAAGGTCAGAGGTCACTCGCGCACACCAGGTCAGGACAAAGAATGGAATGACCTTGTGGACTCACTTGCAAAACAAGGAGCTATACAAGGCACACCCTGGTCCTTTGATTCTGCTCAGGTGCCGACTTCACAGTCCCACCCACCCACCCCTACAGTCTGCGCAGTCACTAGGGCCCAGACTAACAGGGCCCAAGACATGACACAAACCACAGGTCCCCTTGCGGTTGACCCTGTTTTCACTGATGCTGACCTTATCTCTCTTCAAAACCTTGACCCTGCGGTCCATAAAATGATACAGTACATCTCAGATCCTGCACTTAATGCACCATCCAACTCGGATCTCGCTGACACTCCAGACTTGAAGCCACTTTTGCAGCACGATCATCCTTGCAGCTGCGAAATGGCATTGTAGTTCATGTTTCTGATGAACTCCCTACGCCTGCGCTTGTGGTCCCTCGTAACCAGAGGGGGGTGATGATTGTTCATGCCCATGATCTCCCAACTACAGGACACAAAGGCGTCAAAGCGACGTACAACGCGCTCAAACAAGTGGCATATTGTCCATACATGCGAAAGGATGTAGCCGACTACATCAAGGGATGTCTCGTATGTTGCCAGTTTCAACCAACCAACCCGATGCATCGAGCACCCCTACAGAAAAGAGGCATTTCATTCCCATGGTCTGACCTCCAAATTGACTGGGTAGGTCCCCTTCCACGGTCAGCCAGAGGAAACAAATACTTCCTCACAGTCACATGTGCTTTCACCAAATGGGTCGAGTGCCTGCCTGCTCCTAATGACACGGCAGAAACCACGGCCTACTTGTTGATGAACCATGTATTCTCTAGGTTCGGTCTGCCAAGCCGAATCAACTCTGACCGCGGCACTCATTTCACCGCCGAAGTCATGCGACAACTGTGGGAAACCTTGGGAGTTAAAGCTAACTTCCATATTAGCCACCACCCACAATCCTCTGGACAGGTTAAAAGAACCCACCGAACTGTGATCAACATACTGAAGAAGTATGTTTCACCACACCAAAAAGACTGGGATGTAAAACTCCTGCTGGTCTTAATGGCCATCCGAGCCACACCCCATGAAGCTACGGGGGTGTCACCTTTAGAAATGATGACAGGCCGGCAAATGACTTTGCCCCTGCATTTACTCTACCAACCCGGAGAAGTCAGTGTTGCTACAGCTTACACTACTCACCAGTACATGACTGACCTGACCAAACATCTACGACAGACTTTTGCCTTTGCCCAAAAACATTTGGACCGATCAGCTGAAGGACGCAAAGCCTACTACGATCAAAAAGCCTCACATGACGAACTCCAAGTGGGAGACAAGGTTTTCTATTATGCTTTCACTCCTCAGACAGGACAGACCAACGCACGAGCAGGAAAACTCGCTCAGAAGTTCCTCTCCAGGTGGACAGGTCCACACACGATCACAGATAAACTCTCTCCGGTCGTTTACCAAATCAAAATAACCAAAGGTCGCCAGGACCCCATCTCCAAATGGGTCCATCGTAATCAAATCAAAGCTTACAAAAACCCCATGGGACTTGTCGGGGACAACACTGTTCCATTAAGTCAGTAAACAAACCTAAAATCTTGTTTGCGCCCTATAGATAACTGTTAGCTGACTCTCAGCCTCAGGCACGCTCGGTCGCATTTCTCTTCCTCAATCAGGTAACTGCATTAAACCTTCAAAAGGAGAAAGTTAACCCAAACTAACTGACTTCCTTAAAATCTAACTTTAAAAGACCCTGCAAAATTTCATTCAGTGTCATCAAGTTACTATTTCAAAAATAGTACACACAAAACCTCCAATATCACTATCTTAAGTCAATAATCACAAAACCCTCTAAAGGTGATAAACACTAATAGCTTAGAGCTCAGCCTCTAACAAAGTTGTTCCACCTCTAAGAATAACTTTCACCTACCACTCAGGTACCTCAAGAAAAGGAAAACTGACAAGAAGCTCAAGATTAAAATGACTCACTTCTATTTGTTGGCCAGGACGATGGCCCTCCTGTTTTTCAGTTTAGCCCTCTACCTAGCACCCTCACCTACTTTCGCCCAGTTAGAACTGAATCAGAATCAGAATCAGAATCAGAATCAGGTTTATTGTCATTGTTCATGTGATACACAAACTAGGAATTTGTCTCGGTGCCATGCTGCAACATTAAAAACATAATGAGAAAAAGGGATAAACTAAAAAACTAAAGGACTAGAAACGTGCAATAAGTGTAGAAAAATAAGTAATAATAAGTAATAATAATAATAATACTAGTAATAATGAGTAGTACTAGTCAAGGCAGTTTAAAAAATTAGCATGTAGCAGATAATGTGAAGTACCACATAGTGCAGTCAATAATGCAACAGAAAAACAGTGATGAATGACATGAGTCTGGTTGAGCTGCTGTACATAGTGCACGAGAGTCAAAAGTCACTTAGTGTTCAGCAGTCTGATGGCAGAGGGGAAAAAGCTGTTCATGTGCCGAGAAGTTTTAGTCCGAATGGACCGAAGCCTTCTACCTGAGGGGAGGGGGGCAAACAGCACGTGACCAGGATGTGAAGGATCGGCTATGATCCGGCCAGCACGCCTCCGGGTCCTGGAGATGTACAGGTCCTGGAGAGATGGGAGCTTGCAGCCTATCACCTTCTCAGC
This sequence comes from Pholidichthys leucotaenia, assembly GCA_020510985.1. NCBI lineage: Eukaryota > Metazoa > Chordata > Actinopteri > Cichliformes > Pholidichthyidae > Pholidichthys > Pholidichthys leucotaenia. The sequence goes on from CM035842.1 coordinate 266,122,604, forward strand.
AGTGCGCACGACGCGCTGCAGCCTTAGTCTGTCCCTGGCAGTGGCTCCTGCGTACCACACAGTTATGGAGGAGGTGAGGATGGACTCGATGATGGCCGTGTAGAACTGCACTAACATCTTGGTGGGTAGCTTGAGCTTCCTCAGCTGCCGCAGAAAGAACATCCTCTGCTGGGCCTTTTTGATGAGGGAGCTGATGGTTGGCTCCCATTTGAGGTCTCGGGTGATGGTGGTGCCCAAGAAGCGGAAGGAATCTGCAAAGGTGATGGGAGAGCCTGTGATGGTGAGGGGGGGGCAGGGGGGATGTGACTTTCCTGAAGTCCACAATCATCTCCGCTGTCTTCAGAGCATTCAGCTGCAGGTTGTTGTGGCTGCACCAGGACACCAGTTGGGCCACCTCTTCCCTGTAGGCGGACTCGTCACCGTTGGAGATGAGCCCGATGAGGGTGGTGTCGTCCGCAAACTTAATCAGCTTAACAGACTGGTGGGAGGAGGTGCAGGAGTTGGTATAAAGGGAGAAGAGTAGGGGGGAAAGTACACAGCCCTGGGGTGATCCAATGCTGATGCTAACAGAGTCTGAGACAGACTTCCCCAGCCGCACATGCTGTCTCCGGTCCGTCAGGAAGTCGGTGATCCACCTGCAGAGGGAGTCAGGCACGTTGAGCAGGGACAGCTTGTCCTGGAGCAGATCGGGGCGGATGGTGTTGAATGCGGAGCTGAAGTCCACAAACAGAATCCTGGCGTAGGTTCCCGGGGAGTCCAGGTGCTCCAGGATGGAGTGGAGGGCCAGGTTGACTGCGTCGTCCACAGACCTGTTAGCACGGTAGGCAAACTGCAGCGGGTCTAGGAGGGGTGTGGTGATGGACTTGAGGTGAGACAGGACCAGGCGCTCAAAGGACTTCATGACTACAGAGGTGAGCGCTACAGGTCTGTAGTCGTTAAGTCCAGTAATCCGTGGCTTCTTGGGGACAGGGATCATGGTGGAGGATTTGAGGCAGGTCGGCACGTGACATTGCTTAAGAGAGGTGTTAAAACTGGACAGAGTCCAGACAAGAAGTCAACAATCCTTAGGTAGATTCTCAACCACGGCCTTATCATTAGGGCCCCTTGCTAGCCTTAGCACGTCTACTGTTAAATCAGTCAACACCGCTACACTGAAATGCCAGATAGTTGAACCACCAACTGTTACCAAAACTTTGCAAGATACTGTGTTGGTTTTGAATGTTTGCTCCAAAGCCTCATTCAAACTCAACAAGGTCTTGGACTTGTCACTCTTCATGTTAGAGGGTGACCCTGCTCACCCACATATAATGCCTGTGTTTCTTCGAAAGGTAGCTAGAAATATTAGACTTTCAGCTAACACTTTGACAACGAGTCTGCCTTCACCGCTTCTTGCCCCTGTTTCAGATGTCACAAAGTTATTCCTCATTGCCAATCAAAGAACAATGATGACTTTCCATGTTCACTCAGTCTTCCAGAACAAAGGTCTCAAACACCCTCTGAGTAAGACCTCTGTGGAACCATGGTTTAGTCCAGCTAAACCAATTCAGTTCGAACCTCCTTGAATTAACTCAATATTGCTTAACCTAAACATCTACCTCAGATAAGCAATACATTTTTGTTTTGCATTCTTTGTTTTGACTTTTATTTTTCTTTATTTTTAGAATTTTTGAAGTTGTATGCATGCTTATATACAAACCTATATTTTTATATATAGCTCTTGCACTCCATTTTGATTTTTGTACCCCTTCAAACTATTTTTTTTAAACAACTATGATAGCTATTTCATCGTGAACCAAAATTCCTACCTCAGGTATGTAAGACTACGCACTTATTTTTGTAGCTAGAATTTTTGAGTCATTTCAAGACCTATGCCTTAGCTTACTACTCCAAGTCAGTTTTATAATCTACATTTGTCCATATTCAAATTATTTTTGGAAATTCATGGAAGTCCTTCCAGTTAACCAAAGTCAAAGATCTGTACTTAGTAATAGATACTGTTTGCATGCTAGTGTGTATGGACATCACAAAAACCTTTTAACCCAGTATTTAGGTCAAGTGTTGCCAAGGAGACGAAGCTGCCATGGGTGTGTACCAACGCTGACCGATGCTCACCATTGCTACAAAGGGGGGTACTGTAGCATCATCGTCTCCTCAAACCAAGACAGAAGATCACTTCTCTCCAGTTTACAGGAATTTCACTTTATTCATTACACAGGAATACCACTTTTCTGCCTTTTAAGGAATATCACTGGCTTTTATGTCGACTCATGCAGGCTTCTTCCAGGCCTGACCAAAGATGCTTGTTTTCCAAGGACCCCAATGTAAACAGTTGCCTCTTGCAGAGATTGTAAGGATCAGGATTTGCTTTTAAAAGCTCAAAGGAACATAAAACTCAGGAGACCAGACCTCTCAACGTGAACACTGCATTTGATAACGTACCTTTTCACAGGAAACCAATGTTCTTAAAAGGGTCATAAACCGCTTAATCTGACGGGTTTATAGCCCGATGCTGTCCAGACCTTTGCCCAGATACTAAAGGAAATCATCTACAGCTCAACAGTACCTCCAAGCGGATACCTATGGAATGTGTTTTCAGTATGTAGGATGACTTTTAATTTGTTCTAAACATTAAGTTTCTTTCAGCTTATCCTCTGGATCCTAAGGACACTGAAAATCATCCCTCTTTTATCACCAACCATGGTTTGCTGCATGTTTTGCTGCATTTTGATCTAAATGTGAATGCATGTATTATAATTATGTATAAGAATTGTTATATTCATGAGTGTTATTGGAGTAATGGTATAAATGCATGATCACCAAATATTAGCCAAGTCATTTAATTTAGTTAGATTTTATATTGAGCATTTATTTCATAAGAACTGACTGAGTGTTGATTTTCCCTCTGAAATTTCATGGGATGGTGTATTCATTTGATTGGCTGCTCTCAAACAAAGAAATGTTCTCACATTGGATAGCAGCCATTTCAAACTGCTTCTGAAAAAGTCGATTGGCCAGTCTTGCGACCGACATCATCAGTTTTATGACCCGGCGAGGTAACTTTAAAAGAGAGAAGTTAGATTTGAGTTTAGTAAGAGAAAAGTAAGAGAACAGTAGAGACAAAGAATAGGCAGGAAGATTAGCAAGAAGCAAGATAGAGAACGGTGATAGAATTAAGAATTAGAAACACAGAAAGAAGAAAGAAAGAGATTTTGAGAAAGATTAGGAACTAAATTAAGATTAAAGAAGCAGAATAGTAATCTAGATCTCAGAAGAAGATTTTATTCCACCGTTTCAAGGCCATGTGGAGTTTTATTTTATTCTCTGTGTGTTTGTCAAGTCTTTCGTTATATTCTGGTCACTGAGGAGAAACCATTTTTCTTTAGAGCTCGTCCCTTTTAGAGAATCAAATTCTCAAACTTTTTCCTTCACCTCAGAAGCCATTCTTATCCTAGTAAATGTTTTTCTCATTTTTTTCATGACTTTTCACGCCATTAAAGTGGACCTTTAATTTGCCTAATTTAAAGTGAACAGAGACTGAGAAGTTTCTCCTTCAGCTTTTGGGTCGATCCCACTACAAGAGACCCCAAATTTGGACTCTTTTTCAAGGACTTTTCACGCCGCCCTGAGACAAACCATCCACGGCTGCTACGGTCTCCTTGAAGGGCCCCCAGCTGAGTTATCACCTCCACGGCTGTGAGGACAGCAGCCGCTTCCTCCAACGTCCTAACTTCAAAACCCAGCGGTACCGACCCGCGGAAACGTGGACCTACGGCTGTTGTGTGAGTAAAGCTCTTATTTCTCCTATCTGCTGGGTTAAAACGTGATGTCCTAACAATTAAATTACAGTTGAATATGGCCCATATTTCAGGGCTCAATTAGTCTCTCAGCCACAGGATAGAGCTATCAACTGAAGGAAAACTCTTAGTCATTTTTAAGTAACTGCCCTTAAATTTTTGTAGATTAATTCAGAATTATTCTTTTTAGATAATTAGCTTATGAATTTTCCCCATAAAATTGCGTTGTTTTGTTAAAACATTCCAGCCTCATTTACCGTTGAAACATAAGTCTAGTTCCTCCTTGGTTATACAAAGGTGTAACGCTTGAGTTTATGTTCAGGAACCCAATATCAGTTGATGTGATATATTACGCTGTGATCATCTGAATCTGTTTATTCATCATGTGAACGCTATGCCATGTAAACTGAATGAGTTTAATAAAAGGGTGAATTAGAGAAGTTGAAGCGTTTTCCTTTTGCATATACAGGTTTCCTAATCACGGCAGGACAAAAACTCACTGAAACTTTGAGACTGATTCATTAAGTAATTTAAGGTACAAAATTAATAAAAATAAAGTTAATATTATTGTCCGTTAGGACTGGTGCCCCTTTTACGAGTGCTTTTATTTAATTTAGTGGGTGTAGAAGTGATGGTTTAACTCCGCCCCCTTTCACACCCACTATTAAATAAAATAAATAATTCCTGTACCTTATGACAAATATTTTTATAGGCAATTCACCCTACATATTCTTACTCTCATTAGCCCCATAATTAACATCTAAAGAAACAAATACAGGCAATCATAATACAGGTCATTCATTTCAGAAGTGAAACCCATGTATTATATAGATTCATTACACAGAGATTGATATATTCTAAGTGTTTATTTATTTTAATTTTGATGATTATATACTTTTGGCAGTGTGTGTGTGTGGGGGGGGGGGGTGACAGGTCCTGCTGGGAAATGAAATCAGCTTCTCCATAAAATTTGTCAGCAGAGGGAAGCATGAAGTGCTCTAAAATTTCCTGGTAGACAACTGCGCCGACTTTGGTCTTGATCAAACACAGTGGACCAACACCAGCAGATGACCTCTGTTCCGATAAAAGTAAATTTTGCATTTCATTTGGAAATCAAAGTCCCAGAGTCTAGAGAAAGAGTGGAGAGGCACAGAATCTAAGTTGCTTGAGGTTTAGTGTGACGTTTCCACAGTCAGTGATGATTTGAGGAACCATGTCATCCGCTGGTGTTTGTCCACTGTGTTTTATCAAGACCAAAGTCAGTGCAGTCGTCTACCAGGAAATTTTAGAGCACTTCATGCTTCCCTGTGCTGACACGCTTTATGGAGAAGCTGATTTCATTTTCCAGCAGGACTTGGTACCCCCACATACTGCCAAAAGTATCAAAACCTGGTTTAATGACCATGGCATCACTGTATTTGATTGGCCGGCAAACTCTCCTGAGCTGAACCCCATAGAGAATCTATGGAGTATTGTCAAGAGGAAGATGAGAGACACCAGACCCAACAATGCAGACAAGCTGAAGGTCACTATCAAAGCAATCTGAACCTTCATAACACCTCAGCAGTGCCACAGGCTGATCACCTCCATGCCACGCCACATTTTTTTTTTTTTTTTTTTTGTTACTTATTTGTACCCGTAGGTAGATTTGGTTTGCAGTCTGGTGACAAGCCACTGGCTGCTGGTCGCTGCGTGCGCGAGCGCCCTAAACCTACATGTTTTTGGTGTGCAGGAGGAAACCGGAGAAATCCCGGAGTAAACCCGCACAACACGGGGAGAACATGCAAACTCCACACCGCTCACTGTTGGTCGGGGGCTGGGATCGAACCCACGATCTCATGATCCCCGCGGTCCCCCGCCCGAGGGTAAAACTGTGCTGCCACAGTGCTAAACCACTGCGCCACCGTGCAGCCACATTGATACAGCAATTAATCCAAAATTTGCCCCGACCAAGTATTGAGTGTGTACATGGACATACTTTTCAGTCGGCCAACATTTCTATTAAAAAACAATTTTTTAAGATTGATTTTATGTAATATTCTAATTTTTTGAGAAACTGAATTTGTGGTTTTCATGGGCTGTAAGTCATAATCATCAAAATTAAAATAAATAAACACTTGAAATGCATCACTCTCTGTGTAATGAATCTATATGATATATGGGTTTCACTTTCTGAAATGAGTGACAAAAAATATTGAACTTTTTCATGATATTCTAATTTTTTTTTAGATGTACCTGTATTTAACAGGTGATTGGTGTGTTTCCGTGGGTGGTTTTATGTCTTTGCAGTGTTATTTTTCCACCACCAGGCTGTACTGTTGCGCAGACATGTCTTTTGCCAATACAGATTACTGGCTACCTTGGAAACAACAGCCCGTTTTTTGTTTCTTTTTTTCATTAACTTTTGCCAGCAGAGCCAGACGTTTGCCAAAACATCAGTAAAAGTTGGTCTGAACATTGTAGTGTGAATCCACCTTTAATGAGATGCTCTTATTTCAGTCTCTGTATGTGTGTTAACCTACAACATATACTGTAAATGTATTCTGCTGTTTTTCTACCCAGTTTTTCAAGAAATATGGATCAGTCTTCACTGTCTATCTGGGACCCAAAAAAGTTGTGATTCTGGCAGGATACAAGACGGTGAAGAAGGCACTTGTTGACTTTGATGAAGTGTTTGGAGATAGGGAAAGCCCACTAATTATAGATGAAATTCATCCAGGAAATGGTGAGAAGCAACACATATGTACTTTTACAAATCCAAATTCCAATTAAGCTGGGGCATTGTGTAAAATACTGTATAAATAAAAACAGAAGACCATGATTTGCAAATCCTTTTTAACCTATATATAAACTATAAACACAATATTTTTACTGTTCAAACTGATACACTTGTTTTTCTGCAAATTTTCATTCATTTTGAATTTGATGCCTGCAACACATTCTAAAAAAAAAAAAGCTGGTACAGGGGCATGTTTATCACTATGTTACCTCAACTGTGTTACATCACCTCTCCTCACACTCACTAAGTGTTTAGGACCTGAGGACACTAATTACTGAAGGTTTGTAGGTGGAATTCTTTCCCCATTCTTCCCTGATCTATGACTTCAGTTGCTCAGCAGTCCGGGGTCTCCATTGGTGTATTTTGCACTTCATAATACTCCATACATTTCATTGGGAGACAGGTCTGGCTTGCAGGCAGGTCATTCTTTTACCCACCCTCTTCCACTACAAAGTCACACTGTTGTAACACATGCAGAATGTGGCTTGCTGAAATAAGCAGGGATTTCCCTGAAAAAGACATTGCTTGGAACGCAGCATATGTTGCTCCAAAACTTGTATGTACCATTCAGAAATAGTGGTGCCTTCACAGATGTGCAAGCTAACACACCCCATACCATCACAGATGCTGGCTGTTGAACTCTCCACTGATATTAATCTGGAGGACACCATGTCCATGATTAAAAAAAAACAACAACACAACAATTTGAAATGTGGACTCATCAGACCACAGCACACCTTTCCACTTTGTGTCAATCCATCTCAGTTGACCTTGGGCCCAGAGCAATGGACAAAATTTCTGGGTGTTGTTGATTTATAGCTTTGGCTTTGCATGGTAGAGTTTTAACTTGCAGTTGTAGATGTAGTGACAATCTGTCTTAACTGACAGTGGTTTTCCGAAGTGTTCCTGAGACCTAATGGTAATATCCTTCACAAAATGCTATCAGTTTTTAATGCCGTACCACCTGAGTTATCGAAGGTCACAGGCATTCATTGTTGGTTTTCAGCCTTGTTGCTTATGGGCAGAAATTTCTCCAGATTCTCTGAATGTTTTGACAATATTGTGGATGTAGATAGATAGATAGATAGATAGATAGATAGACAGATAGATAGATAGATAGATGTACTTTATTGATCCCAAACTGGGAAATTACAGTGTAACAGCAGCATGACAGTAGACAACAAAACAACAGAAACACACACATGACAGACAAAGGGATTACCCATGGAAAGTAAAAACTAACACGACTATAAAACCAATATACATCATAGCTTAGTATATGATGATGAAATCCCTAAATTCTTTGCAATATATGTTGAAAAAAACATTGCTTTTAAACTGCTGTTGGATTATTTGCCCACACAGTTGTTCACAAAGTGGTTAACCTCACATTAAATTTCTGGTCTTTGTAGTGCATTCAGTTGAATATAGGTTGAAAAGGATTTACAAATCAATGTATTCTGTTTTTATCTACATTTTACACAATGTTCCAACTTCATTGCAATTGAGGTTGTGGGATTTTGGCATCGTTTCTTATGTTTGCATGTTAAGCTGCTTGATTAACACTTCTTTTCAGGAGTTTTGTGGTCAAATGGCGATTCATGGAAAGACATGAGGAGGTTTTCCTTGACTAAACTGAGAGACTTTGGAATGGGCAGGAAGGTGTGTGAAGACAAAATCACTGAGGAGTCTCAGTACCTCATTGAGGCTTTACAACAATTTAAAGGTATAATTTTCTTCTGAAGTACTGAGATCACCCTGTCCATTTATGTGTCTGTTTATGTTTGCATTTCCACAACATAAATGAGAGCTTAACTGCCGTAAATGCATATTGCAATGAGCAGTTTCAGAGCGATTACTATGACTGAGTGACAAGAGTGTTATTGATACTGAATGTCAAAAGACAAGATCACAAAGGTCATAAAGATCCAAAATACCAAACTGGCCAATTCTTAAAAACTTAGAAGGCTACCACAGGTTCTTTCATCCATGACCAACTTGCTTAATTTGTTATAGATTCTTATGCAGAGTTCACATATTTCTGCTTGTTTATTCTGATTTCCACAGGAGAGGCTTTTGATCCAACTCAATCACTCAACTATACAGTCTCTAACATTATCTGTTCCATCATCTATGGTAGCAGATTTGAATATGATGATCCAGAGTTTACATTGTTGGTAGATCGGGTGAACAGAAATGCTCAACTTGTAACAACTCCCTCAGTTCAGGTATTAACTCAGACCTTTTGAAAATTGAATAAATCATTAGCTCCAACAACATATTCAGCAAGTCATACACAAATGCTGTTTATTTGACAGATGTACAACATGTTTCCATGGCTCTTCAAATGGATTGCTGACAGGAAGGAATTTCACCGTTTGGTTGCAGACAATATAAAACAAAATTTAACCATCATCAGTCGTTTGAAAGAAACTCTCAATCCAGAGCTGTGCAGAGGATTTGTGGATGCCTTTCTGGTCCAAAAGCAAAATCTGGAGGTTTGTCAAAAGACTATTTTATCTACAGTATGTCTCAGTATGTATGGGCAGCAGTGGCTCAGGAGTTAGAGCAGGTTGTCCAATAACCATATGGTTGGCGGTTCAAATCCTGCTCTCCCCGGATATCCTGCCATTGTGTCCCTGGGAAAGACACTTCACCCCTAATTGCTCCTGGTGGGTCTGGAAGTGCCATGTTAGGTAGCAGGCTGCCATCAGTGTGTGAATGGGTGGATAGCAGGATCTGTAAAGCGCTTTGGTCATCAAGGGATGAGAATAAAAGCACTATATAAGTGAATGCCATTTCTTCTTAAGCATGCTCTGTTCTGAGTGTAATTTCTCTGACAGCAACACAATGAAATGGCCTATTTTGTGCCACTGGAGCCGAAAACCTCCATCACTATCTATTTCTCATTATTGGTGTTCCTCTCCTTTGCTTCCTAGGAATGAATGTTTCGAAAAGTCTTTTTTTTTTGAACCATTATGGCTTGATACATGGCCAGAAAACTGGCTTTTTTCTCCTAACATACTGTGATAACCAGTCAGTAGCAGTATTAATTTCCTTTCTGTCTTCATTCTTACGAAACCTCACCTAAAGCCTCAGTCACAACCAGTCGTATGAATTTAGATATCATACGTCAGCTATGGTTTTCTGGGACCGTGGAGGACATGGATGTTGTAGCAGTTTTGGAAAGGCTGCAAGGAGTTCTTTGACACATCTTAAGTGTGTCTTGCACCTCGCAGGGTCCCTAGAGTTGGATTTATTGTCTTGATTAAGAAACCACAATACTTTTATGGTGATGGACTTTGTATTTCATCTGAAAATGCCAAGGAAAAATGAACAAAACATGCAATCACTAGCATGCTAACTACCAACCACTGACTAGCCACCGGCATCTTGATCTTGGGTCTTCTGCCATACCAACTCATCATGAATATACTAATTACCTCCGCCAGGCCGCAGGCCGCAGGAGGTAATGTTTTTGCCGGGGTTTGTTTGTCTGTCTGTCTGGTGGTTAGTAAGATAACTCAAAAAGTTTTGGACGGATTTCGATGAAACTTTCAGGCATTGTTGGAAATGGTACAAGGAAGAACTGATTAAATTTTGGGGATGATCCGGATCACTGTCTGGATCCAGGAATTTTTTAAAGGATTCTTTAAGATTGTGAGATAGGGCCATTTTCAACATGTGTGCAGGCGCAATGGAGGGCGCTGGTCGTCGTGTCTGACGAACACAAACTCCGCGTTCTTTAAAGTTTTAGGCACAAAAGCATGCGAAAAATAGTGGTGGGCCGGGCCCGGCAGCGTGCCTGTGTTTGCGCTACGCTGCAAAAGCTGAGACGGGCAGCTGTCCGGTGTGGGATTATTTGACAGAAATTCCCCGGGCAGCCATAGGGGCTGCGCAAAAACGAGCTCTCTGCTGGGGAAGCTTCCAAATCCTCTTTTGGCGCGGAGCACAACCCCAATAAAACCCACGCCAACCTGTCTACCCAATTTGCATCCGTCAGTGAACCCCTGAGTGCTGCTTTCAGTGATCTATTAAAACGCTCGCATAACCCATTGGCCTGTGGGTTGTGCGTGGTTGTGCGATGAATTGCAATGCCTGCAGCCTGGGAGTTTGGAGATGGAGGAGATGGACACAACAGCAACACTTGAGTTTATTACCTCCGCCAAGGAGGTAATGCTTTTACTGGCATTTGTCTGTTTGTCTGTCTGTTTCACCAGAGGTGGTTCTTGGCCTAGAGAGGAACCCATTACATTTTGGGGATGATCTGGGAATGCATACCTCAGCCAAGGCTCTTCTCACAGTGTGTCAGCCACAAAACTCCAAAACTAATGGACAGACTTGGATGCAATTTTCACCACAAGTGGCGATAGGCCTACACACAAACCCATTACATTTTGGAGGTAATCCATGAGAAACGGAAGGAGCCTTGGCGGAGGTATGCACTCTATGAGTGCTTTTCTAGTTATGGGTGTGATACATGCAGTTACTAAATTCATTGATAGCATACTCAATCTTGTATAATATGGCTTATGTATATATATATGAGATGAGATGATGAGATTCAACTTTATTGTCATTACACATGTACAAGGTAACGAAACGTGACTTGGCATTTGGGCACGCTCTGCAGAGCGCATCCAAGGCCGGGGCAGCCTCTAGGCGCCAGTCATATATATATATATACAATATATATATATATATATATATATATATATATATATATATATATATATATATATATATATATATACACACACACACACACACACACACATACACACACACACACACACACATATATACAGTATGTATGTATGTATGTATATACTGCTCAAAAAAATAAAAGGAACACTTTTTAATCTGAGTAAGTTTTGGAGTGTTTTGAATTCAGCTCTCTGTAGGTTGTAGGTTGATAATTTTCATTTTCCATCAAAAGATGTGGCATCTTTTCATTCTTAACACATTATCCAGTCCATATCAGTGTAGATATCCAGCTTATTTTTCCCATTAAAATCTGATATGTTTTCAAAGTGTTCCTTTTATTTTTTGAGCAGTATATTGTAATGTAAAATATGGGAATATTAATAAATAATAAATATGATCAGGTATGAATTATTTAATTTATATTGATGTATTGGAATCTGAGCTCAAATCTCATTTCATATACATCAGAAAAGCTAATAACACTCGTAAGGGGCACCAGCTTCTATCTTTAAGAAGCAATTTGATCTTTAATTTCACTTTATACCTGTTTGATCACTCAATAAATTAATCAATAATCAGTCTCAAAATTTTTCCGTGAATTCGATACCTGGGCTTGAAACAGACTCAGAATGAAATAAATTCCCAACAACTTCTCATTTTTAAATATTTATTAAACAATGATTAATAGACATCGAAATAATTTCATTAATCATAAAATCAATCTTGTAAATGATAGATTAACAATGTCAATATTTTCGGAACCAGGGTTAAACTGAGAAACGAATTTCTATCAGTTTGAGTTAACAGATTATCAAAAACAACGCAAATTTATGGAGAAAGTTGGCTAATTATGAAAAAGTCCTAAATTAATCTTAAGAAAATAAAAACGGAATTTTAATGAAAAGGAGAGTTATGTTAAGGGCTTCTTAATTTGCATCTGATTAGATATATAAATTAGTACCGAACCTCAAGTTTAATTCAGCAGATGAATTAAAGTTTTTTCAGCTCACGTGATCCTCAGTGATGGCAGTTCTGTCGTCCTTTTTCAGCCCAAGACTTTGTGGATGTGAGGGAAATATCTGCCAGCAGATACTTCAAGGGTTCACAGCTCGACCTTTAGATTCAAGCGGTCGAAGGAGGCTGGATTCTGGGCTGCATGACCCACAGTTGAAACGGGTCTTAGCCAGATGGTGCCGACGTCTCTTCAGAGTGATGTGGGACAGCTGTGTGTTGATCCTACAGCTGCACGTTATGTGGGAGCTGCGTCTTTCTTCAAGAGGTCTTCGGTAATAATTAAGAGATATCTAATCCGATTTCAAATTAGAAAAGAGACTTTCGGACTTTAGATAAAAATAGTTTTGGGAGATGCTTGGTCAAGAAAAATATTATAAAAATAAAGTCAAGATTAAAGTTTACCTTAAAATTAAACAAACGGCGGTTTACAGAAAGTTTAACAAAAAGTGATAAATTAAGAATTGGAGTTTGACTCCGATTAAGAATTGAGCTCAAAGAAAAAGGAATTCCTAGGCATTTAAGAGAAGAAGAAATACAAAGTTACATAAACAAATTATCTGCTGTGTTCAGAAAAGCGCCATGTGGTCCTTTGTTCTCCCTTGCTGTGTGTAGACAATGGAGGAGATCAGAAAGAAGGGAGCAGGCGAAAAGAGAATCCGGAGCAGAAAGAGAGTGGTGTCTGACGAAAAAGGCAAAAAGGGGCTGAAACAGAGTCTCTCTCTCCCTTTTATAAGCTCTGTTGAGTTTCGCGGGATTCTGGCCTGACCGGAACCTCAGCCAATGAGCGTCCTTCGTGGGCGGGCTCGATGAACCTTTAGTCCAATAACAGGCCTCGTCTGTGAGAGACCAATAGGATGAAGAAGCTGGGGTTCTATGAAGACTGGTGACACATGATATCAGTCCACAGGAATACACAGTTTTAAATGCATTGGAATGTACTGTTACAAACTTATGTATAACTAAACTAACCTTAGTGTATCTTATAAGCAGTGCTTCTAAATCAACATGCAGGAATAAACATTCATTTAACATCAACATGCATATATATATATAAAATCACAGATTAATGCATTTCACACATATTATTGATTTTCCACATCAAACACATCAGAGTCCATCTGCATTTTCATAGTTCTGAAAAGAATGAAGGTTTAGAATTGAGTTTGTAATAATGTACTTTAAAGTTGTTTAAATCCAGCATGTCCACAGTTTAAGGAAATTAACTGAGTCGTGGATCTGTGTAGGTTTTATGGGGGCAATAAAAGTGCAGCCGGACATTGGGGAAATTCCTTAGGCTGGTTTTAACAAAAGGGGATTTCAGCTGTGGCCTGGGGGAAGAAAATCCATTTCTTTGCATTATTCCTGGATGAAACAAAAATGTCTTTAAGCAGAAAAATAATTGTTGCTGAGCCAAAGTGAGATGATGCTACAATATATACAGTGCATTGGGAAAGTGTTCACAGTGCTTCACTTTTTCCACATTTTGTTATGTTACAACCTTATTCCAAAAGGGATTAAATTCATTTTTTCCCTCAAAATTCTACACGCAACACCGCATAACGACAATTTGATTTCTTTTTTTGTGAGATTTTTCCAAATTTATTAAAAATAAAAAAAAAACTAAGAAATCACATGTACATAAATATTCACAGCCTTTGCCATGAAGCTCAAAATTGAGCTCAGGTGCATCCTGTTTCCCCTGATCATCCTTGAGATGTTTCTACAGCTTAATTGGAGTCCACCTGTGGTAAATTCAGTTGATTGGACATGATCTGGAAAGGTACACACCTGTCTATATAAGGTCCCACTGTTGACAGTGCATGTCAGAGCGCAAACCAAGCATGAAGTCAAAGGAATTGTCTGCAGACCTCCGAGACAGGATTGTCTCAAGACACAAATCTGGGAAAAGGTACAGAAAAATTTCTGCAGCTTTGAAGGTCCCAATGAGCACTGTGGCCTCCATCATCTGTAAATGGAAGAAGTTTGGAACCACCAGGACTCTTCCTAGAGCTGGCCGGCCGTCTAAACTGAGCAATCGGGGGAGAAGGGCCTTAGTCAGAGAGGTGACCAAGAACACGATGGTCACTCTGTCAGAGCTCCAGTGCTCCTCTGTGGAGAGAGGAGAACCTTCCAGAAGGACAACCATGTCTACAGCAATCCACCAATCAGGCCTGTATGGTAGAGTGGCCAAATGGAAGCCGCTCCTTAGTAAAAGGCACATGGCATCCCACCTTGAGTTTGAAAAAAAAGACACCTGAAGGACTTTCAGACCATGAGAAACAAAATTCTCTGGTCTGATGAGACAAAGATTGGACTCTTTGGGGTGAATGCCAGGCATCATGTTTGGAGGAAACTAGGCACCGCTCATAACCATGCCAATGGTGGTGGCAGCATCATGCTGTGGGGGTGTTTTTTAGTGGGAGGAACTGGGAGTCTCATCAGGATAGAGGGAAAGATGAATGCAGCAGTGTACAAAAACATCCAGGATAAAAACCTTCTCCGGAGCGCTCTTGACCTCAGACTGGGGCGGCGGTTCATCTTTCAGCAGGACAACAACCCTAAGCACACTGCCAAGATATCAAAGGAGTGGCTTCAGGACAACACTGTGAATGTCCTTGAGTGGCCCAGCCAGAGCCCAGACTGTAATCCAAATGAACATCTTTGGAGAGATCTGAGAATTGCTGTACACCAACACTTCCCATCCAACTTGATGGGGCTTGAGAGGTGCTGCAAGAGGAATGGGCAAAACTGCCCAAAGATAGGTGTGCCAAGTTTGTGGCATCATATTCAAAAAAACTTGAGGCTGTAGAGGATGTGCTCAAGGATGAGGCTGAGTTTATTTCTCAGGTTCAGCTTTATTAACAGAACACATACTCTAACAATCTCCAAGCAAGAAAAGAGAGAGATCAATATCACATCGCACTTTTATCCTCCGGAACATCGAAACTCAAGTCACATGGTGTCTAAGCAAACATACAGTCACATGGTACTTAATCCCAGACACGCTGTAACCCTTTTGATCTTCCATCATTGTCCCTTAGCCTTCGATGGTCCGGAAATCCCTTCAGGGCATCTCTCTGAGACAAAAGCCAAATCTCACACCTTCTCGATATCTCCTGCAGACTCAGTCCTTTTGTCCCTCGAGACGTGAAGCACACAATAAACATACAGCAATACATTTGTGGAAAATATGTACCCAACATATGTGCCACATGACCCCCCCAAACGTCTATTATGGGACAAACATAATCAGAGATGCATGACATAAAAACATTACCACATATCAAATATCAATCCACCAGTTGCCTAGGTCTAAACCTCCTGCCGTATCTGCTGTAAGCCGGCCTTGCTGCTTCTGCAGCGTCTTCCTGCACCTGTGGATTAGAACTGTTAGCCAATCTCTGTGGGGGTTCTGGAGAATGCCTTCTCGGAGGTCTGCTGCGACGGGGGGGCCCTCGCCAACTGCACTTGTTCATCCGCCAAAACAAAAGCAGGTTTGAGTCTGTTTATACAAATCAACTCTTTCCTGTCTCCCAAATCTAGCAAAAAAATGCTTCTCTCCTGTTTCCAGCACTCTGAAAGGTCCATCATAAGGTGGCCGCAAATTTGGGCGATGAGCATCATGTCTAACAAAAACAAACTCCGCATTTTTTAAAGCCTTCGGCACAAAAAACGCGTGGGAGACTGTGATGAACAGGGCCAGGAAGCGTGTTTGATCCTGTGTCGCTCTGCAACAGCTGAGCGGTGGGGGGGGGGCAATTTGGCGCAGGATTGTCGGGGAGAAATTCACCGGGTAAACGGAGAGGTTGTGCAAAAACTAACTCAGCAGGGGAGGCCTGCAAATCCTCCTTAGGTGCAGAACGCAACCCCAATAAAACCCATGGAAGTTTGTCAACCCAATTTGTATCCGTAAGTGACACTCTGAGGGCTACTTTCAATGACCTATGAAAACGTTCGCATAAACCGTTAGCCTGGGGATTATACGCGGTAGTGCGGGGGATCTTCACCCCTAGGCTGCGGGCCATCGATGACCAGAGTTCGGAGACAAATTGAGGACCTCTGTCGGACGTTATGTCCGACGGAACTCCAAAACGCGCAACCCAAGATGTTAAAAACACGTGCGCAACTTCCTCCGCTGTGGTTGATGCCAGAGGAACCACTTCTGGCCAACGCGTGGTGCGGTCCACCATCGTCAGAAGGTGTGTGTGCCCCTGTGACAACGGAAGGGGGCCCACCAAGTCGACATGCACATGATCAAAGCGCTTAGCCAGGATGTGAAAAGGCTCCAAAGGAGCTCTAGTGTGCTTGTGTATTTTAGCTCACTGACACGCTACGCAGGCTGCCGCCCACTCCTTGACCTGTTTGCGCAACCCCGGCCAAACAAATTTCTCCCCCACCATCTTGATCGATGCGCGCACCCCTGGGTGCGCCAGGGAATGGACCGAGTCAAAAATGCGGCGGCGCCACGCAGCTGGTACCACGGGGCGCGGCCGTCCCGTGGAGACATCGCAGATTAGGAGGGGGATACCGACTTGCTGCACCCTGTGCTCCAGCCTTAACCCTGTTGGTCCAGACTGGAGTGCGCGCACATCCACATCACTAACCTGCTCCGCGGCCATGGCTGCATAATCTAAACCTACGCGGACCGGGGCTGCATTCGCTTCCGCGCCGCTACCCTGGCCCGCGGCCACGGCTGCCGAGTCTGCCCCCACGGGGCCTGGTGCCGCCACCGCACACAAGAGACAGTCTGCCACTACATTATGTTTACCTGCGACATGCTGGATATCGGTGGTGAACTCCGATATCGCAGTCAACTGCCTTTGCTGCCGGCCCGACCAAGGTTCTGAAATCTTGGCCATCGCAAACATTAGCGGCTTGTTGTCCACAAACGCGGTGAAACGGCGCCCTTCCAGCCAGAACTGGAAATGGCGGATGGCCAAGTGTAGGGCCAAAAGCTCCCTGTCGAACCCGCTGTATTTCCGCTTGCTATCGCGCAAGGTTTTGCTGAAAAACGCGAGCGGCAGCCAGGTCCCTGCAACAAACTGTTCAACGACCGCCCCCACTGCTAAATCGGAAGCATCAGTGGTGAGCGCCATGCGGGCCGTTGGGACTGGGTGTACCAAAAAAACCACGTTTGCCAGGGTTGATTTGACTTGGGAGAATGTGCGCTTCCGCTCCGGAGACCATTCGATTTTATTTGTGGGTTTTTGCTTCTTTAGTGCAGCATACAATGGTTGCATGAGCTGCGCTGCGCTTGGGAGGAAACGGTTATAAAAATTAACCATTCCCAAAAACTCCTGTAACGCTTTGACCGTTTGAGGTCGGAGAAAATCAGTTATTGCGCGTACTTTATCGAGCAGAGGGACCGCTCCTTCTGGAGAAATGGGATGCCCCAAAAAATCAATCTGCACCACCCCAAACTGGCACTTCACTGGGTTAATTATTAACCCATGCTCTGCCAGCCTCCGAAAAACCTCTGTGAGGTGGCTTTCGTGTTCGTCTTCGGATGTGCTGGCTACCAAAATGTCATCCAAGTAGACGAACACGAAAGGGAGGTCGCGTAGAACCGCGACCATCATACGCTGGAACGTCTGCGCGGCACCATTGAGTCCAAAAGGCATACGCAAAAATTCAGAAAGCCCGAAAGGAGTTATTACCGCTGTTTTGGGTATATCCTGAGCGCGCACTGGGACCTGATGGTAACCACGCACCAAGTCTATTTTAGAAAAAATGCGCGCCCCCGCCAAATGAACCGAAAAATCTTGGATGTGCGGAATCGGTTAGCGGTCATGTGCTGAGGCGTTATTCAACCTGCGGAAATCACTGCAAGGTCGCCACGAACCGTCAGCCTTTGGGACCATGTGTAGCGGTGAAGCCCAGGGGCTTTTAGAACGTCTAATGATGCCCAGTTTTTCCAAGTTGGCGAACTCCTCGCTCGCTATGGCCAGTTTAGTTGAGTCCAAGCGCCGAGCTTTTGCAAAAACGGGTGGCCCGGTGGTAGTGATAAAATGTTCCACCCCATGTTTAGCCACTGTCGCCGAAAACATTGGGACTGTGAGTGCTGGGAACTGAGTGAGTAGTGCGTGGAACTTACCACCCGCAGCTGTGACGTTGGCCTGTGCAGTCGACGGGGCCACCCGGGCTTTGCAGGAAATAGAGTGAAAAGACAGTGCATTAACCAGACATCTATTAGCAAGATCAACCAATAAACCATGTGAGCACAAAAAAATCAGCACCTAACATGTTGAAATTGACTGCCGCTATGACGAAAGTCCACTCGAATGTTCGGCTGTGTAGAGACAGAAGCAGAGTCTTCTCCCCGAAGGTCTTAATCGCCGAGCCATTTGCTGCCGACACCCGGGGACCACTGGAAGGCGCCAACCGGTCAGCGTAGGAAGGTGTGATGAAACTCAGCTGGGAGCCTGTGTCCACAAGGAAATGCCTCCCTGACCGCGCGTCCCTCAGGTAGAGCAGCTTGTTCTTTTCACCGAGAGCCGCAGCTGCTACTGACTCCCGGTCTTGGCGTTTCCCGAGCACTTGAACTGGCACGGTGGAATGCACTTGCGTGCCCTCTTGGCGAAACGGCGATGGTAAAAGCAAAGGGCGTCCCCCGCTCTGCGTCTCCTGGCCTCCGCTGCTGCTGTCGTCAGTGAGTCTGGTGCTGCAGCCTCTGGCCCCCTGCCATCTCCGGGTGTTGCGCTCAGCTCCGCTGCTGCGGTCGTGGCCGTGTGTTGCCTATGGGCGTCAACGAGTCACTGCGCCTCCTGGCCCAGCTCGTGGTAATCTCGGTGGGCCAGCAGCTTTGAACTGGCCAGGGTAACTCTCACCGCTGACGGTAGTGTCCTGAGGAAAAGGTGGGTGAAGATAAAGCCATCATCTTCGGCGTCTCTCAAACTCAGCATCTTCGCCATCAGGTCAGCAGGTCTCTCGACCTCGCCCTCAGCCAATGCCAGGAGCTTCTCTGCTTGCTCTCCCAGCGAGGGGGTGAAAGCACGGATGGGAGCAGCTTTCAATGCGCCATACTTGTCGTCGTCTGGTGGGTGGTTAATCAGGCTCTCCACCCGCTGGGCTTTGTGGCTGTCCAGCTTTGCAACCACATGGTAGAATTTCGTGGCATCCGCCGAAATTCCCCGAAGATGGAACTGTGCCTCGACTGTATTAAACCAGGAGCGCGGGCTATGCTGCCAGAAATCAGGTAGCTGGGCTGTGGTAGCTGCATTAGCCTGGCTGGCTCCTGATGAGTCCTGTGCAGGAGAATCGTCACCGGCCATAATTCGTCTTAGGGTCACCAGTGTAGAGGATGTGCTCAAGGATGAGGCTGAGTTTATTTCTCAGGTTCAGCTTTATTAACAGAACACATACTCTAACAATCTCCAAGCAAGAAAAGAGAGAGATCAATATCACATCGCTCTTTTATCCTCCGGAACATCGAAACTCAAGTCACATGGTGTCTAAGCAAACATACAGTCACATGGTACTTAATCCCAGACACGCTGTAACCCTTTTGATCTTCCACCATTGTCCCTTAGCCTTCGATGGTCCGGAAATCCCTTCAGGGCATCTCTCTGAGACAAAAGCCAAATCTCACACCTTCTCGATATCTCCTGCAGACTCAGTCCTTTTGTCCCTCGAGACGTGAAGCACACAATAAACATACAGCAATACATTTGTGGAAAATATGTACCAACATATGTGCCACAAGGCTATAATTGCTGCCAAAGGTGCATCAACAAAGTATTGAGCAAAGACTGTGAATACGTAAGCACATGTGATTTCTTAGTTTTTTATTTTTAATAAATTTGCAAAAACCCCCCAAAAAACTTTTTTCACATTGTCATTATGGGTTATTGTGTGTAGAATTTTGAGGAAAAAAATGAATTTAATAAGGCTGTAACATAACAAAATGTGGAAAAAGTGAAGCACTGTTAATACTTTCCGGATGCACTGTATATATATATTTTATACAGTGGTGTGAAAAAGTTTTTGGCCCCTTCCTGATTTCTCATTTTTTTGTATGTTTGTCACACTTAAATGTTTCAGATCATCAAACAAATTTAAATATCAGACAAAGATAACACAAGTAAACACAAAAAGCAGTTTTTAAACGAAGGCGTTTGTCACGATCTGAGCGTGGGGGGATTTCACTTGGCTCAGTCTTTTTGCCTTTTTTTTAAAAATATTTGTACAGTGTTGTCGTTTTGAGTTGCATTCGTGATATCCCATCCTTGGTTGATTTGTCACATATTTTGTGTTGTCTCTGGGTATGATTTATTTTCCTGTGTACGTTCATTATAGTTTTTTAATTACATTTTTGAGGTTACTTGTCTTTATTTTTGCCATCTCATTATATTTTTATTCTGTTGTGTTCGCCTTCAGGGTTGACAGCTGTCAGTGGCTTTTCCGGGTTCTTGCCTTGTGTGGGCGTTGCCCCTGTAATCTGTCAGCTCCGATCACTTCTCTCTTATAGCTTTCAGCTGGTCCAAATTACTAATCATTGTTACCATCTGCCCGCTCATGTGACCCACACCTGTTATCACTTGTTTCATTTGGTTCGAGTTTTATTTAAGGGCTGTTATTTTCATTTCTCGTTGCCGTAATCTCAAGTTCTCTACCCGCATCTCCATCAGAACCCAGCCCTTGTTCTGGTGGGGTGAATTGTAAGTTTTCTTTGTTTGTCTTTTTGGATTTGGGTTTGAGCACAGCTTTGGACTTTGTGTTTTGTGTTCTTTAAAAAATTTCACTAACTGCAGTCCTGCACGTGGGTCTCACCTCTCTGCCCCGAAGGGCAATTCATGACAGTGTTTATAATTAAGGGGGAAAAAAAATCCAAACCTACATGGCCCTGTGTGAAAAAGTAATTGCCCCCTAAACCTAATAACTGGTTGGGCCACCCTTAGCAGCAACAACTGCAATCAAGCATTTGCCATAATTGGCAATGAGTCTTTGTCATGATCGCCCCGTGCGCTTTTACGCAGCACATGGAGGAGTAGAAGGAGATGGACTTATGTGCAGGGTTTCACCACAAACACATTTATTAAAGAAAGATTAAACAGTTCCCAAAAGTGCAGACATACAAAAACAGCAAACAGGGTACACTTACCGGCAAACACGGCCAGACGTGAAGCGGGCAGACCACAGTGTACAGTGGCAGTCACAGAGGTACATGACAATACAATGATCCAGCAATGGTGGACTGAGAATGAGCTGCTTAAGTACCACCATTGCTGGAAAAGGGAAATTGGGTACACCTGGCTGAGGAGCGGGAAGGGTAATTAACGGGAGTGGAACCAGCTGACAAACTTGAGAGAGGGGGCGTGGTCAGACCGGCAAGCTGTCAAAGAGTTGATGGCTGCCTTTGATCTGTGATGCCTGCTTTTGATCTTTCATAATGTCATAGCGAGTGCTATGATCATGAGTAATGCCTGCCTTGGATTTTTGATGATGTCATAGCAAGTCCTATGATCGTGAGTGAAGCCTGCCTTTGATCTCGTAGCAAGTCCTATGATCTTTTAACGAGTCCTATGATCGTGACATTATGACATCGTGACAGAGATTTCTTGAATTATATATAGAGTGATATTTCTTGTCTCCAGGGCATGGGTCCCAGCCCGCATCCTCACTTTAAAGTTGGGATTTTTTGTATTTCACATTATTATTATTATTATTATTATTATTATTATTATTATTATTATTATTATTATTATTATTATTATTATCCTGGGTTGCTATTATTGTTATTGTTCTTATTCTGTCTTGCATATTTATTTCTTCATTGGTCTTCCTCTTAGTTTAAGTTTATCAGTATTATTATTATTATTATTATTATTATTATTATTATTATCGTCATTATCATTATCATTATTACCTTGATCTTGTCTTCTCTCTGGTCCCCTGTGTGTGATTATCTGTGCAGCCTTGCCCATCCTGTTTTCTGTAACCATGCCCTGCTGTCTCTGTTTGCCCCTGCTTGTTACTTCTTCTCCTGCTTGTTACTTTTCTGTGTTATGTTGATTACCTGTGTCTATATACACAGTGTCTATATAGACAGTCCTATGATGCCTATCTGTCTATGTACTGTCATATAGACATCATATATTTGTGACGGCATTGCGAATCACAAATATCTTTCTCTGTTTGCCCCTGCTTGTTACTTCTTCTCCTGCTTGTTACTGTTCTGTGTTATGTTGATTACCTGTGTCTGTATACACAGTGTCTAAATAGACAGTCCTATGAGGCCTATCTGTCTATGTGCCGTCATACAGACATCATATCTTTATGACGACATTGCGAATATCTTTATGATGGCATCGCGAATATCTTTATGATGGCATCGCGAGTCCTATGATGCCTGAGATCATAGGACGTCCTATGATGCATCATAGGACAGGCAGACATCATAGGCTGTCCTATGATGTCCTATTAACGTGACAGACACCCAGACACACACACAGACACACAGACACACAAAGATTTCTTGAATTTATAGTGTGATATGATCAGATTTAACTATTGCATGCTAAATTTTACTTGAACTAAATTTACAACCTTTGTAAATGTAAATGACCCCTATACATCATCACTTCACTTTATATATAATTCAAGAAATCTCTGTCAGTGTGTCACGATCATAGGACTGCCTATGATGTTCCTATGATGTCTGCATGATGTCCTATGATGTTCCTATGATGTCGGCGATCATAGGTGCACCTACAATGTTCCTACGATATCTACACGATGTTTATATGATGTCATATAAACCATAACACTGATGTTCCTATGATCTCTACAGGCTGTCTATATGACGTCATATACACCATAGGACTAGCTAAAAGATATGATGTTTCTATGTATAACGACTCTTTATGTGTGTAATGTCCTATGATGTTCCTATGTAACAAAGGTAGGCATCACTCGCGATCATAGGACTCGCTATGACATCATCAAAGATCAAAAGCAGGCGTCACTCATGATCATAGGACTGGCTATGACATCAGCAAAGATCAGAGGACTCACTATGACATCAGCAAAGACCAAATGCAAGCATCATAGGACTCGCTATGACATCATCAACGATCATAGGATTCACTATGACATCATCAAAGATCAAAGGCAGTCATCACTCACAGTCATAGGACTTGTTATGACATCATCAAAGATCATAGGACTCACTATCACACAATCAAAGATCAAAGGGAGTCATCACTGAACGAGTGCTGACATGCTTGCTTACACCCTTGCTTACACCTGCTTTCTACAGGCATGCAGAAATACTTGCTTATACTTGGTTTCTACGGGCATGCACGGGTATGCACGGGCATGCACAGGTATGCACTAGTACATAAAAATAACAAGATAAACACTTTAATTATTAACATGAGAAAATACTGTAAAGCATTCTAGAAAAATATTTGCAATATGAGAGTGAAGTACAGGTAGATTTGGAGTCCATCCAAATTTTCATTTGTACCTCTTCCAATTTGCCTACCCCCACCTTTTGGTCCTTGAAATCAAAGGCCAAGGGGTAGGGTTTAAAAATGACCCCTATGAACTGGGACACCTCTTCAGGGCTGCACGATCATTAGTAATTACTGATGGATTTAATCTAAATGGACACTATCTGTTTTCACTAGAAAAAAAAGAAGAAAAAGAAAATTGATGAGAAAGAAAGTCTCATCTAAAGGAGAAAAATGCCTCAAATTTACATGAACAATTTTAATCAGTAGAAAAAGTCAGAAATTTACAAGAAAGAAAGATGTAAATTCTGAGAAAACTTGGACTCCCGGTGGGCCGTTTTTAGCCCACGGGCCATATGTTTGACACCCCTGGACCAGCTCATTAAAAATACTTATTTAGAGGATTTACTTCTGTGAAATAGGTGCAAATCACAGATATCATAGATAATCACAGATAAAAGTTCATGGATCGTCACCTTACTGTGCTGGTGGTGGTGGTGGTGGTGGTGTGTGTGTGTGTGTGTGGGGGGGGGGGTTGCATGCCCTAGTGATCCCAGGAGCTATGTTGTCTGGGGCAATTTGCCTCTGGTAGGGACACCCAAGATAAACTAGTCCTGGGTGAATGGCCAGACTAAGAACGGTCCAACAGAATTCCATGATGAATGTAAGAGCAAGGATTCAGTGTACCCTGCCCGGTATGGAGTTACTGGGGCCCCACCCTGGAGCCCGGTCTGGAGGAGGGGCTCGATGGCTAGTGCCTGGTGGCCAGGTTTTTGCCGATGCGACCCAGCAAGGCTCAGCCCAAAGGAGTTACATGGGTCTGTCTTCCAGTGTGCTCACCAGGAAGATTGTATCTCTTCACAAACTGCACCCCATACAGTAGGACTAAAACCCTCCACATGCAATTGAATACTAGATATTCTTAACACCCAACCTTATATCATCAGGCCAAGCTAGCACATTTCTTCGATCATAACCATGAGCACTGACACCCCTCAGGGATGTGTACTGAACCCCTTCCTTTATGCACTTTCCCCCCATGATTGAAAACCCATTCATAAATTAACCTTCATCATTACATATGCAGACACAACAGTCATTGGACTTCATATCTAACAATGATAAAACAGCATACAGGGAAGAGGTCCAAAATCTCACAGTATTGTGCAGCAATAATAATTTTGTCATAAACATCAAAAAGACAAAGAAGATCATTGTGGACTCTAGGACCACAAAGAAGATCATCCATTATCCAGTACAAATTAAGACTGTGGTTGTCAAGAAAGTCACTAAAATCAAATTCCTGTGAGTCAACATTACAGAGGACCTATTCTGGACTGATAACGCCTCAGCAGCAGTTTAGTTTAGTTTAGTTTAGTTTAGTTTACTGGTTTATTTGTCAGGGACCATGTACAGAAAAAAACAAAGACGGGGTAAAGATGTTCTGTACCAGATTATAGCATTCTCACTAATTTCCATATGTTGTCCATAAGGCAGGCAGAAAGATATTAAAAGAAAAACAGCACATAGAGAGAGCAATTCAGGTCGGGTTTCAGAAACTGTTGACCTAAAACAAGCAGGGAGAAAGTTTAAAAGGTAAAAAGATAAGAGAGACAACACACGTAAAAACAATTTAAGAGTACAATTTCAAATCCCATTTAAAGGGGAGAGTCAATGCTGGCAGGCTTGATTACTTAAAATCCAAAAATTTTTACTCTCTGTGGTAAAGTCTCTGTAAATTGTTCTGGTCTTTAAAGCAGTGGGGAGCTTGTTCCATTCTGTTATAGCTTTGTATGAGAATGATGACTGTCCAAAATCAGTTTTACGTGGGGGGATGCAACAATGCAACCTAGGGGAAGTCCCTGGATTTTGTTCAGAAGTCAGGTACACAAAGGTGTTAAGGGGTGGGGGTGCAGAGCCATGGATAACTTTAAAAACCAACCATATATTTGCATACATGATCATACCTGCCAACTACTCTGGTTTTGCTGTAATGGTTACGGTTTTCAAGACCCCATTCCAGGTTATGGCTTTATTAATCAAAATTACGGTTTTTCACTAAAAATTCAGTCAAAAATTTTAAGTCGTAAAAAAAACACGAAAGCAATTCCAAACACGAGATCGCTAGGAATCGTATCTAAATTTACCCGAAGCGTTTGCTAAGCTAACGCTATTGCTATAGCTAATGCCATAGCTAGTTGTAGCACCTAACACCGATACAAAGAAGCGACTCCATCCCCAGTGATTGGGGCTCGCCGGAGGAACCAACCAAGGCAACAGTTGGACGGGAGCCGGATCGGAGTTCAAGTACAGTGGTGGTAGGAGACGGGGACCAGTGGAGGAGCAGCCGGGGCCCCAGCTGGATAAGTCGACTGTAGCTGGAGCCCAGCTACAGCAGCGGGGCTCGGCGGAGGAACTACTGAGGAAGACGGCGGTAGGTGGCGGGGCTCAGCGGAGGATCTACCGAGACCCCAGCTGGACAGGAGCAGGATCGGAACTCAACTACAGCGGCGGTGGGCAGCGGGACTTGGTGGAGGAGCTGCCGGTACCCCGGCTGGACAGGAGCTCAATTGCAGCGGCGGTAAGCAGCAGGACTAGCAGCGGAGGGGGCTAGCTGAGGCCCAGCTGGATTCGAGGTCGGTCGGCTCGGATATCGGCGTCACCAGCAGAGATTGTTTTATCATCAACAGGTCAGTAAAAATGCCACCAAAGAAAGAGGAAATGGAAGAGATCAAATCTCTGAACTAAGTTCAGAGATTTTATCTTCTTGGAACATAAGTCAATATTATACAGTAATAAGTGGCATTCAGCTGTTTGTTTTATGTCATTTAAGCACAGTTCTGGTACTTAAAAATCATAAAAACCCAGGAGCTTCGGGGGGCTTCGCCCCCCTTGCCCCCCCACTGGGGCTCTGCCCCGGACCCCCTGCTAAATTTTCACATAATTTCCCCAACCCCAAATTACATCCCTGGGTAAAGAATGACATACTGAGGCATGCCAGAAAGTTACGGGGAACGCAAGTTTACCTAAATGAACATCTAACAAAAACTAATGCTGAAATAGCACGGCAAGCACGGATGCTGAAAAGACAAAATAGGATACAGGCAACATGGACAATAAATTGTAGAGTTTGGATCAAACTAAATGGAACATCTGAGGAAGCCAAAGAGTATAATAATCAGAGATCTTACTGACTTAAATAAATATAGATGAACACTGATTAAGAAAAATAAGATACTATGATAATCCATATCCACACACACGGCGAGTCTTTTCGCGAGGAATACTCCAAAGCATTTCCAGGAATTATTACTGCGGACTGTGAGTGCATATTCAGCCATGTGAACAAGAACAAAACTGAGTTTAGGTCCAGTCTGTCAACTAAAGTTCTGGGCAACCTCATGACCAGGAAAATGATGATGACAGCTTCGGGTAACAAGTGCCAGAGTGTGTTCCATTCAAAAGACCAACTGAAGAAAGCTAAGAGGTGCACCATGGAAAACAGCAATGCTTGAGAGTTACCATAGAGTTTGTCCTTGATCTTTTCCATCAGCATATCTGCATTGACAATTTAAGGAAAATAGAAATATGATTGTTGAAGAAATATGAGGTTGTTAGCCACATTTTAACTTGATTTAATGTTAATTGTTTGCCGTCGGGGGGCTTCGGCCCCCTGAACCCCCCACCAGGACTTTGTCCTGGACCTACCGGGGCCTACGGCCCCTTGACCCCGGCTAGCTACTAGGCTTTTCAGGTTTTAAAAGTTGGCAGGTATGCATGATTATATTTTCAAAGCTTAACATCTTGTTAAGCTTTGAAGCTTTGAAGCTTCTCTCTGCCCTTCAGAGAGAACAGACGCCTTTTTCTTTGCTCCCTTTCACCCTCCTTCCCTCCCTAACTGAGAATCCCAGCTTGCTGTCTTGTCTGCGTCGCTGTCTTCTGGCTGAATCTTGAACCAAACGAAAAAAATGGATTTGGTGAGCGGCTTTAATAAGATTAACAACATTTTATATAAATTCGGGCCAGGGGGAGCCCCTATGGAGAGACCCATGGATTGGAATGCATGTGTCTGCATGATTCGACCGAGGATGTGGAAACATCTACCTGGTTTGGCTAGGATCACAGGATTTTCTGCTGATTGGCTGTGGAGTTTTTCCTGGTGTATCGAAAAATTAACTGGAAGAGCTAATTAAAAGTGGTCCCGGCATAGCTGCTTCTCAACAATTCGACTAGATGGGGGAGTGCACTAACTATCGGCAATGATAACATGGAAATTACCATCTGCATGCACTGTAGAGGGATGGACTCTACCGGACATGTTTACCCATGTTCTAGAAGGGAAACATCTGGAGTCGTCTTTGGTGCCTCCAAGGAATGGATTTAAAGCCTATGTATGGAAATTATGAACACAGGATTGCTGGAGATGTAAAATTCTATGCTCTGAGTGATCTGTGTCTATCAGACCTTGAATTCGCCCTGTTGTCTATTTTCCTCCTGGATTAAGACAAAACAGAAGATTGTGCTTCTCTTTCATAAACATTCTGGGTCTGCATCTGAACTCTCATTGACATGTGACTGGCTCAGGAAATTTCCATCTGCCATGCCTCAAGGACATGCTTCCGAGTTTCAGACACTAAGACATAACATCTCGGCTGGGAGAGATTTTGCTGCCTCCAGTAACTGATAAACACCCACCTGCATTCAACATACACGAACACACTGATTCATAATACTGAATTACACCCATCCATTCACTGATTCTCTCTGACTTTTGGTCTTTTGTGGTTGATTGTTGCTCTGTGCTATTGAGAGATTTTTTTTCATTGTAATCATAATCTGCTTAAATATAAGCTGTATTCTGATAACGAAGTTTTTTTTCTCTCCTCCCCCCTTGTGTCGTTCCCTCCCCTCCCCTCCCTTTCTTATCTATCTCTGTTTGATGAGGCGCCTATTATGGCTGCCGTGTCGTTGTGTCGTGCGCATGCGCACCAATGTCAAGTCAAGTTCCTCGTGTGTTTTTTTACATGCTTGGCAATAAAGTTTATTCTGATTCTGATTCTGATTCTTGTGTTTGGCAAGTATACCACAATGGTGATACTGTTGTGTCTTCTTATCTAGAATTTTGATGGCTTGTTTATACAGGCATCCCAAGGGTTTCAGAGTCGTACTATTGGCTTGTGACCAGCATGAGATGCAAAAAAAAAAAAAGAAATGTGTCAAAATCATGGCATTCAGAAAGGCTTGTGATCCTTTTAGAGTAAGTGAGTTTCTGATGCAATGAAAGTTTGCAAGGTTATATTTCAGAGTGCGGGCCATCCATTTTATGTGCTTTTGAAAGCAGCATGTGGGATCTAATGTGACACCCAAATACTTAAACTATGTTACATTTTCTGTATTTGCTCCATTTACAGTTATAGTCGGATAGTGCATATGATTTTGCTTGTTGGTAAAGTACATGGTAGCTGTTTTCCCTACGTTCAGAGTGAGGCATGATTGATTAAGCCATTTTGACACTTTCCCCATTGTTATCATTAACTTGTCAGACACTTGTTTGGCAACCTTCCCGGGTGTGTAGATGACTGTGTCATCTGCATACATCTGAATTTTTATGTCATTTTCACATACTGATGGCAAATCATTAATATACACATCAATCAGCAGTGGGCCTAAAATTGATTCAGTGATGGGTAAACAGTGTCAGCAGCTAAAGAGAGGTAAAGAGAGGTAACCTCCCACAGAGCAGGCCCACTCTTGTAGATGCTTCTGATAGGTGGCCATTCCACTCCACTCATTGGAGGTTACAAGGGGACCACAGGAGGCTCACTGGCTGGGACAAGCGAATCTCAATTTCCCAAAGGTAACAGAAAAACCGGAATCAGCCTGACGCAGACAAATACTGTTGCTGTTAGCTGTTAGCATGGGCTGTGCTAACATTTATACAGTACATTTGTATATAGGTAACAGTTCACTCAGTGGGTTGTTTTCCAGTTGAACCATATGCATGTGAAACTTGGGTCTTATGAAAGGCAGACAAACATGGAATCACTGCTTTCGAGAATAAGTGCTATCACAGAATGTTGAGAATCCATTAACTCTTTAAGGATTACATTTGATTACATGATCTGCCTCTCCTGTGGCTGGTGTCGCAGATGTTCACCTGTCACGTGATTGGTCGAAAAGTATGAAAAAACCAAAATAAACCCAGATGTACCAAGCATTTTACATCACTAGATGGCAAACACATATAGCTTACTAGTCTGCACTGGAGGACCGAGATCAGCAAACCAGAACCACGTCAAATCTTATATCACTTCCGGGGTGCAGAAGAAGAACCGTATGACAATTGTGCAACATCTATTTCCACAGGGAAGAAGCATTTGCTCCAAATTTTGCCAACTATGATTCTAAAAGGGATTATTCAGCTTCTGAAGGTAAATATTTACCTTCTGGACAGCACAAGATGGACCGGAGTGGAACACTTTTCGTCCACCATTGACGAAGCTGCACGTGATGGAGAGGCCAATACTGTCGGTTCTGCTGGGTAATCTAACCCAAATTGAGGTGGAATAAATCAGAAGATAAATGTGATTGTTTCTGGATGGTCTCCGCCTTTGACCGCCACCTAATCCACATAGCACCGGACCCCCATGATGACCCGATACCCCAGGAGTATGGGGTATCGGACATCCCCTCCCCCTTTTTTTTGTGAAAAATCGTGGTATAACACAAAAAAAACCCCAATATATGTTATAATGTGTTATAATCAGGGCTTGATATTAACTCCCGCCCACCCGCCCTGGCGGGTATATTTTGGCTATGGCGGGTAAGACAGCAACTCCCACTAGCCACTTTGGCTGGTTGTACTTTTCTCAAACGACATCTAAATAATAAACCTATCGCAAAGTGAGACTACAAAACTATAACTCCCATAAGCACTACTGTGTCTGTGCACACACAGTGTATTCTCATTGGCCCATTGTCAGCCAGCTGCAGTCCAGGAGTCTGACTCCGCAGATCAGCACATTTTCTTTCCAGTGTGGAGAACAGCGATGAACAGATAGCAGCCTCTCTCTGTGGTCAGAGCAGGGGGACAACTGCCCCTGATCTCCTGTTGTCCCAGTGATAAGAATAATGTGTACTCTCCCCTGACATTAGTTCTTACCTCTGTGGTTAAATATGATTATTTTTAGAGCAAGAAGTTCCCGTTTACTGTCCACAATTGTGCAAATTTAAATTTTCGTAAGACAGAGAGAAAAAGTGACTAAACTTTATGTTGCTGGAAAGGGCAAATGAAGCTTCTTCTGAAGTGAACTTTTGTTTCCATCCATTCATCCATCCATTCATCCATACATCCATGCATCCATCCATCTTCTACCGCTTTTCTGTAGGTCCAGGTCGCGGAGGCAGCAGTTCAAGCAGAGAAGTCCTGACTTCCCTCTCGCCAGCTACCTGCTACAGCTCTTCAGAGAGGATACCAAGGCGTTCCCAGACCAGCTGGGAGATATAGTCTCTCCAGCGAGTCCTGGGTCTGCCCCCGGGTCTCCTCCCAGTAGGATCTTCCTGAAACACCTCAAGTGGGAGGCATCCATGAGACATACTGATCAGATGCCCAAACCACCTTAACTGGCTCCTTTCATTGTGGAGGAGCAGTGGTTCTACTCTGAGCCTCTCCCAGATGACTGAGCACCTCAGCCTATCTCTGAGGGTGAGTCCAGCAATCCTACAGCAAAAGCTCATTTCAGCCGCTTGTATCTGCAATCTCATTCTTTGTCAATACCCAAAGCTCATGACCACAGGTGAGGGTAGGAAAGTAGATCATAAATCGACAGCTTTGCCTTAGAGCTCAGCTCCATCTTTGACACGACAGACCGGTACAACGTCCGCATCACTGCAGATGCTGCTCCGATCCGTTTGTCAATCTTTCGGTCCATTTTCCCCTCCCTTATGAATAAGACCCCGAGATACTTAAACTTCTACACTTGGGGCAGGAGCTTGTCCCCATCCCGGAGAGGACAACCCACCTTTTTCCGGCTGAGGACCATGAACTTGGACTTGGAGGTACTGATTCTCATCCCAGCCGCTTCACACACAGCAGCAAACCATCCCAGTAAGGCCAGTAGGTCATTGCTGGATGAAGCCAACAGGACAAAATCCTCTGTAAACAGCAGAGATGAGATCCTGTGGTCACCAAGCATGACACCTTCTGTTCCTTGGCTGCCCCTAGAAATCTTTACCCTATGAACAGGATTGACGACAAAAGGCAGCCCTGGCTGAGTCCAACTCTCACTGAGAATGAGTCCAAATGAGTGTTGGCAATATGAACCAAACTCTCACAATGGCCATATAGAGACCGGATAGCTAGCAAAAACAAGCCTGATATCCCATACTTCCGAAGCACCCCCAACAAAAAACTATGAGGGACGTGGTCAAATGCTTTCTCCAAATCCACAAAACACATGTAAACTGGTTTGGTAAACTCCCACGAACCCTCAGGGATTCTCAAGAGGGTAAAGAGCTGGTCCGATGTGCCACGGCCAGGACGAAAACCACATTGCTACTCCTGAATCCGAGGTTCGACTAAGGGCCAGACTCTCCTCTCCAGTACCTTGGCATAGGCCTTCCCAGGGAGGCTGAAGAGTGTGATCCCTCTATAGTTAGAACACACCCTCCGGTCCCCCTTGTTGAAGAGAGGAACCACCACCCCAGTTTGCCATGCCAAAGGCACTGTCCCCAAACTCCAAACAATGTGGCATAGGCATATCAACCATGACAGCCCTACAACATCCAGGGCCTTGAGGAACTCAGGGAGAATCTCGTCCACCCCCGGGGCCCAGCCACAGAAAAGTTTTTTTTAACCACTTTGGCGACCTCAGCCCCTGTGATGGGCTAGTCGTCCCTGTCGTCCACAAGCCCTGCTTCCTCTGTGGGAGGTATGTCAGTGGGATTGAGAATATCCTTGAAGTATTCCTTCTACCACCCAACGATAGCCCCAGTCGAAGTCAGCAGCACCCCATCTGCACCATACACAGTGTGGACAAGGAGCTGCTTTCCTCTCTTGAGTTGCTGGACAGTTTGGCAGAATCTCTTCGAGACCGATTGAAAATCTTGTTCTATGGCCTCACTGAACTCCACCCACACCCGAGTTTCTGCTTCAGCAACCACCCGCGCTGCACTTCACTTTGTCTGCCGGTACGCCTCAGCTGCTTTGGGAGTCCCACAAGCCAACCAAGCTTGATAGGACTCCTTCAGCTTGATGGCTGCCCTCACCACTGGTGTCCACCACTTGATTCGGGGGTTGTCACCATGAGATGCACCGACAAACTTGCGGCCGTAGCTCTGAGCAACCGCTTCAACAGTGGAGGTGGAGAACATGGCCCATTCAGACTCGATGTCTCCAGGCTCCCTTGGAATGAGGTCAAAGTTTTTCCAGAGGTGGGAGTTGAAGACCTCCCCGACAGGGACCTCAGCCAGACATTCCCAGCACACCCTCACTATACAGTTGGGTCTAACAGGTCTGAATGGCATCCTCCCCGCCAGCAGATCCAACTCACCACCAGGTGGTGATCAGTTGACAGCTCTGCACCTCTCTTTTCCTGAGTGTCCTAAACATACGGTTGCAGGTCTGATGACACAATAACAAAATCCATCATCGGCCTGCGACCTAAGGTGTCCTGTTGCCGGGTGCACATATGAACACCCTCATGCTTGAACACAGTGTTTATTATGGACAAACTGGGGTTAACACAGAAGTCCAATAACTGAACACCGCTCAGGTTCAGATCGGGCAGGTCTCTCCTCCCAATTACTCCCCTCCAGGTCCCGGGCACCAACCTCCCAAGGAGACAGTGGTCTACACTCAATCGCTTCAGGACTGGACAAGGCCCCTGCTTGGCCAGCCTTCACAGATGGGGCAGTAGCCCTAGCCCACTGTGCGCATGTGGAGAGGAGCAAACAATGGAACACATCATAGAGGCTTGCCCGCTCCAAAGACTGGAAGGAGGATTACACACCCTCCATACAGCAAACCAGGAGGCAACTGCTTGGCTTAAGGACTTTGCATTCGCTAAATAAATAAATAAATAAAACTCCCCTTCAGGCCTCACTGTTGTTCCCCATGTGTGCATTGAAGTCACCCAATAGGACAATGGAGTCTCCAAGAGGAGCACTCGCCAGCACCCCAGTCAGAGACTCCAAAAAGGGTGGGTACTCTGAACCATCATTTGGTGCATAGGCACAAATAATGATCAGGACCCATTTCCCAACCTGAAGGCACTGGGAAACAACCCTTTCGTCCACCATGGAAAACTTCAGTATAGAGGAAGCAAGGTGGGGGGATACAAGAATAGCCACCCCTGCTCACCGCATCTCGCCTGGGGAAACTCCAGAGTAGGTCAAGCTCCAGCCCCTCTCCAGGAGACTGGTTCCAGAACCGGAGCTGTGTGTTGAGGTGAGGCCGACTATATCTAGCCACTATCTTCTCAACCTTGTGCACCAGCTCAGGCTCCTTCCCCAAGAAAGAGGTGACATTTCATGTCTCAAAATCCAGTTGAGGAAGCTTGGGATCAGACCACCATGATCTCACTGGAAGCCCAGTGAGACCTGGTGAGCCCACTGGAGCTCACCAGCCTCACAGCCTTTCGTAGTTTGGACCGACCATAAGAACTTGGAATATTTGAGGACGGCCAAGCAGTTGAATTCTCGTCAGGCCCGCTGGTCCCTTTTTTTTTTCGGTCGGTTCGACTTTACCATCACCTACTGCCCCTGGTCCAAGAATGCTAAACCGGACGCCCTCTCCAGGCAGTTCTCGGCGGAGGACTATCCTTCCCCCATCCTGCATCGTGGGTGCCCTCTTGTGGGACATCCGGGAGAAGGTGGTGAAGGCACAGGAGGCTGAACCCAATCCAGGAGGCGGCCCCCCGGGGCGGTTGTTCGTCCCCACGCCGGTCCAGGGTGAGGTCATTCAATGGGCTCATGCCTCGAAGTTGGCATGCCACCCTGGGGTGTCTTGCACAATTGTGCTCCTCCAGAGGGCGTTTTGGTGGCCGGGGCTGCGGAAGGACGTCAACAACTACATCTGGGCCTGCGTTCAGTGTGCCACCGGGAAGTCTTCCTCCTCTCCTCCAGCCGGACTGCTCCACCCTCTGCCGGTTCCCAGTCATCCCTGGTCGCACATTGCTCTGGACTTTGTGAAAGGTCTCCCACCATCGAACCAGTTCATGATGATCCTGACCATTGTTGATCACTTCTCCAAGGCAGCCCACTTCGTCCCCCTCCTGGGGTGACTGACGACGCGGGAGACGGCGGACCTGCTGGTTCAGCATGTTGTTTACCTCCATGGGATCCCCACGGACGTCATCTTGGATCGGGGCCCCCAGTTTGTGTCGCAGGTTTGGAGGGCGTTCTGTCAGGCGTTAGGATCAACGGTGAGCCTGTCATCTGGTTACCACCTTCAGAGCAATGGGCAGTGCGAGCGAGCGAATCAGGAACTGGAGGCTGCCTTGCACTGCGTCATTGCCTCCAGCCCCTCTTCATGGAGCAGTCACCTGCCGTGGACTGAGTACACCCACAATTCCACAGTTTTGTCAGTGATTGGGATGTCCCCCTTCAGGGCATCTTTGGGGTACGACCCTCCACTGTTTCCGGAAGAGGAGAAGGAGGCGGCGGTGCCTTCTGTCCACGCCCATGTCAGGCGCTGCCGCCGGCTCTGGACCACCACCCGCAGAGTCCTCTTCTGAACCACGGAACGCAACATCAGGATGGCAGGAGATACGACCCACAACATTAATTTGAAGGCAGAGAAACGCAAGCTGTCGAAGCGTTTCATTGGGCCTTACCCCATCGTTCGTGTAATCAACCCTATGGCTGTTTGCCTAGCTCTTCCTCCCTCCCTTCGCATCTGTCCCACCTTCCATGTTTCACAGGTGAAGCCCGTCATTGCCGATCCCCTCTGCCCCCCCCCCCCCCCCTCCGAGGATGATCAATGGCCACCCAGCGTGGGGAGTTACTACCATCTTGGATGTCCGTCGGCAGGGTCGTGGCCTACAGTACCTGGTGGACTGGGAAGGATTCGGTCCCGAGCATAGATCCTGGGTGCGCCTGTCTCTGATCCTCGATAAACAGCTCATCCGTGACTTTCACCGGGCGCACCCAGGTAGGACAGGTGCCAGGAGGCACCTCTAGAGGGGGGAGTATTGTCATGGTGCCCGCAGGGTCATCATCAGTTTCAGCTGCGTGCACACCTGTCTCCAGTCATCAGCGGGCTTTAAGAGCCAGGCCTGCCAGCGACTCAG
The DNA here is from genome assembly GCA_020510985.1 of Pholidichthys leucotaenia. Lineage (NCBI taxonomy): Eukaryota > Metazoa > Chordata > Actinopteri > Cichliformes > Pholidichthyidae > Pholidichthys > Pholidichthys leucotaenia. The sequence continues at coordinate 266,158,641 of CM035842.1, forward strand.
CATGGAGCCGTCTGTCAAATCTACGGTGGCACGTCTCTCATCAACAGCCACAACTTGGCTTCTCGTCAGACCAAGCGCATCACGTCGAAGCACGTAAGCTATCCCTGCACTCACCTTGTCGAGTTCCTTTCCCCTGTGCACAGGTGAATCCCCCAGGCTGCAGATCCTCTCTCCCCGGCAGCGGTGCAGCTCCTCCCCGGCACCGGAGACTCTCCCCCGCTTCTCGACACCGAGCTGGACGCTCTTTCCCTGGCAGTCGCCCACAAGGCAAACTGAGGCTCAGCATCGCCACCTGCAAAGTAAGCGGCAGTCTTAATTACACCTCCCACTCCTGTGCAGCGCTAATACCTCTGCTTTGTTTCCTTAGGGTTGCCAGGCAGAACGGAGACCTGCTCAGCTCCAGCACAACACCAGCACTTCACACTCCACTACACACACACACTCTCACACACAACACGTTGGGTTAATAAAAGGATAATTGTATCTCCTCGAGTCTGTCTTCTGTCCCCTGGGTCCAGAAATCATGTCAAAAATGGTTTTGATCAAAATCAGTTTGTATAGTGTCTCTAATGTGGGTGAGTACCAGTCGCTCAAATAATATTGAAATAACAGGAGGGACAGTTATTTGCCGGTAGTCATTGAGGCAGGTTACTGTGGATTTTTTGGAGATGGGTGCAATAGTGGCAGATTTCAGACACTGTGGTACTGTGCATGAGAGTAATGAAAGATTAAAGATGATTAAAGATATCTGTAGAAAAAAAAAACTAGAAAATACAGGCTTGGACCACACGTACTCTGTCAGGCCCAGCTTCTTTCCTTGAGTTGATGCTACCGATCGCTTGCTGCACATCATGTTCTGAAGAACAAATGGCTGTGGGTCACCTGGCAGTCCAAAGCTGTGTAGCATCACATAGTGGCACCATCTATTAATGTAGCATCACACGATAGCACCGTTAAATATTTAGACACATATGGGTTGCAACATTAAGTATGCAGCGTTAAGGCTCTGATTATTAATAATTAATTACTGGAATGAATAATTGTTCCTAATTGTTTCATTATGCGATTCTAACACTAGGGGGGCACGACTCACTGTTTTGAGAGAAGTGACAACTATTAAGAAACAATTTAATTTAAGAATTTGGCAAATAATAAGCTAAGCATTATTTAATAATTTAATTGACAATTATTTGATCAGTTTCATAACCTGGGTGTCAGTTCTTGACACTGAGTGATTCTGCATCTGGACAGAGCAAGCCACACCTTAATCTCAGTTTTGTAGTTTAATGAAGAAGTGACAATAGACATCTATATAGCTTGTAAAATGAAGAGATAAAATGAGATGGCAATAACAGTGGTAATTTTGAATATATGAAAAAAGAGCAATTTTTTTGCTCTTTTTTTCTTGCATATGTGAAATACGGCTGGAATGTGGTTGTGTATCTGGAGGGAGAATTATTGAAACAACCATGGAAAAATTAAATATAACACAAGGCTAAAGAAAAAGGAGTTTGGGAAAATTGTTCTGAAAAAGAAAAAAAAAGATTTACTTTACATTATGCTCACAAAGGAAACAGCAGTTACAGAGAGGTTTTGGGTGAGGTGAATAAAAGTCTGTTCTGAATCTGATGCTGTTAGATGCCTCACTTTCTTGGAATGGCTGGGGTTCTCAAGCGACTCAGAATGAAATAAGAATGAAATAGTCAAGCCTCAATGGGTCACAGACACTGGAGGATTGGGGCTTCTGGAAGCCCAACTGGTCCAGCCCAGTTTGGAGATAGGGCCTTGATGGCAATGGTCCTCTCTCTCTGTGGTTCTGCTCCCGACGTCTTGACCTAGGAACTTTCTCAGAGACGAGGGATGATGCATCTTGTACAGAGTTAAAATAGTCTTAAAAGTTATGAAGGGCATTTAAGCCTTCGATCTGGCTAGAATTCACTACAGCTGTCTAGAGGGTGGTTATTGTCTGAGTTACAGTAAATAATGACTGCTGTACAGGTACATCTCAAAAAATTAGAATATCATGAAAAAGTTCAATATTTTTGTCTCTCATTTCAGAAAGTGAAACCCATATACTATATTGATTTATTACACAGAGTGATATTTTTGAAGTGTTTATTTATTTTAATTTTGATGATTATAGCTTACAACCCATGAAAACCCCAAATTCAGTTTCTCAAAAAAATTAGAATATTACTTAAAATTAATTTTAAAAAGCAGTTTTTAAATAGAAATGTTGGCTGACTAAAAAGTATGTCCATGTACACACTCAATTCTTGGTCGGGGCTCCTTTTGGATTAATTACTGTGTCAATGTGGCGTGGCATGGAGGTGATCAGCCTGTGGCACTGTTGAGGTGTTGTGAAGGTCCATGTTGCTTTGATAGTGACCTTCAGCTCATTTGCATTGTTGGGTCTGGTGTCTCTCATCTTCCTCTTGACAATACTCCATAGATTCTCTATGGGGTTTAGACCAGGAGAGTTTGCTGGCCAGCCAAACACAGTGATGCCATGGTCATTAAAGCAGGTTTTCATACTTTTGGCAGTGTGGGGGGGTGTCAAGTCCTGCTGGAAAATGAAATCAGGTTCCCCATAAAGCTTGTCAGCAGAGGGAGGCATGAAGTGCTCTAATATTTCCTGGTAGACAACTGCGCTGACTTTGTTCTTGATAAAACACTGTGGACCAACACCAGCAGATGACATGGTTCCTCAAATCATCAGATTGTGGAAACTTCACACTAAACCGCAAGCAACTTTGATTCTGTGCCTCTCTACTCTTTCTCGAGACTCTGGGACTTTGATTTACAAATGAAATGCAAAATTTACTTTTATCTGAACAGAGGTCATCTGCTAGTTTTTGTCCACCGTGTTTATAAAGACCAAAGTCAGCGCAGTTGTCTACCAGGAAATTTTAGAGCACTTCATGCTTTTCTCTGCTGACAAGTTTTGTGGAGAACTTGATTTCATTTTCCAGCAGGATTTGGCACCTGCCCACTCTGCCAAGAGTATCAAAACCTGGTTTAATGACCATGGCATCACTGTGTTTGATTGGCCAGCAAATTCTCCTGACCTAAACCCCATAGAGAATCTATGGAGTATTGTCAGGAGGAAGATGAGAGACACCAGACCCAACAATGCAGACAAGCTGAAGGTCACTATCAAAGCAACCTGGGCCTTCATAACACCTCAGCAGTTCCACAGGCTGATCACCTCCATGCCACGCCACATTGACACAGTAATTAATCCAAAATTTGCCCCGACCAAGTATTGAGTGTGTACATGGATATACTTTTCAATTGGCCAACATTTCTTTTAAAAAACTATTTTTAAAAATAAATTTTATGTAATATTCTTATTTTTTGAAAAACTGAATTTGGGGTTTTCATGGGGTGTAAGCCATAATCATCAAAATTAAAATAAATAAACATTTTAAATATATCACGCTCTGTGTAATGAATCTATATAATATATGGGTTTCACTTTCTGAAATGAGTGACAAAAAATATTGAACTTTTTCATGATATTTTAATTTTTGAGATGTACCTGTATATGGTTTTTGCTTTTGTAAACAATTTAATATGTTGCCACATCCTACATGGGTTGAAGTGATTGTTAAAGTTGTCTTTTATTTGGAATTTCAAGCTGTTTTTTGCAGACCTGATGCATCTCTTTAGGTTTCCTCTGGCTGTGCACATGTGTGGGATCTCCTGATTTGAAGGAGATGTTTAACTTTACCAGTTATCTAAGGTCTCTTTTCAAGGAACATTCTGAACTTCTTTTTAAGGGTGACATTGCCCTCACATAAGTCAGTATGTGATGGTGCAGATAATGTGTACTCCTCCAAGTATGGCTAATGAGCAAATACATTCCACTGGGTATTTCAAAAACAGTGCTGGAGCTGAGAAACAGCTCCCTTTTTCCAAGATTTAACTGTTTTGTTTATTAGTTTTATTCTGTTAACAAGAGCCTTGTACGCTGGTACAAGAAACAAAACAAAAAAAAGAGGTCTGACAGTCTAAGAAGAGGATGACATATGGCCCCATAGGTATCCTTTATATTAGTGTAAACATGGTCCAGTGTGTTTGTCCCTTTGATTTGGCATTTGACTTAAAGGAATAATGTGGGGGAAAATAGACTAAAGATTTTGTTTGATTGAAGTCCCCAGCAATGATAAAAACTCTGTCAGGGGGCGTATTTGTCATGATGCCAAGCGCGGGTCAGCACCGTGCTCAGTTCTTTTGGTTATTACTCATTTTCCTGTATATGTATTTGTTCTTGATTTTCTTCTGCTATGGTTTGCGTTTTTATTTTGACAGCGCCGTGACGTGACTTCCGCCTGTCAAATCTGTTTGCGGCCTGTCACAGCTGTTTTCGGTTATCTCTGATTATGGTCTCTCTCCTGCATCCACACCTGATTCTCATTTTTGTTGTTCTCCCCATTATTGTTTATGCTCGCTCACGGGGTTCATTCCTCACAGTGACCTCGCCTTTTGCAGACAGGAATTCCCACATCTGATTCTTGTTTTAGTCTCTGCTTATTCTCTGCCTCGCAAGTTTAATCGTAATTAACCTTTAATAGTTTTCCTTTGTTACATTTTCCTGTAGTCACCCTTTGTGGTCTATGTTAACTGCCTTTTTGTAAATCATCCTTCGTGGCTGTAGTTTGTTTTTTCCCTTAATAAATGTGCAAACTCACAGAAGACGACTGGTGACTTATTTCTGCCCTGAAAGGGCCAATTATGACAGTAGGTCGCTGCTAGTAGGTGCCAGCCGCTGTGAGTTTGCCTTTTTTTTTTTTTTTCCTTTTTCCACTGTTTTATTTTTCCCCTTTTTCGGGTGCCTGTTTTTCTGGAATGGCGTCAGTTGGGAGGGGGTACCCAATGAGCTTGGGGTTTGAGCTCTGCCAGGCTCTAATGGAGATAGATGACCCTCTACCCATAGCTCGTTGTTATTCCACCCCGAAAGATGCATTGTGGTACCTGGACTTCGCGGAGGCTGCTGTGCTGTGTCATCCTCGCCTTTCGGAGCATGCCGAAGGAAGGGAGAGGATTTCCCTGATGTCGGCTCTGCAATGGGAGAACCGTGAGTTGGAGAAGAATTCCATCAGGAAGTCTAGATCGGCACCGACGGGAAGGCGCTCCGGAGCCTCGGTCCAATTGGGTCCTCACCAGGTTCCAGCTCCGGCTCCAGCTCCTGCTCCTCCAGCCCGCAGATGCCGCCTCCCGGTGCAGACCTCCACTCCTCCCCGTGACGTGGTCGTACCAAAGCGGATGGAGGGGAGTCACCAGATCCAGTCGTCACAACTCTCCGACCATTACCCAGCTCCGACCACCACCCTGCCTGCAGGGCTGGCTACTCAATGTTCCTCTAATGGGCCCACAACAACTGTAGTCACAGAGAGGGCTGATTCCAAACCGGCTGCAGCTGATGACATCGGGCCCCAAGAACACAGGCAAGTGCTTTTTTCCTTCTCCAACATTTCCATATGAATTATCTTGCCTGAATCCCAGGGGTGAGACTCAGTTATTGCACTCCACTGAGTCCTCACTGCCTGCTGTAGCCACAAAGACTTCACCTGCTCTCTCCCTATCTCCTCCATTGCCCCCTGAGTGTCCGCCAGTTCTAGAATTAAGCCACCGGACGGAGGAGGAGCCTGTGGCCCTGGAAAACCTGGTTCCAGCCCCGCAGCAATGGTCCACACAGAGGAGGAGGGCTGCCTGGAATCCGGAGCCTGCGCCGACAAGAAAGCGTCCCTGGGCTTCAACTGTGCAGGATTCAGCACCAACAGGGAGTGGCTCTCCTGTCCCCACACCAGGCGAGCCACCTGCGTGGGTCACATCACTGGGGGGTTCTGGGACTGCATTGCCCATCATGCCTGCTGCTGGGGCCGCACAGCAGAGTCCAAGCTGGACCTCCAGAGGGCTGGTCCCAAGACATCGTCATCTGGATCGACAGAGTCCTGGATGGTGGTGAAGCTTGAGCTCAGGCAAGTACTCTTCTTTGTTTTCATTGTTTCTGTATTGGAGAGCTCTTGCCTGGCTCTTAGTGGGGAGAGCCGGGTGCAGCCGTCAGCTGTCCCTGAGCTCACCTCATCGGGTTCCGCTACAGCCGGTGACCCTGACCCTGTTCCATTTCCTCTTCTATCTGAGCTTTCACCCCAGGGCCACCGAGAATCATCCATCTATGCCAGGGGTCTCCATGGGTTCGGGCCCGCTGTCAGAGTTCTTCGTGGGCCCAGCTCCTCTGGCTGAGGTCATTATGGAGACTCCGTCCCTGTCCAGGACCTCCGTGGGTGCTACTCCTCCTCCTGCTGAGGTCGTCATGGAATCTCCGTCCCAGCCCGGGACCTCTGAGGGTGCAGCTCCTCCTCAGTCCAGGTCACCATGGGTGCTATGTCCCGGTCAGGGACCGTCGTAGGTGTTGCGTCCCAGCTTGAATCCCATATGGGTACTGCGCCCCAGGGTGTGCCCGCTGTGGGTGCTACGGCCCAGCCTGGGGGTTACCGAGGGTGCAGCTCTGTCCCAGTCTGGGTCCACCAAGGGTGCAGCTCTGTCTGAGTCCGGGTCCACCAAGGTTGCAGCTCTGTCCCAGTCCCGGTCCTCTGAGGGTGCTGCTACGTCCCAGTCTTGGTGTGCTGAGGGTGCCATTCCACCTCAGTTCTGGGCCACAGAGGGTGCCGCTTCACCCCAGTCCGGGGTCACCAAGGATGTTGCGCCCATGCTCAAGACTGTGGTGAGCCCTCTGTTCACACCCGGGTCCGTTGCGGTTCTTGCTCCACCATCTCTTTCTTCGGGTGCCCATCTCCTGTTTCTGTGGGTCCGTGGTAAGCACCGGTTCCAACTGCCGCCTCTGGGGGGAGGTATGTGGTGCTCTGCGACCCGTTGGCCCAGAGATGCAAGGGGACTGCCTGAGGAACTCTTTCGTTTACTTGGGTGGATCCTGAATCCTGGAAGACCACCCGATGGACACTCTTCGCCATTTTTGTGGCTCGAAAGACCTTGTAGGCCGCCTGACTTTTTCCACTTGATGGTCGGGTGGAGCTGGGACTCTGGTAGGCCACCTGAACTGAGCCGTTGTTTATCCAGTATTACCTAGTCATCTTAACACCTTATTTTGTCAGTGTGGGGGGTCAAGTGTGCTTGGTTTGTTTGGTTTGTTTTTTGTGTGTCTCTCTCTCCAGGCCTGGATCCCCCCACTACCCTCCTGGTGTCTATTTTTGAAGGTTTTCCTGTTGGGAGGTGGGGTTGGTGTATTTTCATTCCTTTTGATGTTACGGAGGGATGTCTTGGATCCACCCCTTAGGGGAGAGGCACTGTCATGATGCTGAGTGCGGGTCAGCACCGTGCTCGGGTCTTTTGGTTATTACACATTTTTCTGTATATGTATTTGTTCTTGATTTTCTTCCGCTATGGTTTGTGCTTTTATGCTTTTATTTTGACAGCGCCGTGATGTGACTTCCGCCTGTCAAATCTGTTCGCAGCCTGTCACAGTTGTTTTCGGTTATCTCTGATTATGTTCTCTCTCATGCATCCACACCTGATTCTCATTTTTGTTGTTCTCCCCATTATTGTTTAAGCTCGCTCACGGGGTTCATTCCTCGCAGCAACCTCACCTTTTGCAGACAGGAATTCCCACATCTGATTCTTGTTTTAGTCTCTGCTTATTCTCTGCCCCATCAGTTTAATCGTAAGTAACCTTTCATGGTTTTCCTTTGTTACATTTTCCTGTAGTCACCCTTCGTGGTCTATGTTAACTGCCTTTTTTGTAAATCGCCCTTTGTGGCTATAGTTTGTGTTTTCCCTTAATAAATGTGCAAACTCACAGCAGGCAATTCGTGCCTTATTTCTTCCCTGAAAGGGCCAATTATGACAGTATTCTGTTGTTTGCTAATGTCACTATGTAAGTGTCAGAGGGCTAGCTTAGCCTTAGCTTTGTCAATACTACTATACGCACAGGACATACAGGAGAATTAAAATGCCGTTTCTTTCTCTTCAGTGGTGTGCACAATATAAAAAAAGAAATAAGGCTTGAAAAACAAAGCAGTCTATGTACAGTAATGCTACCTGTAGTGCAAATAAAGATAAACGATAAAACCCAGCAATCCTACATACAGAAAAGGTAGAGGAGTAATACTCGTAGTTGCAAGTTTGAAGCGGTAGTGTAGGCGTAGACGGTGACAGATTGGATTTTACATGATCAATATTGCAATAACAGATAGCAGCAGGTATGGCATTTGTGCAAATTGTTGCAGTAAGGTGCAGAGACACAGCAGCAGATGTATTACTGTTGGTGTGCCAGTCTTTCTGTGCAAACAGCTGAGGTAGCTATTGTGCGCGTGAGTGCATTATGGTCTAGGAGGGAGGGATGGGGGAGTAGTCAGAGTTCAGGGTCCTGATGGCCTGGTGAACAAAGCTGTTTTGCAGTCTTGTGGAGTGGGCCTGGAGGGTTTGGTACCTTGTCCCTGATGGCAGAGGGCTGAAGAGAGAGTGTGAGGGGTGGGAAGTGTCCCCTGCAATGTTGATGGCTCTGCGGGTGAGGACGGTGAGGTAGGTGTCCGAGAGAGGGGGCAGAGGGGCAAAGATGATCTTGCTGCCAGCTTTCACTGTGTGTTGTAGTGTCTTCTGGCAGGAGACGATGCAGCTTCCCTACCACACCATGATGCAGCTGGTGAGGATGTTTTCAATGGTGCCCTGGTAGAATGAACTAGAATAAACTCAGCTGACTTAAAAACAGTTATGGCTATCTGGAATGAAGATTAGCTGATCAGTTTAATTAAAGTTAAGCTGATCAGCTTAGTTTTAATTAAACTGATCAGCCAGCTCATACAGAGGCTTAACTTTAATTAAGCCTCTGTATGAGCTGGCCTCATAAAGAGGCCAGCTCTCTTTGTCCACTATAACCACTGAGAATTACTAATCCTTCATTTATATCAGCTATCAAATCTCATATGGTTTCCCTATGAGTGATGAGTAGAGATGAGTGCCATTTACTGATGTGGAAAGTTATCTTCTTGATGCATGTGCAGAACGTGGAAGCTTTTATACCATTGGCTGTAGTCTTCCTGGTCTGTCCAAGTGCAACTTTTTTGGACAAACATGACAGCTAAATGGCGATAAAAATAGTTTGGCTCTTAATTTTTATGGAAAAATAGTGAGGAAATAGTGAGGAAGATAATCTAATGAAATAGTTAAGAGGACTTTTTATTTGTGGATACATCAACCATTATCACTTATTGAGAGAATGACATATGAAGGGCAGGGGCTGAATAATTCATCTGCTGAAAAGTTTATAGTGGTCAAATTTGACCAAATGTGGTTTATTTTTCAACCACAGGGATCCAAGCGCTGCAACACCAATGGAAGAAGTGTGTGGACCAAAGGGGAGACTATGCTGAAAAAATAAACCACATTTGGTCAAATTCGACGACTATGAACTTTTCAGCCTATGAACTTTTCAGGCCCCTTTCATATGGCTTAGACCTTACGGCCTTTCATGAATTACATTTGAGAAGAAAAGGCCTAACTGTGAACCAAGGTCACCCTGGTGCACACTCATCTCTCTCTGGCTGCATCCAACCTTCAAGAACACCACACAGAAAGGCCTCTCTGTGCAGATACAAGACTGGAGCAAAACAACAGCTGGAAATCCCCGACTCCGGATCAGACAGACCGTAAACGTTCAGATCCACAGTGTACTTCAACTGTATTCCCTACTCCCTGCTCCATTTTCAGGGAATATCAGTAAGTTCACTGCCCTTCACAAAATTTCTCCATTTGAAACACCCTGTAACCGTCGGTTCCCTCCTCCGTGTGTTATCACGGTAACCATGGACACGTGGATACTATGGTGGATAATTTATATTTCTTAAATAAAATATTAATACAAATATATTTTTATTACAATCAGTTGATATAAACAAAAAACAACATCAGTTTAGCTTGTTAATAATGTCAGCAGCAATCATTTGTTTTACTCGTATTTGACGCAGAGTGGCTTATGGGTAATCTTGTCAACTTCCGGTGGAGTGATGTACTGTTGTTCACTTCCTCCCTGCACAGTTCTCTTTGAACTGAAGACTGTTCGCTCCCTTCGATTTGGAATCTCAGTTAATATGGTGGATGCCCTGTGCAGTACACTTTGGAGTATACTATTGGGTGATTGGAATGCAGCTTGTGTGTGGTAAACTTCCTGTCACAAAAAGCCCCGTTGCCATCTTGGACTAAATTGGAGAGAACCAGATTCCACCAAAGATGACTCAGTAGCTTCAGGACCGGGATGGCAAGTCCAAATATGGCCAGATTTCCTCTCCAAGTTTTATCAGCGATCTACAAGATGGGTATCATCAGGACCAGGGTGGTGACATTGAATCAGTGTCCATAAAACCAGGGGACAACCTCAGCTCAGCCTTATTTTTGGGGCTTGGGCCCCTGGCAGCAGAGGGTCATGCTGGACCCTTGAGCATCTCTGCCCTAAGGCTCTGGTCGAGTTTGCTCAAGATTTTTATTCAATTTTTTAGCCTGACTTTGTGCTATTTTCATGCAACCTCGTGTGGTTTTATTTTTGCTTATATTAGTTAATTCTCGTCTATATTCAGTGTAATCATATATTTTTTTATTACTTTACTATATCACATTTTGATTTAAGGTAAGGCAAGAGATGTTTATTTGTGTAACACATTTCATGTACAAAACAATTCAAAGTGTTTTACATAAAACATTAAAGCATTACAGCAAGTTGCAAAAGAAATACATAAGAATTTAAAAGCAAACTCAAAATTAGATTAAAGAGAAATATATACAAGCTGAAGTAGAATAAGACAGATAAAGTGCAAGAGTTAAAGTGCATTGTAGGAGAATAACAATTGTTCTGCTAAAAGGCAACAGCAAATAGGAACATTTTTAACCTCGAATTGAGATTTTCAGCAGTCCTAATGCTTGGTGAGTTTGTTCCATATGTGAGGAGCATAAAAACTGAACGCTACCTCACCATGTTTGGTTCTACAGGCAGTAGACCTGGTGCTGACAACCTGAGGGCTCTGGGTTGTTCATAATGGACCAGAAGATCTGAAATGTATTTTGACCCTAAATCATTCAGAGCTTTATAAACCAACAGGAGTATTTTTGAAATCTATTCTTTGACAGACAAGAAGCCAGTGTAAAGATCTAGTATTTAGTCAGCCACCAATTGTGCAAGTTCTCCCACTTAAAAGATGAGAGAGGTCTCCAATTTTCATCATAGGTATACCTCAACTATGAGAGACAAAATGAGAAAAAAAAAAAATCCAGAAAATCACATTGAAGGATTTTTAATGAATTAATTGGTAAATTCCTCTGTAAAATAAATATTTGGTCACCTACAAACAAGCAAGATTTCTGGCTCTCACAGACCTGTGAGACCTCCTCTGTCCTCCACTCCTTACCTGTATTAATGGCACCTGTTTGAACTCGTTATCAGTATAAAAGACACTTGTCCACAACCTCAAACAGTCAGACTCCAAAATCCACTATGGCTAAGACCAAAGAGCTGTCAAAGGACACCAGAAACAAAATTGTAGACCTGCACCAGGCTGGGAAGACTGAATCTGCAATAGGTAAGCAGCTTGGTGTGAAGAAATCAACTGTGGGAGCAATTATTAGAAAATGGAAGACATACAAGACCACTGATAATCTCCCTCGATATGGGGCTCCACGCAAGATCTCACCCTGTGGGGTCAAAATGATCACGAGAACGGTGAGCAAAAATCCCAGAACCACACGGGGGGACCTAGTGAATGACCTGCAGAGAGCTGGGACCAAAGTAACAAAGGCTACCATCAGTAACACACTACGCCGCCAGGGACTCAAATCCTGCAGTGCCAGACGTGTCCCCCTGCTTAAGCCAGTACATGTCCAGGCCCGTTTGAAGTTTGCTAGAGAGCATTTGGATGATTCAGAAGAGGATTGGGAGAATGTCATATAGTCAGATGAAACCAAAATAGAAATTTTTGGTTTGTCGTGTTTGGAGGAGAAAGAATGCTGAGTTGCATCCAAAGAACACCATACCTACTATGAAGCATGGGGGTGGAAACATCATGCTTTGGGGCTGTTTTTCTGCAAAGGGACCAGGACGACTGATCTGTGTCAAGGAAAGAATGAATGGGGCCATGTATTGCGAGATTTTGAGTGAAAACCTCCTTCCATCAGCAAGGGCATTGAAGATGAAACGTGGCTGGGTCTTTCAGCATGACAATGATCCCAAACACACCGACTGGGCATCGAAGGAGTGGCTTCATAAGAAACATTTCAAGGTCCTGGAGTGGCCTAGCCAGTCTCCAGATCTCAACTCCATAGAAAATCTTTGGAGGGAGTTGAAAGTCCATGTTGGCCAGCGACAGCCCCAAAACATCACTGCTCTAGAGGAGATCTGCGTGGAGGAATGGGCCAAAATACCAGCAACAGTGTGTGAAAACCTTGTGAAGACTCACAGAAAACGTTTGACCTCTGTCACTGCCAACAAAGGGTATATAACATAATAATAATAAGTGGGAGAACTTGCACAATTGGTGGCTGACTAAATACTTTTTTGCCCACCGTTTATGATCTACTTTCTTGATCTCAGTGAGGACTTTGAGCAGCAGCGTTTTGAACCAACTGCAGCTGTCTGATGGACTTTTTAGGGAGACCTGTGAGGACAGCATTACAGCAGTCCAGTTTGCTTAAGATAAACGCATGAACAAGTTTTTCTACATCCTGCTGAGACATCAGACCTCTAATCCTCGCTATGTTCTTTAAGTGATAATAGGGTGACTTCACTACTGTCTTAATGTGGCTGTTAAAATTCAGGTCTGAGTCTAGAATCACACTCAGATTTCTGGCTTGGTTGTTGGTTTTTAGCATCACTGATTGAAGCTGAGTGCTAACTTTGAGTTGTGCTTCTTTGGTTCCAAAAACTGTTATTTCAGTTTTGTCTTTAACTGAAAGAAATTCTGGCACATCCACTCTTTAATTTGATCAAACCATTTGATCCGGGTTTGAATTGGACCATAGTCTCCTGATGAGATGGTTATGTAGATGTGTTTATCATCTGCATAATTATGGTAATGTGGGAACGTGCAGTTGATGAGACGGATTTCTCTCAAGGAATCTTTATTCACATTCACCAACATCTCAAGGAAGAAAGAGAACATCACAGGAAACTCTCGTCCTTAAATAACAGGACTCTCACAGTTCACAAGTCACATTGCATCACAAGTCACATTGCATTATAACTGGCAGTAACAATGCATCTCCTCTTTAATCATTTAATATCACCCCCACAGTCTCAGGCCCTGCATACCAAAGCTATCACTTTCACAGCTTCCTGTTATCTCCAAGGAACTTCTGTCTTTGTTCTCATCTAAAATGTGAGGCCTTACATCAGTCACAAAGTAGGTCACATATGTGTGGCCAAAGTAATATATTTTTGTGTGGTTTTTTTGCTTTGTTTTTTTAATAATCTGAGTGATTGGGAGCATATAGATGTTAAAAAGCAGAGGTCCCAAAATGGAACCTTGGGGAACTCCACATGTTATTTTTGTTGGCTCAGATTTGTAGTTACCTATAGGCACAAAAGAGTCCCTGTGTCATGATCTGGACATGGTTGCTGACAATGTCCAGATCATGCTGAACAATCATGCTGAACGACAGCATTCCTTGTTTATCCTTAGTTCCTAGGCACTGTCAAGGGTATCTCCAGTAGACAAAATGATGGACTCTGGATTCAGGCAGAATTCCAGTTCAGTATAATTTCTTAAGAAGAACATAAATTCAGCACAGGGGCTGCAAACAAAATAAGACCCAACTTAGGCTAATAACACTCACGGGGATGCAGACGTAATGGGGAAAGTCTAACAATGTCACCGCACAGAAGTGTAGGTAGGGACTGAGGCGGCATGAAAAAATAAGCAGCGATGCTGTGGTTTTAAGTAGGTTTATCGAATCATACCACCTTCACAGGATCCCCGCTCCGATCCAAGTGTGAGCAGACCGGAGCGGGATCCTCTGGCTCTCTGAGAAGAGGAGACACACAGTGTGTGTGTCTAGCAGCAGATGCAGGAGTGAGAGAGAGAGAGTTTGAGTTACAGAGTTGCAGCATATATACCCAACCACAACAATACATCAAAGAGCATTCTCCAGCAGTTGGTATGATTAAAGAGATTGCAGAACAGGCATGAGACATTTGCATTTGAGAGACATACATCACAATAGGCAGATTTGCTAGACTCTGCTCCAGCTGCAGAACAAAGAGGTTACAAGGCACATCTACATATTGCTCTCAGTCTCTAGGTCACAGTAAGGACAGGACACATGAACACAATGCATGAAAGGCAACATTAACATCACAGTAAAGAGCCAGAAGAAGCGGGGCTGCCTGTAGACATTAATACACACATTTCACTGTTCTGTTAATTGCTCTAGCCGAGCGCTGTGTCTGCCCAGTCTGTTTGTGGGGGTTTACACCAAACCGCCACAGGGACAACATATATAGAGAACTAATAAGTAACTAACACAGGATAGCTGCAAACTAATTAGGGACAAAACAATAACATAAGGGAGAGAATTGAAAAGGAGCTACGGGCGAGACTGTCATGAGTCTGAGCTCAAATGTTCTGTCTGATCTCAGACTCAACTTATTTCTGAGTTTTGTATATCTGTTCCCCGGCCTTGGATGCACTCTGCAGAGCGTGCCCAAATGCCAAGTCACGTTTCGTTACCTTGTATTCATACATGTGTAATGACAATAAAGTTGAATCTCAATCTCAATCTCAATCTATTTAGGGTTTTTGTCTTTTGTGCCCCCCTCTCTCCAGACACTCCCACGCGCTGCGCACAGCCTGCTCTCCTGTCAGCTGTGAGCAGTTATGTAATTAGGTCACCTGCCAGCTCAGCTCCCACACCTGCCGCTCATTTGTGTATCTATTATTTAAGCACTGCCAGCTCATCCTCTCACTGCGGCAGTATTTTATGGATTCACGTAAGCTGAATGGACTTTATTCCATTTTCTCCTATCTGTACTGGAGAGAGCTTGCCTGACTCTTGGTGAGGAGAGTCGGGTGCAGCCATCAGCTGCACCTGAGCTCACTTCGCTCCGCCGCTGCTGGTGACCCTGACCCTGTCCCTCTGCCTGTCTGTTCTGAGCCTTCTTCCTGGGTCACCGGAGATGTTCCAGCGATGCCAGAGGTCTCCGTGGGTCCAGGTTCACCACCCATGGACACCACAGGTCCAGCTTTCCCTGCTGTGGAGGTCATCACAGAGGCTTTGTCCCAGCCCGGGACCTCTGTGGGTGCAGCTTCCCTTCTATCCGAGGCCTTCGTCTGGGTTCCTCCTCCTTGGTCCGAGTCTCTGTGGGTGCTGTGTCCCTCTTGGGGACCCTCGTGGGTTCTACGCCCCAGCTTCAACCCAAAGTGAGTGCTGCGCTCCGGTATGGGTCCACCATGGGCTCTACGCCCAAGCCCGGGGTCCACCAAGGGTGCAGCATTGGCCAAGCCCGGGACCACCAAGGGTGCAGTGTTGGCCCAGTCCGGGCCCACCGAGGGTGCAGTGTTGGCCCAGTCCGGGCCCACCGAGGGTGCAGTGTTGGCCCAGCCCGGAGCCACCGAGGGTGCAGCTCCGCTCCTGCCCAGAGCCACTGATGGTGCAGCTCCACTCTTGCCTGGAGCCACCGAGGGTGCAGCTCCACTCCATCCCAGAGCCACCGCGGGTGATGCAGAGCTCCAGCCTGGAACCACCACAGGTGCTGCAGAGCTCCAGCCAGGAGCCACTGCAGGTGCTGCAGAGCTCTGGTCCGGATCCACCGCAGGTGGTGCATTGCTCTGGCCCGGAGCCACAGCGGATGCTGCAATGCTTCAATCCAGAGCCTCCGCGGGTGCAACTGTCTTTCAGCCCAGGACCACTGAAGACATCGAGGCCTCTCCTCCTCTGCCTGACACTGTCGTGGTTCCCCCTCCACTGCCAGATGCTGTCAGGGGTCCTTCCCTCCCACCAGACATTGTCGTGGTTCCCCCTTTCAGCCCTTCATCCCCTGACTGGGCCTCCCCATGGGGGAACCACCTCCTGGGTCACCCGTGTGGTCTTGTTGGCTAAAGAACTCAGGTTGGCCGCCCGACAGACTGAGCCACTGGGTTAGGTGTCCCATATTCTCTGGCAGGCCACCCGACTTATTCCACCTTGCCGTCTGTCTGGCCTGGGACTTCGGCCGGCCACCCGAACAGCCGAGTTCTTTGGCCTAGGGGGCCCAGGGGCCTGGGGTAGCGTGGATGCAGACCCTTAGCTGGCTTCACTTTTTAGTCCCCACTAACCTGCCTTCCCCCACCTCCCACCCTGTGTTTTTTTTTTTGCTGTACCTTTTTCTCTTGGGAAGGGGGGGGGGGTCTTTTTGGTGTTACCTGGGGGTGTCTGGAATCCACCCCTTAAAGGGGGGGGCTCTGTCTTGAGTCTGAGCTCAAATGTTCTCTCTGAGCTCAGACTCAATTTATTTCTGAGTTTTGCGTATCTGTTTTTATTATTTTGTCTGTATATGTATATATTTTGTGTTTTTTGTCTTTTGTGCCCCTCTCTCCAGACACCCACTCTCTATTCACAGTCTGCTCTTCTGTCAGCTGTGAGCTGTTATCTAATTAGGTCACCTACCAGCTCAGCTCCCACACCTGCCGCTCATTTGTGTATCTATTATTTAAGCATTGCCAGCTCATCCTGTCACTACGGCAGTATTGCATGGATTCACGTGAGTTGAATGGACTTTATTCCTCTGTGTTTTTTCTCCTGATCTCCTCCAGAGCATTACCGGCTCTGGAGTGTCTCTTCTCTGTACGTTATCCTTGTTTGGATTTTTGTCTGGTCTGCACTATTTTTGGAATTTTTGTTCTCTTCTGTTACTAAATGTCACAACTACAGTTAAGCGTGTGGGTCTGTCTTTTTGCCCCTGAGGGGTGTTCATGACAGAGACAGGAAAAAACAAAGGAACCTTTCACAATAAGAAATGGCCTAGGAACTAAAGCTGAGTTCCTCCCTGCTCTGAGGCTAACACAGGAGCTCCCTGCTCTGAAGCTCACAGAGAAGCTTCCTGCTCTGAAGCTAACACAGAAGCTCCGTGCTCTGCAGCTAACATCAGAGCACTCTGCTCTGAAGCTAATATAGGAGCATTTCACTCAGAAGCAAACACAGGAGCTCTTTGCTCAGAAGCTAACACAGGAGCATAACACCGAGGGGAAAGTGGTATGAAAACTTTACTTACAGAAACTTCAACCTCAGGAGGTGACAACAAAAAAAACCTCAACCTCAGGAAGTGAAAATATAGCACCCATCAACACAGGCAATAAATCTGGGGTCCTTTGCTCAAAAGAAAACAACATGGGAGTTCCAGCCTCAGAAGGTAACATTGGGGCCCTTTGCTTTGGAACCCACAAAGGAGACGTTTGCTCCAGAGACAACAACATAAGAGTTTTAAACCTCATAAGAGCTTTGGGCTCAGGCAGCAACATAGAAACCTTATGCACTAAATAATACAGAAACTCTAAGCTCAGGGGATAACCAAGGAAACCTTAATTCAGACAGAAGACAGGGGAGTTTGTAGTTCAGGGGACACAGATAGAGAAATTTCTAGCTCAGGGGACACAGATGCAGAAATT
Source organism: Pholidichthys leucotaenia (assembly GCA_020510985.1). Taxonomy (NCBI): domain Eukaryota; kingdom Metazoa; phylum Chordata; class Actinopteri; order Cichliformes; family Pholidichthyidae; genus Pholidichthys; species Pholidichthys leucotaenia. The sequence goes on from CM035842.1 coordinate 266,176,283, forward strand.
TCTAGCTGACTGGACACAGATACAGAATTACTAGCTCAGGAGACTCAGATGCAGAAATCTTGAGCTCAGGGGACACAGAAGGAGAAATTTCTTGCTCAAGGGACACAGATGCAGAAATTTCTAGCTCAGGGGGTACAGAAGCAGAAATTTCCAACTCAGGGGCACAGATACAGAAATTTCTAGCTCAGGGGACACAGAAGGAGAATTTTTCCAGCTCAAGGGACACAGATGCAGAAATTTCTTGCTCAAGGGACACAGATGCAGAAATTTCCAGCTCAGCGGGTACAGAAGCAGAAATTTCCAGCTCAGGGGCACAGATGCAGAAATTTCTAGCTCAGGGGACACAGAAGGAGAATTTTTCCAGCTCAAGGGACACAGATGCAGAAATTTCTAGCTCAGGGGACACAGATGCAGAAATTTCTAGTTCAGGGGACACAAATAGTGGAATCTTTAATTCACAAACAGATGGCAAGTGAGTTGTTAGTTCCATAGCAGGTGGCTGAGGCTCACAGCCCTCAGAAACAGCTGACAGAGGTGTGCTTACTACAAGAACAGTCAATAGCATGAGGGGCTTTAACTCAGCAACCTGCAACAGATGAATTTCAAATTCAGCAAACAGTAGTTGGAGAGGGCCCAGGTCAGAGTCCGATGACAATAAATGTGTGATGGCCTTGGTGAGCACTGACAGGAGCTCAATGGCCTCAGGAGCACCTGGTGGTGGTGTGCCGGCCTCCAAAACAGCAGGTGGTGGTGCTCTGAACTCTGGCACGATGATGGGTGGAGGTCCCATGACCTCGGGCACAATGACAGGTCCTAACAAAACAGGCTGATCTGTGGTGACCTCAGATATAGCATGAAGATCAGTGACCCCATGCAACAGCGGCTGCAAATCCTCAAGCCGTCACACATGGGGTCCACCCCCAGCACAGCCACCTCAGACAGGGGAATGAATCTTCATCCGGGCCACTACCAGCCTCAGTAGTGGAAACCAGCAGAACAAATGGCAGAAGTGCATCAGCCTCAGAAACAGATGATGAATGCGCACCAGCCTCAGGAACAGATGACGGCCCCTCCTCCTCTGGTGTGAAGGCGTACTCATCCAACTGCAGGAAATTGTTGAGGAAGGCAGGAATGTCCTCCCTCAGATGGGGCTTTGCTATGATGATCCGATGGGCGAGCCTCCATGCCACATCCCTCCACTCCGCATCCTCCCACCTGTCCAGAGGCAGGCAAAGGGCGTAGCACTTCTCCTCCTCCCTGATAAGATCCTGCAGCTTCCAGTGGTGGGCAATGTCATCAGGCATAGTGCTCCTGTCTAGACGCAGGCAAAGGGTGTAGCACTCCTCCACTTCCCTGATGAGATCCTTCAGCTCCTGATGGCGGGAGACATCATCAGTCATAGTGCTCGGGGAAGAGGAGAGAGGAAAGTCTGGTGAGTGTTGAGTAGGAGCAACAGATGTTACAACAGAGTCAGGTGGTGAGAACTCAGCAGCGGCAGACGGCCTCTGCCAAGCCCTCCCACTGTTAACCCAGCAAGACCTATATTCAATGATGTTTAAAAAAGGAAAGGGTACTTGCCTGAGCTCCTGCTCTGTTGCAGCTACTGATCCAGGCAACTCCCTCTGGGTGGCTCCGGAGAACGTCTGGTTGGGAGCTGCGGGCATAGAGGCAGAGTGACAAGAGGAGTGGCGTCTCCTCAAATTATCTTTCCACCTGGGGACCCCGAACACCAACTTGCAGCCATGAAGCTGTTTCTGCTCTGCCGTAGAGAGATCAGGTGGCCGGGAAGCTGGCTCTGGCAAGAAGGAGACAGCTGGTACCAGAGGAAGCACAGGAAGCACGAGTCTCTTTAACTGAGGGTGGGAGAGCACACTCGGTCTAGGGGTCATCAAGCTTTCTACTGCCCCCCAGCAACCCCTCATGTTTTCTGGGGATGAGCTGCTTCAAGCAACAGCCACCAGATCCACCACCACGGTCATCATCTCTCGCTTGTCGCGGCTCCATTTCTTTCTCCTCTTGCCGGGTTTGCTCATTGAGTCCATGACCGGCTGTGTCATTCTGTCATGGTTTGCGCCCAGGCTGGGCAGAGAGCCAGACTCATATGTGAAGTGAATATTAAACATGATTTAATTAACATAAAAAAAATAAAGCAGCATGGGAGCTGCAACACAAGACAGTCTACAGACTTGGCAGGCAAAACTTCAGGTAGGATCAGATCAGGCAAGAGAGGACAGAAGCGTGTAGTTTCTGTCAAGGGTTCCCTTTCAGGGAGAAGGAGAGCACCCACTCACTCGCCAAATTTGGTAAACCATACTTATTAACAGAATGTAAATGCTTCATGAGAGCAGAAATAAAATGCAATAACGAACCAAAATGTGGTGTGGTAACAGCAACGGATAATCCAGACGGTGTGGTACAACTAATGGGGAGATCAACATAACATCACAGCAAAGAACATAGACTGAAAAAGAACATTTATAGACAGGGAGGTAATTATGGTGATAAAACACAAGTGAAGAAAGTAATCAAGACAAATGGCTGAACAAATGAGGGAAACAGCTGAATGAATGTGCGGGGCTGATGACACAGAGGGGATGCGCACCAAACATAAACAATAAGAAACATAAAGCATAGACAGTGGCTGCAGACCTGTCTAGAACCACAACAGTACCCCCCCCCCCCCTTTAAGGATCGGATTCAAGACAACCCTAAGGCAACACCCAAAAGAAAAGAAAAAAGAAAATCCAAAACCCTCACAGAGTGGGTGGTGGAGGTAAAGGCCTGACGGGCCAAAAACAAACCTCCCACCATTCATACACAGACCAAAAAACATGGATCCCCAAGGTAACACTCACTGGAGAAAAAAAACAACAACCCTAAACCCTCACAAGATAGGGAGTAGGGGGAAAAAAATCAGGCAGGCCAGACAAACTGAACCATATCCCCCACAGTAAAGACCAAAATATGGATACATATCAAAATCAAACAAAGTCCACAACCCCAAACTTTAATCAAAATGGGTTGGGTGGTCTACCCAAGTCAGTGGACCATTGGACTGCACAACCAGGCGAGTCAGGGGGCATACCCAAGTCAAAAAGTCCCCAGAAAGGAATCCAGGGCCAATCTGGTTTCCTACCACTGTCCCTTGGCCACTGAACCGGGAAGCAGGATGGATCAACAGGTGAAGGGCCCCTGACCTCTTGGATATTGGTGGGTGGAGGTCCCCTGACCTCTTGGACGTTGGCGGGTGGAGGTCCCCTGACCTCTTAAACATTGGCAGGTGGAGGTTCCCTGACCTTGTGGACATTGGCGGGTGGAGGTCCCCCGACCTCGTGGACATTGGCGGGTGGAGCGGACTGCTCGACCTCCTGGATGACGATGACAGGTGGAGCAGACTGCTCGACCTCCTAGACTACGACAATGGGTGGAGCGGACTGCTTGAACTCCTGGATGATGACAACGGGTGTAGTGGACTGCTCGACCTCCTGGAAAATGACAACGGGTGGAGTGGACTGCTCAACATCTTGGATGGACGGTGTTGGAGAATCCGGGTCCAACGCCTGGAGCACCACCCCTGTTGTAGTCACTTCAGATGGAGGAGAAAGGCAGGGTGAGGCATCACCATAAACATCAGGAGCTTGGCAAGACTTAACTAGTATAAATCTTTTAAAATTAAAGAGAAGTGCTTCTCTGAGCTCCCGATCCTCTGCTGCCAGGGTGACCTCCTCAGGATGAGCCACAGGAGCTGCAGCATGGGCCTCGAGCTGAACGGGAACATGATCCTCTGGCAGAACAGGAATGGAAACAGCTGGAACTGTGCCATGTACTTCAGGGACAGCGGGAGCCATTGTGTGCACCTCGGGGATGGCTGGAACTGTTACTGGAGCTAGGTAGCGCCACGCCATGGAGCAGGCAATGGAGCTAGGGGGCACCTTGGAGCAGGTACTGGGGTTGAGAGGGGCTGTGGAGCAGGCAGTGGGGCTGTTGTAGACGCCAATGAAGAAGCGGGCATGGGCATCCCTGCAGCAGTTGTAAAAGCCGGCACTGCAATTGCTGTGGGAACCGGCATAACAACAGGGCCGGCTTAAATTAGCTCCACGGGGCTGCAGCGGGAGGAAAGGAAAAGGCTGGAGCTTAATGTGCCGGAGCCAGGGGATGCTTCTTCATTGGCACAGTCTCCTGTGTGGCAGACAAACCCCTCCTTTGCCTGTGGAGCAGCCTTGAGGTTGGTGAGTGATGGGGAGAAGAGGAGGTCAGATTTAGAGGACATTGTGTCAGAGGTACAAACTCTGGAGTCTTCATTAATTTCCTCACCAGCCCGCGATACATCCTATGGAGGGTGGAGACGGTGGTCAGAAGCCCTGCAAGCCTGGGGTAATTCCACAGACCGGGATGCACCTCCACTATGCCAGTAGCTGCCTCCAGGTTCTCCAGGGCTTTGTCCAGAGTGCAGGAGACAAACTCCTGGATGAACTGGGCTGCCCAAAGTTCATCCGTGTTGGGGACACCGGCTGCCAACCTCCTTCTGTTAGCTTAGCCCTGGTATGCTGGCGTCCTGCTCTTACCATATTCGCTGGCTGGGTCCATTCTTAGCTGCGATGTACTGTCAAGGGTTCCCTGTCGGGGAGAAGGAGAGGACCCACTCATTCGACAAATCTGGTAAACCATACTTTATTATTAACAGAAAGTAAATGCGGCATGAGGGCAGAAATAAAATGCAATAACGAACCAAAACATGGAGTGATAACAGCAACGAATAATCCAGACGGTGTGATACAACTAACAGGGAGATCAACATAACATCGCAGCAAAGAATATAGACTGAAAAAGCACATTTATAGAAAGGGACGTAATTATGGTGATGAAACACAGGTGAAGAAAGTAATCATGAGAAACGACTGAACAAATGAGGGAAACAGCTGAACGAATGGGCGGGGCTGATGACACAGAGGGGATGCGCACCAAATATAAACAATAAGAAACATAAAGCATATACAGGGGCTGCAGACCTGTTCGGAACCACAACAGTTTCAAGCCAAAATGACTAATGATGCAGCACCCAGGTGAGAGGCTGCATCCCCAAAATAACAGGTGAACCTAATCAAGTCAGCAGCTATGACAAATCAGGAAATTAACAAATGTAAAGATTAATTTTGGACAGTTAGCAGAATCTTTTCAGCTAACCAACTAATAAACACAGAAGAAATACTATTTCTTAGCTTAACTTTTATTGACTCACGCAGGTAGTCAACACGGCCGGGTCTCAGCAGCACAACCTGTTCCAAGGCTCCGAACAAAGAAATTCTCTCCTACATATAGCTTCTGAGTTGGGGATGGTTCCCATCCTCTGTTCCGACAATACATGTAAATTTGTCCAAGCCAGTCTTCTCATGTCCAAATAGCTCCCACATCCTTCCTCTCAGTGGCTCCAGATGTCTTCTTTATGGCTTTATGGCTCCTTTGTAGTCCATTTATGGCATTCACATCCTGTTTAGGACTCTTGAACCCCACACAACCCCCATGCCCATATGTGGATGCAGGAAACAGAGACTAGAGGCTTTATGGGTGTGCATGTGTGTGTGTATAGAGCTAAAGCACTTTTTGGATGTGTGTGTGTGTGTGTGTGTGTGTGTGTGTGTGTGTGTAGCTTGTAAGTGAGAGCACTTTGTATAATATCTAACTAATTAATCTTCACTATTTATTTTATTCTAACACAACACAAAGACTAAGCAAGACTAAGGTGAACATAAACATCCACTGAATTCAAACCCAAGATATAATATGAATATGATAAACAAAATGATAAACAAGACCATGATAATAAACAAAAGTGAATACAGAAACCAAGAAAATAAACTTAAAGCAAGGATGTGGGTTGAGGACCACATCCTGGTGACAAGTGATATAAATTATAACACAGGGCGAGGATGTGGCTACAACCCACGTACTGACACAAACCTCGCTTTTATCATCTATTGTGATCTGAAAAAGGGCAGAAAGTTTTTTTTTTCATACCTTCTGGTGTTTATAACTTTAAGGCAGACATTTTTTTCAACCACTCATGGCAAACTTAAACCAGAATTTGGTGGGGTTTTGGCTGTCTGTGCATCTGTGAGTTCTTTATCAACCCATATGACCTGAGGTCTTATAAGGTTATGTTGTGCTTAATTGAAAAAAAACATTTAATTGTGGATGTTTTGATCACTACAATTTTTTTTTACATCTCCCTGGATTCAACAAAGATTTATTAAATCACTCTACAGTTTTTTCAACGTTCAAACTCAGTGTTCTTCAACGAGATCAGGTGTCTACAGGATATGTTTATACACAGCATGGGGTCAAGCCATGTCTCGTGTATACTTTGTTGGGTCAGGCACTGTCACCCACAAAATGCTTTTTGACCGTCTGTTTAATTGAGGTAAAAGTTCAGTTGTTTAGCTGATGACACACAGCTGTTATCTTAGTAAAACATTCCTCTGTCTCATTTCCCATGCTGTAGAAAACTGAATGTATCTCTGTCTACAGGAACAATCCTTTGTTTTTCAGACATTTATCAACTTTCTAATCATTCAAAAACATTTTTCACCTTATGAATATTTGCATAAAAACTGTAACCAACATGTGTTTTCTGGCCCTAATATTTATATGTCAGTTTGATATCTTTATTTATTTTCGGATAGATTAAAAGTACAGATTAAAAGAAACTGAATAATATAACAAAGGGGGAAAGAAAATCGAATAAGGTCAAATTAGACAATAACTCCTCTGACTATACAGTTCAACATAAGTTATCCTAAAAGGGTGATGGCTGAAGCCGCAGCTTATATTGCCCACCCATATTCCATCCAAGAATTCAAAAGAAAAACAAAACAACAAACAACATATCAGCACCTAAACCCTCTATGCCAGGGTATAATGTTGAGGGCTAATACGTATGTTTAACAATGTTTTATAAATTTGATAGTTTATATTAAATAATGTCAAACATGAGTCAGAATTTTTGTCTTCATGGTGATTAGATTCTTTTTGCGTTTATGGCAGATGATTCTGAGAACAGCTGCTACAGTTTAACAAAATGATTTTCATTATTGACAAAACAACTCACAGAAACATTATCCTTTCAATAAAATTAAGACACAACTTTGCAGCATGCAACTTTTTCAAAATTACAAAACTATTCCAGGTACATTAATCAAACCATTAACAAATACAAAACGACATTTTCTTTCTTTCTTTTTTTTTTTTTTTTGTATTTCCACAAAACATAGATTTACTCTTTTCAAAACATAATCATTTACAAGCTGAGAACAGTTTGGCAGGACTGCTATTTTAACAAAATGATTTTCTGTTCTATTATTTCATCATTATTAGCACAACAAAAGTTTCAAGTCATGTAGACTTTAATGCCAATAAAATTAAGACACAATGCAACTTTGCATCACACTACTTTTTTAAAACTTTATCATTTCCAAGTGTAAGTGAAGTAAAAATGTATTAAGCACAACAACGTATTAAAAATAATACTTTTCTCAAGTATTCAGTTTTTTTTAAAGTGACAAACTGCATTTTTGTACTCACATAAAACATAGATTTATCATTTACAAGTGTATTTACCATGCCAAATTCTAAAAATATATATATACAGTATATATATATATATTTAAATAAGGTGATAACTTTGACCTTTTTTCTGAGTTTCTAAGTCTGCATTACTTGATGGTAGGTAGAGAGCTAGTTTCCTATTAGCTATTTTTAATTTCTCTAGCGAAAAATATTGCATAAGCAACTGGTATGTTATAACCAAGTGTTGATAAAATATTGTGCGATCAATTGCTTTTCTAAATACATCTTCTGAAATCATATCTACCATTTTAACTTGATCAGTCTGCCAAATCAGTGTTTATTCTTTCTGCTTTTTTCTGGTAGAAAGTTAGTAGCCTATGTCTAGAAATGCCACCAGTGTCACAACTCGCCGCTCCTTATCATCCACCTCAGCTGCACGCACACCTGCGCCTCGTCAATCATGGGCTATTTAGCCCACTCGGCCCAGAGCATCAGTCTGGAGCCGTCTGTGTTTCTACGCGCTCAAACCCTCAGCAGGATTGTCTCTTCCCGTCCTGCTGATCTTCACTACAGCACGTAAGCTGTTTTATCACTTACCTGTCTACCAGCCTCTCCCCTGTGCACAGGTGGATTCCTTGGCGGTGGATTCTCCCGTCTTCGCCATCTCCTCTCTCCTCATCTCCACACCTCGTCATGCGCGCAGCAGGGCGCTGTCTCCCAGGCCGAAGATCCTTAGCCAACGCCAGCCACCTCCCCATCTGCAAGTAAGCACCACTCAACATAGCTCTCCTGTATGGTGAAGCCAGCTCATATTCCTGTCCTCTGCTCTTCCCATAGGGTTGCCTGGCTGCACGGCGTGCTGCTCTGTTCCCGACACTCATCGTTCACCCACACTCCATATACATATCACATACACGCACCCAAACATCCTTTGCTGCTGAATAAAGCTATTGAATCTTACCTGAGCCTGCATGTGTGTTTCCTGGGCCGATAATTATGTCAGTACGGCTCCAGCAGGGCGGCCCAGCGGACAGCGGGCTCGCACGCCGTTTTTCCACCCTTGAGGCTCGGGTGGATTTGATAGCTCGTCAGCAGCAAGTGATATTAAATCAATTAAACACAATAACTCACTGGTTGGACCGTCTTGACCCCCAGCAGGCGTTCCCCCCGGCTCATCATGGCGGAGCAGCTTCGGCTGCCTCCGCGGCTGGCCAGCCTAGCTCGGGAGCACCAACCCGGCTCACTCCGATCCCAACTCCCGCTCGCTTCAACAGGAAGCTCGGTGAGTCACGGGGGTTTATCTTACAATGTGAGTCGGTGTTCCTGCGCGTTCCCGGGGATTTTCCTTCAGACCACAGCCGAATTGGTTACTTGGCTAATCTCTTGGAGGGGAGAGCGTTAGCTTGGGCTTACGCCGTCATGTCGAAGCCCAGCTACGCGAACCTCTCCTATGACCAGTTCATGCGGGACTTCCTCGAGGTGTTTGACCACTCGTGTCGTGACAGCGTCCTCGCTGACCGGCTCTTTAGCCTCCAACAGGGCAGCCGGTCGGCGGCGGATTACGCTGTTGACTTCCGGGTGGCAGTGGAGGAGGTTGGCTGGGGTGAAGCGTCCCTCTGCAGCATCTTCCTCCGCAGCCTCAGTTCTGGTCTGCAGGATAAGTTGGCCAGCCGGGACCTTCCAGGGCGACTGTCTGAGCTAATCTCTCTGACCATTAGCTTGGATAACAGGCTGCGGGAGCAGGCCGCCGAGCGGAAGTCTGTCAGCTGCCCATGCGGATTCTCCGCCCGCGCCCCTCAGTCTCGCCCCCTGGCGTTACCCACTCCGGAGTCTGCCGATGAGCTAGAGGCAATGATGGTCGGGCGAACCAGGCTCCCCCTAGCGGAGAGACAACGTCGCCAGGAGCTAGGCCTCTGCATGTATTGCGGAGGCGACCAGCATACCGTGGAGCAATGCCCAGTCAAGCCAAACGGGGGGGTCCGCGAGTCACTGTAAGGGGCCTCGCGGACACTAACCAGCCAAATCCCCTCACGAATTGCTCCTTGCCCATTAGATTTTGCCACAACTCCACCGGGCACCTCACTCACGCACTGGTGGACTCGGGCAAGAGCAAAGCTTTATTTCCAAGAGCCTGGCAACCCGTTTGGGTATTCCCTGTCAACCGTTGTCAGCTCCCCTCAACCTTGTCACCTTTCTCACTCACCCCTGGGAGTAGTGACACACTGCACCAGGCCGGTGCCAATTATAGTTTCTGGCAAACCACTGAGAGGACCTTAGCCTGTATTTCCTGTCTTCCTCAGCGGCCCCCGTCATCCTGGGTTACCCGTGGCTGCGCCTACACAACCCTGTGCTCGATTGGCAATCCAGAAGTGTCCTCTCATGGAGTTCTTTCTGCATGGGCACCTGTCTCCAGTCTGCGGCTTGCGCCCCATCCTCTCCTCCGCCTGCTCCAGTCTCCTCTCCTCCGGACCTCACCCTGGTGCCCCCGGAGTTTCATGACTTGGGGCTCATGTTCAGCAAGTCCAAGGCGATGTCTCTTCCTCCTCACCGTCCGTATGACTCTGCCATAAACCTCCGCCCAGGGGCGCCGTTACCATCTGGCCGCCTCTACAGCCTTTCTGCTCCTGAACGCGAGGCTATGGACATTTACATCAGGGAGTCGCTCAGCGCTGGGATCATTCGCACCTCCTCGTCCCCGCTCGGTGCCGGCTTCTTCTTCGTCTCAAAGAAGGATGGGTCCCTGTGTCCGTGCATCGACTTCAGAGCCCTCAACGACATCACGGTGAAGGATAGGTACACCCTGCCACTCATGGACACCGCCTTCCACTCCCTCCAGGGGGCCACCTGGTTCACCAAGTTAGACCTCCGCAGCACCTACCATTTCGTCCAGATCCGGGAGGGCGATGAGTGGAAGACGGCCTTTCGGATGCTCAGCGGCCACTTTGAATACCTAGTAATGCCGTTTGGGCTCACCAACGCTCCCGCCGTCTTCCAGCGGCTCATCAACGACGTCCTGCGAGATTTCCTGGGGCTCTTCGTCTTCGTGTACTTGGATGACATTCTCATCTTCTCCAGGTCTCGGGAGGAGCACCAGGCCCACGTGAGGCGGGTTCTGCAGCGGCTGTTGGAGAACAGACTTTACATCAAAGCGGAGAAATGTTAGTTTTATGCCAAGACCACCGCTTTCCTGGGTTTCGTTATCTCCCATAACCAGATCCTCCCCGACCCCGCCAAGGTTAAAGCGGTGGTCGAGTGGCCCACACCTCCCTCCAGGAAACAGGTGCAGCAGTTCATCGGCTTTGCCCATTTCTACCCTTGCTTTGTTCCCAACTTCGGCACCATCGTTACTCCCCTGACCCGCCTCACCTCTCCCAAGGTGCCCTTCCAGTGGACCGAGGAGGCAGCGACCGCGTTCGAGACCCTGAAGACGGAGTTCTCCTCCTCCCGGGTCCTGACCCAGGTTGACCCCGCGCTGCAGTGCCTGGTAGAGGTGGACGCATCTGACACGGGGGTGGGGGCGGTGCTTTCCCAGCGGTCACCGGTGGATGGAGTCAAGCGGCCCTGCGCCTTCTTCTCCCGGCGCCTGTCGGCAGCTGAGCGCAACTATGACGTCGGCGACAGGGAGCTTCTGGCTGTTAAGCTCGCGCTGCAGGAGTGGCGTCACTGGCTGGAGGGGGCAGCTCAGCCTTTTGTGGTTTGGACTGACCACAAGAACCTAGAGTATTTGACGTCAGCCAGACGTCTGAATGCCCGCCAGGCGCGCTGGTCTCTGTTCTTTGCTCGGTTCCGGTTCACGATCACCTACCGTTCAGGCTCCAAGAATGGGTTGCCCGACGCCCTGTCTAGACAGTTTGCCCCTGAGGCCCCAGAAGAGCTGGATCACACCATCCTGCCCAGTTCGTGTGTTGTGGGGGCGGTTTCCTGGTCCATCAGGGACAAGATCCGGAGGGTGCAGGAGACCGAACCGGACCCTGGTGGCGGCCCGGATGGGAGGCTCTTCGTTCCATCGGCAGTTCGGGGGGAGGTCATTCACTGGGCCCACACATCCAAGCTCGCCTGTCACGCTGGTGTCTCCCGACTGGTGGACCTCCTTCAATGATCTTTCTGGTGGCCCGGTCTCCAGAAGGACGTCGCCAATTACGTCCGGGCTTGCCCCCAGTGGGCTATTAGCAAGACCCCAAATTCCCCCCCACGGGCCTACTCCAGCCCCTGCCGGTCCCGGGCAGGCCCTGGTCACACATTGCCCTCGACTTCGTTACTGGTCTCCCTGTCTCCAACACCTACGACACTGTTCTGACGATTGTGGATCGGTTCTCCAAGGCCGCCCAGTTTGTGCCGCTCCGGGGTCTCCCTTCGGCACGAGAGACGGCCGATCTCCTTGTCCAACATGTGGTCAGGCTGCACGGGACCCCAGTGGACGTCGTATCCAATTGGGGGCCCCAGTTCGTGTCCCAAGTGTGGAGGTCTTTTTGCAACGCCCTGGGGGCCACGGTGAGTCTCTCCTCCGGTCACCACCCTCAATCCAATGGGCAGTGTGAGCGCGCCAATCAGGAGCTGGAGGCTGCCCTGCGCTGCGTCACCTCCTCCAACCCATCCTCCTGGAGCTCTTACCTGGCCTGGGTGGAGTATGCCCACAACGTGACATGGTCATCGGCTACCGGGATTTCCCCCTTCCGGGCGTCGTTGGGCTACGACCCCCCCCCCCCCCTTGTTTCCCAAGCAGGAGAGTGAGTTGGCCATTCCGTCCATCCAGGCGCATCTGAGACGCTGCTGGAGCTTGTGGACCAGGGCACGCGAGGCGCTTTTACGCACGGCAGTGCGCAACAGCACCACAGCTAATCGCCACAGGAGGCCGGGCCCCAGTTACCAGGTGGGCCAACAGGTCTGATTGTCATCCCCGGACATTAATCTTAAGGCCGAGAAGAGGAAGCTGGCTCCACGCTTCATCGGTCCCTTCACCGTCTCCAAAATTGTCAACCCGGTGGCTGTGCGTTTGGCCCTCCCCCTCTCCCTCTGTGTGTGTCCCACTTTTCATGTGTCTAAGATCAAGCCCGTGATCTCCGACCCACTATGTCCGCCCCCAGGGCACCGCCCGCTCCCATGATAATCGATGGCCACCCGACTTGGGGGGTTGCATCCATCCTGGACTCCCGGCGTCGAGGTCGCGGGCTGCAGTACCTGGTGGACTGGGAGGGAAATGGCCCGGAGTGGAGATCCTGGGTGCGCTCTTCTTTTGTGCTGGATAGAGATCTCATCACGGAGTTCCACCGGGCGCACCCGGATAAGCCAGCGCCACCCGGATAAGCCAGCGCCCCCTTGCTAGGGGGGGGAGTACTGTCACAACTCACTGCTCCTTGTCATCCACCTCAGCTACGCGCACACCTGTGCCTCGTCAATCACGGGCTATTTAGCCCACTCAGCCCAGAGCATCGGTCTGGAGCCGTCTGTGTTTCTACGCGCTCAAACCCTCAGCAGGTTTGTCTCTTCCTGTCCTGCCGATCTTCACTACAGAACGTAAGCTGTTTTATCACTTACCTGTCTACCAGCCTCTCCCCTGTGCACAGGTGGATTCCTTGGTGGCGGATTCTCCCGTCTTCGCCATCTCCTCTCTCCTCATCTCCACGCCTCGTCGTGCGTGCAACAGGGCGCTGTCTCCCAGGCCGAAGATCCTTAGCCAACGCCAGCCACCTCCCCATCTGCAAGTAAGCACCACTCAGCATATCTCTCCTCTATGGTGAAGCCAGCTCATATTCCTGTCCTCTGCTCTTCTCATAGGGTTGCCTGGCTGCACGGCGTGCTGCTCTGTTCCCGACACTCATCGTTCACCCACACTCCATATACATATCACATACACGCACCCAAACACCCTTTGCTGCTGAATAAAGCTATTGAATCTTACCTGAGCCTGCGTGCGTGTTTCCTGGGCCGATAATTATGTCAACCAGTGGCCAAAAGACGCGGCCTGTCAGTAACCATGGGGGGGTCTGGCGGGCGGGACTAAATCAACTCCCCCTTGTAATTTTTCAATCTCGGCCCTTGTGCAATTGCCGGGGGTCGAGAGGAGGACTATGGCGCTGGTTGATACAGGGTCAGAGGGTAATTTCATCTCTGCCCAGTTCGTGCGGCAGGTGGGTATTCCCACGCACAAATTGCCCTGCAACCAGAGAATAACCACCATCTCTGGCCAGGAGGTCGCGGTAGTCACCGAATGCACGGTGCCGATCTCCATCCTCCTTTCCAGGAACCACAGGGAGGAACTCACGTTCCTGGTTCTTCCTGTTTCGGCTTCCCTGGTGGTTCTTGGCTACCCATGGCTCCGGAGGCACAATCCAATCATTAACTGGGGACAAAATACCATCTCCTCCTGGAGCCTATTTTGCACAGCTAATTGCATGTGTTCAGCAGAATGCTCCCCAGCTCTGCCTGTCTCCCTGTCTCTGGTCGAGCCGCCGGACCTCAGCCTCGTCCCCCGGGCATACCACGATTTGGGGGAGGTCTTCAGCAAATCCAGGGCGTTGTTGCTACCACCTCATCGCTCCTACGATTGCGCTATTGACCTCATCCCGGGGGCAAAGCTGCCGTCCACTCGGCTGTACAGTATTTCTGGAGGCGATGGAGAAATATGTTAAAGAGTTGCTGAATGCCAGCCTCATTTGGCCATCTTCAGCCCCACTCGGGGCCGGATTCTTCTTCGTGGGAAAGAAGGATGGCTCGCTGCGCCCGTGCATTGACTACCGGGAGCTCAGTGCTATTACCATCAAAGACAAGTACCCTCTGCCTTTGATTAACTCAGCGTTTGAGCTCCTTCAGCGCTCATGGGTATTCACCAAGCTAGACCTTGGTCCCCATTCGCAAAGGCGATGAATGAAAGACGGCATTTAAGACTCACCAGGGGCAGTTTGAATATCTGGTGATGCCATTCGGGCTCACTAATGCACCCGCCGTCTTCCATTGGTTAATAAGCGACGTCCTTTGCGACATGCTTTACCAATTCGTGTTTGTCTACTTGGATAATCTTTTAATTTTTTCCCACTTGCCAGAGGAACATGAAGCCCATGTCAGAGCCATCCTGCAACGGCTTCTGGAGAACCAGCTCTACGTCAAGGCCGAGAAGTGTGAGTTCTCCACAACATCAACCACCTTTTTGGGCTTCATAGTGGCTGAAGGGAGACTGATTGCTGACCCGGCCAAGGTGAAGGCAGTGCTGGATTGGCCAACTCCCCACTCCCGTAAGGCGCTCCAATGCTTCCTCGGGTTTGCGAACTTCTATCGCAGGTTCATGAGGAATTATAGTGGGGTGGCACTGCCTTTAACGCAGCTGACCTCCATTAAGGTCCCCTTTTGCTGGACCAAGGCAGCTGAGCAGGTGTTTGTTAAATTAAAGCACCTGCTCACAGAAACACCAATCTTGGGTCAGCTCGACATGCAGCTCCAATTTGTCCTTGAGATGGGCTCATCTGATTCGGGGGTTGGCACGCCCCCCGATCAGAAGCTCTGCCCGTGCACATATTTCTCTCGTCAGCTTACGCTGGCTGAGAGGAATTTTGACATGGGGGACAGAGAGCTGTTTGCCATTAAGTTGGCATTGGAGGAGTGGAGGCATTGGTTGGAGGGTGCCATTCACCCCATCGTCATCTGGACCGACCACAAGAACCTTGAGTACTTGCGGCTGGCCCGCCGACTTAATGCCAGGCAGGCTCGCTGGGCTCTATTTTTCCAGCAATTTAATTTTGCCATCACTTACCGGCCTGGCATCTGGAACATCAAACCGGATGCGCTATCGTGCCAGTTTGACTCGTGGAAGGTAGCGCCCCCTCCCCCCCCCAAACCATCCTTCCGCCTTCGTGCGTCCTCGGAGCCCTTACTTGGGATATCGAGACGAGGGTCCGCCAGGCTCAGTCCCAGGAGCCTGTGCCAGTAGGGTGTCCCTGGAACCGTCTGTACATCCTGGCCGTCCTCCACAGCGATGTCATCCAGTGGGGTCACACCAGTCATTTTTCTTGCCATCCTGGCATCACCCGAACCGTGGACTTTGTCCGGCGAGTGTTCTGGTGGCTTGCGCTGTGGCGGGATGTGTGAGAATATGTCAAGGCCTGCCAGACCTGCATTCGGGGAAAATCGGACTCCTCTCCCCCATCAGGTCTCCTCCATCCCCTCCCCACCCCTGGTTGTCTGTGGTCCCACATTGGTGTGGATTTTATCACTGGACTTCCTGCTTCCTGTGGCAAGACGGTTATCCTCACTATTGTGGATCACTTCTCCAAGGCTGTGCATCTGGTTGCCCTCCCGAAGCTCCCCTTGGCCTTGGAGATGACGGTCCTCATCACTGACCACGTGATTAGGATCCAGGGCATCCCAATGGACATTGTGTGTGACCGGGGGCCACAATTCACATCCCAGGTCTGGAGGGCCTTTTGACGGACGCTGGGAACAACTGTGAGCATCTCCTCAGGGAACCACCCACAGAGTAATGGGCAGGCGGATCGTGCCAGTCAGTCCTTGGAGGCCACCCTGAGGTGTGTAGCAGCTGACAATCTATCCTTCTGGAGCTCACACCTGACCTGGGTGGAATATTCCCTCAACTCGACCGTCTCTGCGGCCACTGGACTCGCCCCGTTCGAGTCATCCCTGGGTACATGCCGCGACTCCTTCCTATGGCTGAGAGGAAGGTCGCTGTTCCATCCGTGGGGGTCTATGCTCATCGGTGCCGGCGTGTCTGGAGAGCCACTTGGGCCGCCCTTGCCTGCTCCACTGAGCGCACCCGGGCCGCAACTGACAGGAAGCGGGTGCCCGTGCCCAAGTACGTTGTGGGTGAACAGGTCTGATTATCAGCGAGCCAGATACCGCTTGAGCAAAGGTCCAAAAAGCTGTCCCCCCGCTTCCTGGGCTCCTATGTTATCTCTTGGGTGATCAACGACGAATCGGTTCAGCTCAAGTTGCCACCGACCCTGTGGGTGAACCCGACCTTTCACGTCTCAAACATCAAACATCAAGCCCCTCTCAGTCAGTCATCTCTGCCCCCCCTCCCCGAAGCCACCTTCCCCTCCCCGGATCATTGATGGTCACCCTGCCTACACGGTCTGCCGAATCCTGGATGTTTGCCGCCGTGGCCGGGGCTGGCAGTACTTGGCGGACTGGGAGAGCTACGGTCTGGAGGAACGCTCCTGGGTGCCCTCTCTTCAGGTCCTGGATAAGGAGATGCTCCGGGCATTCCACCAAGCTCACCCAGAGAAGCTCTCTGGACCGCCAGGAAGCATTTCTAGAAGGGGAGGCCCTATCATGGGCAGTGAGAGCGTGCCCCTCCTGTCCCGTCTCACCTTTGTGAACTCATCCTTCCAGCTGAGGCAAAAGACGCACCTGCACTCGCTCATCAGCCAGCATACTTAAGGAGGCTATCTCCATGCATTCTACGCTGGCTCGTCTGGGTATACTGCCCCAACAAAGGACTTACAAGTATTACTCTTAAGCTTGGACACGCTGCCTAACTTTATTCTCTCTCCTTCAGGTTGCTGCCATCGTGCGGGTGTGTCTTCAGGACTGCGTGCGCTCCCCTGCCATATCACCATTAATCCTTGGCTGTCAACCTCCACCCGGTCAGGCACCATCGGCTCATTTCCCCACCCTACTGGTTCATCTATTCCCCGCTGGTGTCCTGCCAGTTCTTCCTCGGAACCCCAAGTAAGTGGCAGTTTGGCTCTCCCATTTACCCTTACTCCGTTCCTCCTCTCACATCTCTTGACTTCTCTCCACAGGTGGATTCCTCTGGCGAGTGGCTGTTTCCTTAGCTGTGCGCTTATTTTGCTATTTAATAAACTGTCAAACGTGCCCGCTTGTGTGGTTCCTTCCTGTGCTGTTGCATTGTGCATGTGAGCTGTCAGTTTATAACCATGACAGAAATTTTTGCTATTCATGAAATAATTTACTGTTACTATGACAAAAGGTCATGTGAAAAAATAAACTACATCAAAGTTACCATTCAAATAATATGCTTTTTTAAGATAAGATAAGATAAGATAAGCCTTTATTAGTCCCACAACGGGGAAATTCCAGGATTTTTGTAAATACATTCTTAAACAAGTAAGATTCTGGTGTACTTATTTCAATGTTACACGTAACATGTTAAACAGGTTGAACCAACTTTGGTTAAATACAGCAAACAGGAGAGTTAAATAAATACTTGCATGAAACAATTCTGTAAGCATCCAAACAATAGAAAAATCAGCACCTCCAGTTAACAAAAACGAAAAAAGGTTCCAGACATTAAAAAAAAAAAGTAAAATACTAAGCACTGTTAGATTAAATGCAGCTTCATAAATTTGAGTGCATTGTCGCAGGCATGCACAAGTACCTGATGAAAACTCATGATTAAACATGTTGATGTTGAGCATTTGCCACAGGCGAGGACAACCCTCCACAGCACCAGTAAACATCCAGGGAACAGACATTGAGATGGTGACATCTTACAAGTACCTGGGTGTTCACCTGAATAATAAACTGGACTGGTCACACAACACCAACGTGCTCTACAAGAAGGGGCAGAGCAGGCTGTTCTTCCTGAGGAGACTCAGATCTTTTGGAGTGCAAGGGGCACTCCTGAAGACCTTCTACGATTTGGTGGTGGCATCAGCCATCACATTTGGAGTGGTCTGCTGGGGCAGCAGCATCACAGCAGCCAGCAGGACGAAACTGAGCAGACTTATCAAAAAAGCTAGCTCTGTTCTGGAGCAACGCTTCGACCCAGTGGAGGAAATAAGAGAGAGGAGGATGGTGGCTAAGCTATCATCTCTGCTGGAGTCCAAGTCCCACCCCATGCAGGACACGTTGAACGCACTGAGGAGCTCATTTAGTTGCCGGCTGTGCCATCCTAGGTGCATGATAGAGAGGTTCTGCAGGTCCTTCCTACCTACGGCTGTCAGACTTTATAACCAAACCAGAGGGCTTATCTTATTTGGCAAATACAAACTTAAATCAGGTAGTTAATATATGTGACCCGTGCTGGCAAAATGAGTCAGAATGTGCATCGGGTAATTACGAGGTACAAGCACATGAAGTCAAAAATCATGATTCTTTCTTTGTTTGCTGGTGGCAAGTCCCGGGAAAACCCCCGTCATTGTCTGGTATAATCAAATTTCCTTCTTCATACATGAAAATGTACCTCATACATTGTGTGATTAAAAAAGAGGGTAGTAAAATAGTCTTATGCAAAGGAATGTACATATAACAAAATTAGTTTCTAGCACCTTTGAGCAACAAAGTTTAGTTTTGTTATTTTTGTTGTTTGCAAGTCAGTTTAGGCTAAAATTGGTGTGTTTAGTTTAGTTCAATGTTTATTTGAAAGGGACATTACGTACATAATAATGAACATTAATTCAAATGTAAGTCTGCTAGATTTTGTCATAACCCGAGTGTCGGTTCTGGCCACACTCGGGTCTCATATCTTTTTGTTCTCTGGCTTTGGCAGCTGAGGATTCCTTCCAGCTCCTCGGGCTCTTATTGTGAAGGCGCCCGGGGGAGCTCCCTGCTGTCAAAGTCAGCTGCTGCTCTGCTGTCATTAGCAGCAGCTGTGCCGCGTTGGGGTCATTAGCCACCAGAGATATAAGCGGGTGCTAAATGTCCTCCAACGCGGCAGTCTCTGTTATATCCTGTTATGTTCTGTTATGATCATCGGTTACGATCATCTGTTATATCCTGCTACGTTTTGATGGTGCTCCTATATGCTCAGGTATGTTCCTGTTTGCCTAGCTCATCATTAACGTTGTCGTCTGGCGCATTGGGTGCTCCCCGGCTCAGACTTCACCCAGCCACTGTATGTGTTCTGTGTGTGTTCATCCTTATCCACAATAAATTACCACTGCAAACTCACTGGTGACTGAGGCGTCTTGTGACGGTCCGTGAGGGCTGTCGTGACAGATTTAGCAATACTGTTAATTTGCATCTGTAGTCCCCCGGCTGGTCACAAAAGCACACAAACAAACGATCATACACGAGAAGAACATCTGCAATGAAACAGTACAAAGTGGATATGCTAAAGTGCAAGAGTTAAGGTGCTACAAAACCAATCATTCAAATGTCATGCTAGTGAAGTGCTGTGCATGCGTACACACACACATGCACCCAAGCACCTCACAGCAACAACAAACAGAAAAAAACAAGAGGCGGGGCATATGTGATTTGACGCATGGGCGCACACACACACACACACACACACACACACACACACACACACACACACACACACACACACACACACACACACGTGTGTATATATATATATACTGTATATATACTGTATATATATATATATATATATATATGTGTATGCTGCAGAGCAACCACTAGTTATCGGTACAGTTTGGGTTGTTTAAAAGCCAATTTTTACAATGAGTCTTAAAAATGTTTAGTGTGGTACGTTCTCTAACTGAAGGTGGTACAGACGTGGACAAAATTGTTGGTACCCCTCTGTTAATGAAAGAAAAACCCACAATGGTCACAGAAATAACTTGAATCCGACAAAAGTGGTAATAAATAAAAATTATATGAAAAATAACCATTGAAAATCAGACAATGCTTTTGAATTGTGGTTCAACAGAATTATTTTAAAAAACAAACTCTTGAAACAGGCCTGGACAAAAATGATGGTACCCTTAACTTAATATTTTGTTGCACAACCTTTTGAGGCAAGCACTGCAATCAAACGATTTCTGTAACTGTCAATGAGACTTCTGCACCTCTCAGCAGGTATTTTGGCCCACTCCTCATGAGCAAACTGCTCCAGTTGTCTCAGATTTGAAGGGTACCTTCTCCAGACGGCATGTTTCAGCTCCTTCCACAGATGTTCAATAGGATTTAGATCAGGGCTCATAGAAGGCCACTTTAGAATAGTCCAATGTTTTGCTCTTAGCCATTCTTGGGTGTTTTTAGCTGTGTTTTGGGTAATTATCCTGTTGCAAGACCCATGACCTGCGACTGAGACCAAGCTGTCTGACACTGGGCAGCACATTTCTCTCTAGAATACCTCGATAGTCGTGAGATTTCATTGTACTCTGCACAGATTCAAGACACCCTGTGCCAGATGCAGCAAAGCAGCCCAACAACATAACAGAACCTCCTCCATGTTTCACAGTAGGGACAGTGTTCTTTTCTTGGTATGCTTCACTTTTGTGTCTGTCAACATAGTGCTGATGTGCCTTGCCAAAAAGTTGCAGTTTTCTCACGTCTGTCCATAGGACATTCTCCCAGAAGCTTTGTGGCTTGTCAACATGCAGTTTGGCAAATTCTAGTCTGGCTTTTTTATGATTTGTTTTCAAAAGTGGTGTCCTCCTTGGTCGTCTCCCATGAAGTCCACTTTGGCTCAAACAATGACGGATGGTGAGATCTGACACTGATGTACCTTGTCACCATGAATGTGTTTAGAGGTTGTTCTGGGCTCTTTTGTTACCATTTGTACTATCCATCTCCTCTTGCGGCCACGTCCAGGGAGGTTGGCTACAGTCCTGTGGATCTTAAATTTCTCAATAATATGTGCAACTGTAGTCACAGGAACATCAAGCTGCTTGGAGATGGTCTTATAGCCTTTACCTTTAACATGCTTGTCTAAAATTTTCTTTCTAATCTCCTGAGACAACTCTCTCCTTTGCTTCCTCTGGTCCCTGTTTAGTGTGGTCACACCATGTCACCAAACAGCACAGTGACTACTTGTCACCCTTTAAATAGGTCGACTGACTGATTACAAGTTTGTAGACACCTGTGATGTTAATTAGAGGACACATCTTGGTTGAACATGTCCCTATGGTCACATTATTTTCAATCTTTTCTAGGGGTACCATCATTTTTGTCCAAGCCTGTTTCATGAGTTTGTTTTTTAAAATAATTCTGTTGAACCACAATTCAAAAGCATTGTCTGATTTTCATTGGTTAATTTTCATAGAATTTTTATTTATTACCACTTTTGTCAGATTCAAGTTATTTCAGTGACCATTGTGGGTTTTTCTTTCATTAACAGAGGGGTACCAACAATTTTGTCCACGCCTGTATATTATTCCAGATCTTGGTACCCCTATCTGATACCACAGACTCAGCAAATGTGGTGTATCTGTGGGGGACCTCACAGTCTCCACTAGTGGTTGTATCAGTGACAGTCCTCGGTTTAACATATTCTTCCGTCGGGGTGGTGCATAGCCATTTAATATTTTATAAATTTAACAGGCAAATTTAAGAGTTTTATAATTTTCAAAAGACTGGAAATTGTATTTCTTGTAAATGTGACAGCAATAATGTGTAGCATCTTATCAAAGATTTTTATGTTTTTTTTTGTATAAAGATTCAATGGGTTTGATTATGGTTACACCAGTGAGTGAACAGTTGGTAAAACAGTAATCAAATTGTGAGAAGATCTTTGCATGCAGAAACATTTTGGCTACAGTAACTGTCACCGATGGACTAATTTGTTTAAAATTTCTTAGATTGAATTTGATTATTTTTGAGATTTTTTTTAATGTTTTTTAAAGGTTAATGAGGAGTCTAAAATCACACCAAGGTACTTAAATTCCTCGACTAGTTGCAACTCCTCTCCTTTTAAGAAAATGTTTCAGTTTGTAATATTTGATTGTTGTTTGGTAAACATCATGCAAACAGTTTCTTTTAGTGTTTAGTAGGAAACATGAATTATTCAGCCAGTCATGTATTTGGGCCATTGTTGTTGTAAGAATACAAGTGGCTTCTTGTGTGTTTTTTGCAGGTGTGAATATTACCATGTCATCTGCATACATTTGCATATGAATGTTTCTGCATGCATTTGGTAAATCATTTATGTATAGGGAGAATAATATTGGTCCAAGTAGGGAGCCTTGTGGGACACCCATTTGACATTTAAAATTTGGTGATTTAACACTGTTGACCATTACACCTTGCTGTCTGTCAGTTAAATAGGATTTCATCTATCTGAGAGCATGTTCTGAAAAATTTAACTAAGTTTGGTTAAAATGATGTTGTGGTCAATGGTGTCAAATGTCTTCAAATCTAAAAACACAGCACCTACACAATTTCACTTATCTAAGAAAGATTTAGTTTTCTCTAAAAACAAACTTATTTCAGACTGTGATCCTCCTTTCAGATCTGATACTACCGTATTATCCTAACAGAGCACTATGTTCCCAAAATGCAGGATTACTTGTAATACCTAGAATCTCCAAAAGTACAATGGGAGGCAGAGCCTTCAGTTATCAAGCTCCTCTCCTGTGGAATCAGCTGCCAATCTGGATTCGGGAGTCAGACTCGATCTCTGTTTTTAAGAATAGGGCTAAAACCTACCTTTTTGATATAGCCTACAATTAGGGAGGGATCATGTTTTTCTGAACCCTCCCTTAGTTATGCTGCTAATAGGTTTAGTCAGCCGGGGGACCTCCAGTAATGCACTGGGCCTCACTCCTTTCCTCACTCTCTATGAAATATTTTTTTTTGCTGGTCATTAACATTTGTTTGTTCTCTCCCATAGATTGAGTCTCCATCGTGCTGTTTGCTCTCTACATGTCTGTTCTTTTCTTCTTCTCTATCCCCTCACCCCCCAGCCAGTCGCAGCAGATGACTGCCCCTCCCTGAGCCTGGTTCTGCTGGAGGTTTCTTCCTGTTAAAAGGGAGTTTTTCCTCTCCACCGTTGCCAAGTGCTTGCTCACAGGGGATCACCTGATTGCTGGGGTCTTTCTGCAACTGTGGGGGTTCCCCCCTACAGTTGATAGTGCTATGAGATGACTTGTTGTGAAATGGCGCTATATAAATAAAGTTGAATTGAATTGAATTGAACTGTGTTGAATGGTGTGTGCCATGGTTTGTGTAACATAGCTGCCTTTGTACAAACTAAAACAAAAGGTTTTTGTTGTCATTCCAGTATCGTACCAAATACTTGTTGCAATGTTTTTTTGTTTTCTTTTTCAAAACTAGTGAACATTTTAACCACATTAATCATGCTGAAGCAACTCTGTGTGAATATAACAAGTAGGGTAGTTAAATAAATACATGGAATTTGTCAATGTCAATTTGAGGAACACAGTTTTATCTTGATGCAACCATTTAAAACATTTGAAGTTTGTAAACAGAAAAGCATAATTGTGTATAACACAATATGTACATTGTCTATTTTTTATGCCTTGCATCATGACATCAAATTACAAGTAGACAGTGTGCCCACTTTGTGCTGGGAGGAGGAGAGTCATTTCAAAAAGCTTTGGTAGCACACAATCTAATGCACATTACATTACAGCAGTTGCTCAGGAGGTAGAGCAGGTCATCTAAAAACCGGATGGTTTGTGGTTTGAATCCCAATTGCTCCTGGTGGGTCTGGACAATGGCATGTTAGGCAGCATGCCACCATCAGTGTGTGAATGGGTAGATAGCAGGATCTGTAAAGCGCTCTGGATAAAAGTGCTTTATAAGCTTATGAGGAAACGGCAGCACTAATCTTATTTTAATACAGTCATAATCGCCCGTCATTTTAATTATATGATGATCACAAACTATTTTTTTTATTCCATCCACACTCTCATTTTAATTGGGGACTTACCATTGGAGTCTGTAGATTAGGCATTAATGTAGGATTTTTTTAGGGGAATGAATGAACACGGCACATGTGTGCCAATGCAGTTCCAATGTGATGCACAGCACATGGGGGGGGGATTTTGTTTTCATCATGGACTTAT
Organism: Pholidichthys leucotaenia; assembly: GCA_020510985.1. Classification (NCBI taxonomy): domain Eukaryota; kingdom Metazoa; phylum Chordata; class Actinopteri; order Cichliformes; family Pholidichthyidae; genus Pholidichthys; species Pholidichthys leucotaenia. Next base: position 266,200,537 of record CM035842.1, read on the forward strand.
TAGGCATTAATGTGTTTATTTTTAAGGGAATAAATGAATGAACAAGGAGTGTGCAGCATTTTACTTTTTACCGTGACTCCTCAGAGAGACAGGAGGTGCGTCCACATCTGTGTCAGCCATACGCCCTCGGTTTCCAGCCCAGCAAACTCCCCAACAGCCACTCATCAGCCCCCAGCAGAGGCTGTCGAGACTGGGCTTGCTTTGTGGTGGGGGCCGGAAGTGGGCGGGAAGGAGCACCACATCACCTCCTTCCCTCCAGGAGAGATACTGTATGGGGGAGACTCTTGGTCAGCGAAAGCAACAGGAGAGGGAGCACTCCATCTCCCCACAGCCAGGAGTGACTTCCACGCCATCGTTAATGAAAATTAATGAAAGTTTGCACAAGCATCATCTGCTTTTCTGGAAGTTTCAAACCCATTCATGTCTGTGTTGCATCTGTGTGCAGATTAAACCCTTCAGCTGATTTTTTCAGCCCATTCTTCACCGTTTGTTCTTTTTAACATAATGAACTTTGCATTAACTGATTGATGTTTTCCGTATTACCAAGCAGCATTAGTATTGAGTGCATTTTGGCTCACACACATGGGCTTTGGTCAGCGCAAAAACCCGACTTAAGCCATCGTGAACACAATTCACTTTAGATAATGCACCTCTTTGCATTAAAGGGATGGGAAGGAGCGCTTTGGATTGGATTATCCAAAACACACCTCTGAATGATTAGACCACCCTATTTGCATCATGCGGTGGCGGAAAGTTCGTTTTTACACTGTTGTGATGAGGAAATGAACTTGGAAACACCCATTAACGCGTTCTGCATCAGTGACAACTGAACAACCAACTCCGTCATTGTAATACTGCCCTTAATGTGACAAATACATAAAATTATTAGTCATCATGAAGGGGACAAATACTTTTTTCACAAAACTGTATATTGGTGTTGGCAATCTGCAAAAAACTATTTTCAAAATTTTGGCAAATCAGTTATTAGTAAAAAAATCTAATATTGTGCATCCCTATTTTTAAAGGTAACTAATTGCACAAACTGGTCTTTTACACTACAAAAACTGACTCACTAAACTCAACCCCCAGCCTACTTATGAGGACTTTGTGACTCTCCTGAATGCAGGTATTCAGCTTCAGATATTGTTGAGGAAAACAGTGAATGAAAACCAAAATATTATACAAACCCAACTGAGAAGATGTTTAATATGTGCTCAAACCAGTACTATGCAGGGCATCCTGATAGGTGGTGCAAAATGACTTTGTCCATCTTTTATAAGGATTTCATGGCTAAATATGCGCTGATCATTTTCAGTTTATTCATGTCAATAATGAGTTTTCTTCATTTTCAAGGTTCAGTCATCAACTTCCACAGGGCTCTGTGTTAGGTCAAGTTCTTTTTACTTTATATATGCTTCTACTAGGTAATATTGTTAAAAAGTAATGCAAAGGTTTCCATTGTTATGAAGATGACACACAATTATACTTATCAATCAAGCCAGATAACAGAAATCAAATAACTAAATAAGAGGCATGTCTTAAGGAAATCAGAGTGTGGATGACTTCTAATTTCTTTCTATTATATTCTGTTGAGAATGAAGTCATTCTAATAGCCCAAAAACCTTACAAGTATTATACCAAATCAAGCAATTAGTTTAGATCGTATTATTCTATCTCCTAATAGTTCTGTGAGTAACCCTGGAGTTATTTTTGATCGGAATTTGTCCTTTAATTAAACTTATTTCTAAAACTGCTTTTTATCATTTGCGTAATATTGTTAACATTAGGAATATCTTGTCTTGGAGTGATGCTCCATGCTTTTGTTAGTTCCAGATTAGATTACTGTAATCCTTTCAGGGCTGTCCTAAAATGTCTCAAAAGAGTCTTTGGTTGATCCAAAATGATGCAGCTAGAGTTTTAACAGGCACTAGAAGGAGAGATCATATTTGTCCTGTTTTGGCCTCCCTTCATTGGATTTCCATAGAATCTAGAATTAAAGTTAAAATCCTTCTCCTCACTTACAAAGCTCATATCCTAACAGAGAGCTGTGCTCTCAAAATACTTGATTACTTGTAATAACCAGGATCTTTTAAAGTACAATAGGAAGCAGAGCTTTAAGTTATCAGGCTCCTCTGCTATGGAACCAGGTGTCAGTCTGGATTCTGGAGACAGACTCGATCTCTGTTTTAAAGAATAAGGTTAAAAGATGTCCCCTTTGACAAAGCTTATAGTTAGGGTTGGATCAGGTGGCCCTGAACCTTTCCTTAGTTATGCTGCTAGGTTTGGACAGCTGGGGGGTTCCCTTGATTCACTGGGCTTTCACTTCTTTCTTGTCTCTCAATAAATGTTGTAAGATTTTGCTGTTCATTAACATTTGTCTGTTGTCTCTCCAATAGATTGGGTCCCTGTCGTGCTTTTTTCAGTCTAAATGTCTGTCCTTTTCTTCTTTTCTATCACCTTACACCCCTGCAAGTCACAGCAGATGACAACCCCTTCGTTAGCCTGGTTCTGCGGGAGGCTTCTTCCTGAAGGTTTTCCTCTCCACCATCACCAAGTGTTTGCTCAGAGGAGATCATGTGATTGTTGGGGTCTTTTCTGCAATTGGGGGAGGGGGGTTGCCCTACAGTTGACAGTGCTATGAGACAACTGTTGTTGGGAATATTGTCATGAGCCGAGCCGGCTTGGCTTTTCCCGGCTCGGCCTTGATCTCTTTGTGGGTTTTGGTTTTGCTGGTTATATCTATTTTGGTGTGTTTTTGTACTGAATTCCATGTCCCTAGCCACTGCCTGACCGGTGGCTGTTAGTCAGCATTTGTCACCTGCTTTCTGTCACGCTGCTGACAGTCTGCCGGTCCAGCCATGCCCCCTCACTCTCCTTCTGACTCATCAGCTGTTTCCAACCCCGGCAATCATCATCCCCGCGTCTCACCCTGGTGTCCCTTATTTGCCACGCCAGCAGCGTCTGTACTAAAGCAGCCCTTTGCTGGACAGATGCCGCTGGACCATTGTACGCGTTGGATGGTCATTTTCCCTGTCCACCGTCATGTCACTACGGACTGTTTTGTGTGCTCTTGGATTATTGCTATCACTACTCGGACTGCCCCGCACTGAGAGTAACTGTCTGTGCTTCATTTGCTGCTGTATTCCTCCAGTGTGTGTTGGGCGTCCTTGAGGACTCTAATGTGTATCCGAACTATCTCGTGTCTGTATGTGTAGTGTTGTGTTAATAAATGTGTGTGTGGTGAACCCAGCCCTTAAATCCTCTCGTCCTTTTTCTCCTCCTCCGTGTGCTGTTGGGAAGCGCACGGAGAGTTCATGACAGATATATGCTATATAAATAAAGTTGAATTGAATTGTTTGAAACTCTTGCATGTTTTTGTACAGAAATCTGGGATCAACAACAGTAATTTCCATGACACTAACCTTTTGATGACAGTCATGCATCTGTTCGCTGCTGGTACTGAGACAACATCTGCTACTCTGAGCTGGGCACTTCTGCTCATGGCCAAGTATCCACAGATCCAAGGTAAAGATATACAAATCATTTACATGCCAACTGCATCAGCAAGCTACAGTATGTAGTAGAAAAATATATGATCATTGTAAAAACACAATCTTCAAGCTTTTTTAAAAGGTTGTGCAGTTGGTCTCATTTGTGTTGGATGATTCAAAAAGACATTGGCAGGCATACAAGAAATTTTTAGTGATGGATGCAACCAAATAACCAGTCGAGTACAAGCAAGTATTCAATACTTAAAATGTGTCTGTTATTTTGATAACGATGAATCAGGATGGTATATGTCCTTTTCCACCCCAACATCAGATCAAAGAGGAGGTGAAATTTGTAATTTATCAGTTGTAAATTTAGAGCTTTCTTCTCATAAATGTACAACTTTTTTCTCATAAATTTGTGACTTTTTTTTGAAAACTGCAACTTTTTTTCCTCATAAATTTGCACATTATTTCTCATAATTTTTCATCTTTTTTTCTCATGCATTTGCATTTTTTTTAAATAAATTTGCCACTTTTGTCATGTAGATTTTCAACTTTTTTCTTGTAAATTTTGAGTGTTTATCAGAACACTGGTTAAATTTTTTTTCCACAATATCTTTATTGAACCTTTTCTTCTTTTTTTTTAACAAACATGATACAAACAATCAAACACTAACACTAAAGTACTACAAAAAAAAAATGCACTAAAAACACCAACAACCACCAACAAAATCAAGTCTTCAACAATGCTCCTCTGTTTAGTCTAGACAATCCAATACATAAGTATACATATTATGTTCACCAGTTTGGAATTTACAAGGTCCACACACATCATTCACCTTCTTCTTCAAGAGTTATGTTTAAATTTTTTACATAATCAATAAAAGGTCTCCATATATTCTCAAACACAATTTCCTTTGATTTTAGTATATATGTTATTCTTTCTAATGGAAGGTTTGTTAACATCTGTCTTAACCACTGAGTCACATCTGGTCTATGAGTCTTTTTCCATAATAGTGCAATACATTTTTTGGCATTAAGCAAACTGAGGTCTATGAATGTTCTTTCACTTTTATTAAAATTATGCTTTTCTGGGTACAGACCCAACAAAAACAGTTTAGGATTCAATATGATTTGTTTTGAGATTATTTTTTCAATTGTTACCCTCACCTCTTCCCAAAACATTCTTATTAATCTACATTCCCATAAACAATGAAATAGGGTTCCTTTACTTTCCATGCATTTTGTGCATGTATCTGGTATATTTTTGTTATATCTATTTAACTCCTCCGGTGTAACATACATCCGCATTAACCATTTGAAATGTATCAATTTAAGGCGTGCATTTATTGATTTGGTTTGAGCTTCTGTACAAGCCAATTCCCATTGTTCCTCTGAAATTTCAATTTGCAGATCTTCTTTCCAGTAGTTTAATCTTTTCAGTGAATTTTCACTTGAAGATAGTGTCAATGAGTTATAAAACTCTGAAATAATACCCTTTCTTTTACTATCTTTCATCATCATTTTTTCCAAGGATGAATAAATAGGTCGAGTGAGAGCTTTATTTTGATTTGATCGAATAAAGTTTCTAAGTTGAAGATATTTAAAAAAATGTGTTCTATTGAGATTAAATTTGATCCTCAGCTCTTCAAAAGACATTATGTTGTCTGCACCTGGCAAATATAAATCCTGAATCTTTTGTATCCCTTTTAAATTCCATACTTTAAATACAGCGTCCGCTCTCCCTGGTTTAAAATATTGATTACCCCATATTGGACTAAATTGTGACAATAACTGTGGTTCTTTTAAATAGTTTTTAGCTTCACACCATATTTTGATCATATGCTTTACAAATGGATTTTTAACTTGTTTTTGTAATTTTTTTGCCGAATCTGAGTATATGAATATGGGAAGAGGTAAAGGTAAATTGTATGATTCCATTTCAGTCCAGTGAGGGAGATCATTTGATGAAAAATAATATGTCATAGACCTCAGTTGTGCCGACCAATAATACAACATAAAATTTGGACATTTCAGACCTCCACGATCAAATGGTAAATATAATAAAGACAAACGTAATCTAGCCCTCCTGTTGTTCCATATAAATTCCACTAACTTTTTTTTTATTCTTGAGAATAGATCTAAAGGTGGTGATAAGGGAATGTATTGAAATAAATAAAGTATTTTAGGTAAAATATTACTTTTAAGTATATTGATTCTCCCGATCATCGACATTGGTAGTGACATCCATCTCTGAGTTAACTCACTGATATCTGACATTAAGGCTTCATAGTTGACACTGGCGACTGATTCTAGCTTAGGCATAATTTGGATTCCTAAATATTTAAACTGATTTACAACATTGAATTGATTTACCTCAGGGGCTGGGTAATTTCTCTGGGTCTCATTTAGCATTAATATTGAAGATTTAGTTTTATTTATTTTATATCCTGATATTTCCCCATAATTCTTTATTAAATTCAACAAGGTTGGAATTGATTTTTTTAGATTCGACATAAACAAAATTATGTCATCGGCGTACAGGGAGATTTTATGTTCTGTTGGTCCAACTTTAATTCCATATATTTGTGAATGTAAACGTATCGCTATCGCTAAAGGTTCAATTGCCATAGTAAACAGTAAAGGTGAAAGTGGACAGCCTTGTCGACATCCTCTATTGATTTTTATTGGTTTTGAAATATTGTTATTTGTTAGGATTTCTGCTGTAGCATTATTGTATATTATTTGAACCCATTTTATGAAATTATTTCCAAGTCCAAACCTTTGTAGGACTTCAAAAAGAAAGGGCCATTCAACTCTATCAAAGGCCTTTTCGGCGTCCAATGATAGGAGAGCTGTATCCGGTGCTTCTTTATTAAAATAAATAATATTAAATAGTCTTCTTACATTATGGAAGCCTTGTCTACCCTTTATAAAGCCATTCTGATCTCGATTAATAATATTTGGTAAAATTTCTTGTATTCGTCTTGCTAAAATTTTACAGATTATCTTAAGGTCGGCGTTTAATAGGCTTATTGGTCTCATATTTTCACATTTATTAGAGGGCTTACCTGGTTTTGGCAGCAGTATAATTAAGGCATTATTTATGTATGATGGTAAATTATTATTTTGAAATGCTTCTAAAACCATTTCCAAAAAAGGTTTTATTAATTTATTCTTAAATTTTTTATAAAGGTCAACTGGAAGACCATCTGGTCCTGCACTTTTTCCTGATTTCATATTATCAATGGCTAGCCCAACTTCTTCTTGACTAATTTTAGACTCCAATATCTCCCTGTTTTCATTTGGAATACACGGTATAGATAGTTCGTTCAAAAACCCATTTAGTTTTGTTAATTCAGGTTCATTTTTGGTATCATATAATTTTTCATAGTAATCTCTAAAGGCTCTATTAATTTCTAAAGGATCTATAACTACCTGTCCATTACTTATAATACTGGTAATTGGTGTTTTAATTTCCAATTGTTTAATCTGCCATGCTAATAATTTTCCTGATTTTTCACCTTGTTCATAAAAAGATTGTTTCAATCTTAGAAGACTCGAGGCAGCTCTATTTGCTGATTTTTTGTCGTATTCAGCTCTCAAAATCAGTAATTCATTCTCCAACCTTGGGTCACTTCCTGCATACACTTTTTCCTGAAGATTTTTTATTTTATGTTCCAATTTAGCTCTCTCCTCTCGAGTCTTCTTAGATTTTGATCCTGTATAACTAATAATATGTCCCCTAATAAAAGCTTTGAAAGCCTCCCACTTTACACATGCTGATGTTTGTGTAGTATTGATGTCAAAGAACTCGTCTATCTGTTTTTCTATATACTTGACAAATTCCTCATCCTGAAGCCATTTATGCTGAAATTGCCATCTACCTGATTCCTTTATCAATTTTTTATCTACATATATTAGACAACAGGGTGCATGGTCAGAGATCACGATGTTATCATAAAAGCAGTTTTGAATCTTGGACCTTAATTCTGTGGAAATCAAAAAATAATCAATACGTGAGAATGTCTTGTAGGTACTGGAATAACAAGAATAGGCTTTAACTTGTGGTTTCATTTCTCTCCATATATCTAACAATCTCAATTCTTTCATAAAATGATTAATAGTCATCCTACATCCAATGTGCGTACAATCCAGTCCTGTTGATCTATCCACACCTGGATTCAATGTACAATTAAAATCCCCTGCTATTATATGTTGCCCTGTAAGTGATGATAAGATGAGAAATAAATTAGCAAAGAACTTCTGGTCATCTATATTGGGACCATATAAGTTCACAAGATTTATATTTTCTAATAGCAAAGAACCTTGAATGATTACATATCTTCCAAATTTGTCTCCAATTACATTTTTCACTTGAAAAGGAACTGATTTATGTATGAGAGTCATAACTCCCCTGGCTCGGGATGAAAATGAAGAGGTGAATACACTTCCCTGCCATCTACTCCTAATTCTTTTAACATCCTCCTCTATCAGATGAGTTTCTTGTAAAAACACAATTCTTGAACCCATGTCATTTATTTTATTCATAACTTGTTTAAGTTTTTTTAAATTTTGTAGACCTCTGCAATTCCATGAAGTTAAATTAAGATTAACACTTTGGTCCATGATCAATAGAGAGTTTGGGATTACCTTGCAGTGTAAACATGCTCATACAGAGAAGCAAAAACATGAGTGGTTGAACATTCATCCTACAAACTACACACAAACAAATTCCCCCTTCCCACACTTGTGGCAAACCCCCCAAAATCAAAAGAAAAATTCTGTCTCCCGATATAGCCATCGACTGTTCCACATCCACGGGGAACAGCCTAAGCCACTCCTTCTTCATCCTCCCAATCACCCTAACTCTACTGCTTTTAATGACGTAACATTAACTCTCCTCTGTAGTTTTCCAACTTAACTCCAAAATTTTTACCAACTTTGTACATCCTAGTTTTTTTTTTTGTTTGTTTGTTTTGTTTTTGTTTTGTTTTTTTTAATATATAATACAATCTATATTTTGTAAACTTACTATTTACTTCAAGTCAGTCAGATGCCTGTGCAAATGCTTAGTTATTCTACCTTATATTTTGTTCATGCTTAGCTCCCACCAGTCTCTTCTTCTTCTTTGATCTTCTTGATGAACTCCTGCGCCTCCTCTGGGGTCTTGAAGATGTGGGTTCTGCCCTCATACGTGGTCAGCAGTCTCGCAGGATAGATTACACCATGACGAATCCCAAGGTTGCGCAGTTCCTTACGTACGGGATCAAACTGCTTCCTCAATTGCTGGATTCCTGTGGCCAAATCTGGGTAGAACCGCACCTGCTGGTCCTGGTGTTTAATCTCTCCTTTAGCACGTGCAGCGTTGAAGATCTTCATCCTGTCTCTGTTGCTTAGAAACTTCATAATTAAGGTCCTCGGCGGTCCCTTATCTCTCCGTGGGCCAATACGATGTGCTTTTTCCAGAACCACTGCTGATTGCAACTCCTCGCTGCCCAGCACCTCCGGAATCCACTTTTCCAGAAAGGAACATACGTCCCGACCTTCTGATTCCTCTGGAAGACCCACCAGCCTCAAGTTATTCTGTCTCGACCGAGATTCCAAATCCAAAATATTATCTTCCAGAGATTTATTTTTTTTTTCCAAAGTGCGCACCTTTAATTGAAGACGGGTGACGTCATCTTCAGCACTAGCGAGACGGAGCTCCATCTGCGCCGTTCGTTCTACACAGTCACCCAATTCCTTTCTTATTCCTTCCAGCGCTGTCATAATCCCATCAAATCTAGAGGAAAAGTCCGCTCTCATTGAACTCATGGCAGCCATCAGCGCATCTGCGCCATTCCCCGCAGAAATCGCACCGCCGCCAGCTTCCTCCGCCATATATGGAGCATTGTTTGCTGCGTCACAGACCTGAAAGTCCGTTAATTTGGACTGTTTCGGCGGCTCGCTTTTTCCTTTTCCTGGTTTTCCAGCCTTAGGCTTCGCCGACATATCCTCGCCCAAATGCTGGGATACGTTCTGTCCCAAATGAGAGAGTTATTTGCCGATTTTTTTTTCCAGGAGCAGAGCAGAGCGAGACACGTCCGTCCTACGTGGCAGCCATAACCGGAAGTGACACTGGTTAAATTTTACTCTATATTATTAAAGTGTATTTTGCAACTTTTGGTGTTTTTATTTATTGTATGTGACTAGCCATGGAAAAACCAGGAACAAGTCTCCCGAAGGATAGTTTGAGTTATTTACAGATTCTAAATGGGTGTAATCTAAGCTTTCCAGTGATGTCTAACATATGGAAATCCGAAAAGATTTGAAGAAGATGTGGCCATTTGAATGTTAGCACCTCTCAAACTACTTCTCTAAGAAAATCAGGTTCAAAGTTTCCCTCTGAAATTATATCATTTCAAATACAAAATTTACAGTTTTAAAATCTCCCACACTGTTATTTGAACCATGGAGTAGCTTCTTCATGATTTCAGCTAGCATATTTAAAACAAAACAAAACAAAACAAAACAAAAAAACAAAAAAAACAAAAACAAAATCACAAATATTAAAAAAAAAAAAACTGTGTTTTTTAGGAATCACGTCAGGCCAACTTGTGGCTGCTTTACTTGTGGTGGGTCATGTATTTTTGCACCTTAAATCTTGCAAGTTTATACCCATTTACATTTATATGTTTGTACCTTATGCTAAATTTGCCAATAATCCCTATCACCCTTGTTAAAAAAATAACAAACTACCTAATGAATATAACAAAGTATTCAATACTTAAAACTTTCTCTTATATTGATAAGGATGAATCAAGATGGAATGTGTCCTTTTGCACCCCAAGACCAGGTCCAGGAGGAGCTGAGGGATGTCATAGGAGATCGTCAGGTGCAGGTCGCTGACAGGAAAAACCTGCCCTTCACTGATGCTGTCATCCATGAGACACAAAGACTGAACAGCATCCTACCCATTTCGTTACCTCACAAAACTACCCGAGATGTCACATTTCAGGGTCACTTCATCAAGAAGGTTAGCATGTATCCTAAGTTAGCCATTTTCTTGTCAATAGCTACTAGATAAGACCAACAAGAAAGATTAATTAAGGGCCTTTGGCTAGCTTGGGAATTTGAATTTGAATAACAGGAAGTGAAGTAAGTGAGAAGATCCACACTCCCATAGAAATTTGATGGATGGAAGCTTGTCCATCATCTTTTGTACAATTGCCCACCTTAGATTTGACAGTCAAACCTTTGTACTTCATTCTTTCTGGTAACATCAGAGAAAATCAGAAAAATTTTTGCATGTTTGTACTGTATTTTCTGTAGGGAACCACAGTGTTTCCTCTCTTAACATCAGTCCTTCATGATCCTAATGAGTGGGAGAGACCACACAGCTTCTATCCCGCCCACTTCCTGGACAAAGACAACAAGTTTGTGAAGCGTGATGCCTTCATGCCATTTTCTGCAGGTTCGCGAGCTCTGCCATCACTGGTGAAGCTACATTAGTTTACAGGACAGCTAAGTGTTCCTCCTTCTCTATTGCAGGTCGCAGGGTATGTGTTGGAGAGGGTCTGGCCAGGATGGAGCTCTTCATTTTCTTCACCACCCTGCTGCAGCACTTCCGTTTCACTCCTGCTCCTGGAGTGTCAGAGGAGGAGTTAGATCTGACTCCACGTCTGGGCATCACTCTCAACCCTTCACCTCACAAACTTTGTGCGGTTTCCCACATGTGAGACATGGGCATTGTCTTATAAAACAGTGAAGAATTGTTAAAATAATTTGAAACATTGTTGGCCAGGGGCCTCATGTACAAAGGGTACTTAGACACAAAAACATGGCGTATGTCCTTTTCTGTGGGAAATTTCAGATGTATCAGGAATTAAATGACCGTGGAAATATGCTCAGCCCCATGACAACTTCATGGCTGGCGTACAGCCGTGGACAAAATTGTTGGTACCCCTCTGTTAATGAAAGAAAAACCCACAATGGTCACAGAAATAACTTGAATCTGACAAAAGCGGTAATAAATTGTAAATAAATAAATTGTTTTTAAAAAACAAACTCATGAAACAGGCCTGGACAAAAATGATGGTACCCTTAACTTAATATTTTGTTGCACAACCTTTTGAGGCAATCACTGCAGTCAAATGATTTCTGTAACTGTCAATGAGACTTCTGCACCTCTCAGCAGGTATTTTGGCCCACTCCTCATGAGCAAACTGCTCCAGTTGTCTCAGATTTGAAGGGTGCCTTCTCCAGACGGCATGTTTCAGCTCCTTCCACAGATGCTCAATAGGATTTATATCAGGGCTCATAGAAGGCCACTTTAGAATAGTCCAATGTTTCGCTCTTAGCCATTCCTGGGTGTTTTTAGCTGTGTGTTTTGGGTCATTATCCTGTTGCAAGACCCATGACCTGCGACTGAGACCAAGCTGTCTGACACTGGGCAGCACATTTCTCTCTAGAATACCTTGATAATCTTGAGATTTCATTGTACTCTGCACAGATTCAAGACACCCTGTGCCAGATGCAGCAAAGCAGCCCCAGAACATAACAGAACCTCCTCCATGTTTCACAATAGGGACAGTGTTCTTTTCTTGGTATGCTTCATTTTTGCGTCTGTGAACATAGAGCTGATGTACCTTGCCAAAAAGTTCTAGTTTTGTCTCGTCTGTCCATAGGACATTCTCCCAGAAGCTTTGTGGCTTGTCAACATGCAGTTTGACAAATTCCAGTCTGGCTTTTTTATGATTTGTTTTCAACAGTGGTGTCCTCCTTGGTCATCTCCCATGAAGTCCACTTTGGCTCAAACGACGGATGGTGAGATCTGACACTGATGTACCTTGACCTTGGAGTTCACCATGAATGTGTTTAGAGGTTGTTCTGGGCTTTTTTGTTACCATTCGTATTATCCGTCTCTTCCATTTTTCATCAAGTTTCCTCCTGCGGCCACGTCCAGGTAGGTTGGCTACAGTCCCGTGGATCATAAATTTCTAAATAATATGTGCAACTGTAGTCACAGGAACATCAAGCTGCTTGGAGATGGTCTTATAGCCTTTACCTTTAACATGCCTGTCTATAATTTTCTTTCTAATCTCCTGAGACAACTCTCTCCTTTGCTTCCTCTGGTCCATGTTCAGTGTGGCCACACCATGTCACCAAACAGCACAGTGACTACTTGTCACCCTTTAAATAGGTCGACTGACTGATTACAAGTTTGTAGACACCTGTGATGTTAATTAGAGGACACATCTTGGTTGAACATGTCCCTATGGTCACATTATTTTCAATCTTTTCTAGGGGTACCATCATTTTTGTCTGGGCCTGTTTCATGAGTTTGTTTTTGGAAGTAATTCTGTTGAACCACAATTAAAAAGCATTGTTTGATTTTCATTGGTTAATTTTCATAGAATTTTTATTTATTACCACTTTTGTCAGAGTCAAGTTATTTCTGTGACCATTGGGGTTTTTTCTTTCATTAACTGAGGGGTACCAACAATTTTGTCCACGGCTGTTATTTGAAGAAAACTGCTACCAATAATTGGGAAGACTATTTTAAATAACCTGGTAGGAATAGGGTCTAAAAGACAAGATGAAGGCTTAGATGAGGAGATTATTTTATCTAACTCAAAAAGGTCAATTGGAGTAAACTTATCTAAACAGATATCAATTGAAGTAGTTGTAGTAGTTAATGTACTTAAGTTTACGGTGGGAAAATCTGACTGATTTTATCTCTAATATATAGAATTTTATGATTGAAAAAGTTCAAAAAGTTCTGACTGGAAAGCTCAAGGGGCATGCGAGGATTGACCGAGTCCTGACTCTTTGTCAGCCTGGCTATAGTGTTGAAAAGAAACCTGGGGTTATTCTTATTCTCTTCTATTAATGCACAGTAATAACTTGTTCTAGCTTTCCTAAGAGATTTTTTTATAAATTAAGAGATGATTTCTCCACGCTAAATAGAATTCATCTAAATTAGTAGAATGCCATTTTCTTTCTAATTGACGAGTCTTCTGTTTTAAGCTATGAGTTTTTGTGTTAAACCAAGGGGTTAGAAATCTCTGGTTTGACTTTTTCTTTTTTAAAGGGGCCACCAAATGTAGAGTCTGATGCAGAGAGGCTGTAACAATATCTACCATGCTATCAATTATGGAAGGAGCAGGCTCTCCATCTTTTATTTCCATTGTGTTGACCCATGGTATAGAGGAGACAATCTGCAAAAATTTAGTAACAACGCCATCTGAAAGACATCTGCTGTAGTGATATTTTTCTTTAGGAGTCAAATAATCAGAAATAGTGAAATCAATGGTTAACAGACAATGGTCTGACAGTACAGGATTATGAGGAGACACTACCAGATTTTCTATTTCTATACCATAAGTCAGAACAAGGTCCAATGTGTGGTGGAGATAATGGGTAGAATTTTCTACTTTCTGGGAAAACCCCATTGAGTCTAAAATTGAATTGAATGCCTTATTAAGACAGTCACTCACTATATCAACATGTATATTAAAATCCCCTACAATAATTATTATCTGATTTCAGCACTAAATCAGCTAAAAAATTCAGCAAATTCAGATAAAAACTCTGAGTAGGCCGAGGGAGGACGGTAAACTATGCCAAAGAAAATTGGGTTTAAGCCAAGATAGCCAACAAACCCACACTAAGGACCAGGCCCTCAAAGGAATTAAAACATGATCTTTGCTTTACATTAACTAGTAATTTAGAATGGAAAATTGCCACTACTCCACCTCCATGACCAGAACTTCTGGGATTACGATAATTTAGATAACCAGAGGGAGATGATTCATTCAAACCAACATAATCATCTTGCCCAAGCCAAGTCTCTGTGAGAGATATTAAATCGATCTGATGATCAATTGATAGATCTTGAACTAGTAGAGACTTGGGAGTTAGAGACCTAATATTTAATAAACCACTGTAGGGAACCCATGCTGGGATATTCATCTCAAACCGGAAGCAGAGGGGAGGGGAATAGTCCCTCTGCTGGTAGAGCGTGGGGGATTAAATGGAGGAGGACAGTACATATTGTAATGGAAGAAGTTATGGTAAGGCAGCAGGAAGGAGTAGCTGCGGGAACAGTAAGGGGTGAATGTGTGAATGTATTGTGATGCAAGATTTCAGGCAGCAGGGGGCAGGAATGGAGTGACATAAAAGGAGAGACCCTGGTGTATTGAGATATTCATTTTCTGTGTAAGAATGAAGTGAGAGAGAGAAATAAAGTTTGTCTGCTGTGCAAGTCTGGTTCCTTTATTTGCACTCTCCACACTACATTTAATTTTTAAATTATGAGGAGGAAAAGAGGCCAAATTATTAAATTTAGGGACTTGAGGTTTGATTTGACTTTTACCAACATTTTGTTTAATCACTTTGGGATGTTTATGCATTATATTTTTATTAACTTTGGTGGGAGTAGACAAAGGTTCTCTAAGGGAGAAGACAGGGGCAAAGTTGGGGGGGGGGGTGGATGAGGAGGAGCTGCAGAAAGATGTGTATTTATCAAGTTGTGTTGTATTTGTCTTGGGTTAAAATATTTTGGGTAACAGGAGACAGACGCAATCTCTATAGGGTTATAAATCAAAGACTGATCCAGACAGTGATGATTATTTGGAGTAATGGGATTAATATGAGAAGTTGAAACAAAAAAGGGCTAGTTGGCAGACCCAGGAACTTCAGAATGAGTTAATGCACCAAATCCCAGTCACTGCATTAAAAAAATGCTAAATAGAATAGAACAGATTGTCCCTTAAAATACGTGCACCAAGTCTATTTGGATGGATGCCATCAGGCCTCATAAGTGATGGGCAGTTCCAAAACAGGTTGAAATTGTCAACAAAACCAATGATAAAAGAAGGACATGTAGAACACAACCGAGTATTAAGACTGAGAGTTCTGCTAAAATAATTGCAACCTCGTCTGAAAGGTGCCAAAGGCCCATAGATAAACGTACGTCTGCCACAGTTCTTAAGAGTGGACAGAAGGCTCCTGAAGTCACTCTTTAAGATCTCCGATGCTACATCTGGAATGTTGTTGCATCCAACATGTACTATGACAGTTTTAGCGTGGGGGAATTCATTCAATAAGTAAGGGGTAAAAGTCTCAATGTCAGACACTCTAGCCCCAGGAAAAAAATTTAGTCACACAGTACCTGCTTCTGACATTCCTCATAATTAAGTCACCAATTACCAGCGTTGTCTGGGGGGAGGGGGGGCTTTGTCGGTGGTTTCTGAAGTGGTGAATAATTTTGTTGATGTTGTTGTTGTGATGGCGGGGTGATGCGCTCTCTTCTTTATGGAGCTGGTGTGTAATTTGGTCCACCTGAAGTAGTCTTAATCCGGGGTTTGCGAGTTTGAGCTGCAGCTGAAGGAGAGGGAGGAGGAGGAGGGGCGGCCACGGGCGGACGGCCAGCGTCCAGGTGGGGAAAATCCTCCAGAGAAAGGATGTCAAATCCATTTTCCAAAAGCAAGGGAAGAGAAGAGGAGCAGCCCTGTCTGGTCGATCGACGATGATCACCAGGTGGTCCAACCAAGGTCCAGGGCGCGCATTGAGGATGAGAAGAACCAACCGGGGCTTTGAGTTTAGCCCCTAGTGTCACGACTCGCCGCTCATCAGCGGCTTCAGCTGCGCGCACACCTGCGCCTCGTCAGCAGCGGGCTATTTAGCCCACTCGGCCCAGTGCTGCGGTCTGGAGCCGTCTGTTCACATCGGCACTTTGTAGCTCGTGTATCAACCTCTGATCACCAGCAAGACTTCAACCACGCGTAAGCATTCCTTACCTTTCTCCAAGTTCTTCACCCCTGTGCACAGGTGGATTCCTCGACGGCGGATTTCCCCGTCAACGCCAACCAATTCCCACCATCAGCGCAGACCTTGCAGGACGCTGTCTTCCGGGCTTCTCCCTTGCCAACGCCAGCCACCTGTATCCACAAGTAAGCATCACACAACTCATTATCCCTGTCCAGGTCTGCTGCCCTTTACCCTTTGTCCTCTGCTCTCTCTCCATAGGGTTGTCCGGCTGTACGGCGCGCTGCTCTGCTTCCTGCGCATCGGCGTTCACCCTCAACACATACACATACCGCACACATCCATTCAGACACACCTGCTTGTTGAATAAAGCTGTTAAATCTATCCTGAGTCTGCGTGCATGTCTCCTGGGCCAGACATTATGTCAGTACGGCTCCAGCAGAGCGGCTCAGCAGACAGCGGGCTCGCACGCCGTCTTTCCACCCTCGAGGCTCGGGTAGATTTAATAGCCCATCAGCAGCAGGTGATTTTGAACCAATTGGTTAATATTACTCACCGGTTAGACCGACTGGACCCTCAGCAGGCGTTCCCCTCGGCTCTCCGGGGGGGTTGGCTCCTGCCGCTCCGGTGCCCGGCCAGTCTGCCACGGGGACGCCCACTCGACTCACACCAATCCTAACCCCCGCTCGCTTTAGCGGGAAGCTCGGCGGAGCGCGAGGGTTCATTATGCAGTGTGAGTCGGTGTTTCTGTGCGTTCCCGGGGATTTTCCCTTGGACCACAGCCGAATGGGCTACATTGGAAACCTTCTGGAGGGGCTAGCGCTAACTTGGGCTTACGCCGTTATGGCGAAGCCCAGTTACGCAAACCTCTCCTACAGCCAGTTCGTGCAGAGCTTCCTCGAGGTGTTTGACCACTCTCGGCGTGATAGTGTCCTCACTGACCAGCTCCTTGGCCTCCAACAGGGAGGCCGGTCAGCAGCGGATTACGCAATCGACTTCTGGGTCACAGCCGAGGAGGTAGGCTGGGATGAGGCGGCCCTCTGTGGCATCTTCCTCTGCAGCCTCAGTTCAGGTCTGAGGGATGAGCTGGCCGGTCGAGATCTCCTGGAGACGCTTGCAGAGCTGATCTCCACAACCATTAGTTTAGACAACAGGCTACGTGAATGGTCCACCGAGCGGAAGTCTAGCAGCCGCTCGCGTGGAAGCCCCATCCGCACCCCTCAAGACCGCCCCCTGGCGTTACCTCCACCGGAGTCTTCCGAGGAATCAGAGGCGATGGTGGTTGGCTGGTCTCAGCTCCCCCTAGCGGAGAAACACCGCCGCCGGAAGTTGGGCCTCTGCATGTATTGCGGAGGAGATCAACACACTGTGGAGTTTTGCACGGAGAAGCCAAACGGGGAGGTCCACAATTCACTGTAGGGGGCCTCGTGGGCTCTAACCGGTCAAATCCCCTCACAAGTCTATCCTTGCCCATCCGATTTTGTCACAATGCCACGGGGCATCTCACACACGCACTGGTGGACTCAGGAGCAGAGCAGAGCTTCATTTCAAAGAGCCTGGCAACCCAATTGGGCATCCCCTGCCACCCTCTGGCCGCTCCTCTCAGCCTGATCACCCTTTCCCGTGCGCCCCTCGGACAAGTGACTCATCGCACGCAACCAGTCCCTGCCATTATCTCTGGTAACCACCGAGAGGATCTTACCCTGTACGTCCTGTCCTCCTCTGTGACGCCTGTCATCCTGGGGTACCCCTGGTTGCGTCTGCACAACCCCGTGCTGGATTGGCAGACGGGAAGAGTCGCCTCCTGGAGTTCGTTCTGCATGGGCACCTGTTTACAATCCGCAGCCTGTGCCCCGTCTTCTCCTCCCCCGGCTAAGGACGCTGCGCCTCCGGATCTCACTCTGGTGCCCTCGGAGTTCCATGACCTGGGCCTCGTATTCAGCAAGTCCAGGGCAATGTCTCTTCCTCCTCACCGGCCCTACGACTGCGCCATCAACCTCCGCCCGGGGGCGCCCCTGCCTTCTGGCCGCCTCTACAGCTTGTCAGTGCCGGAGCAGGAAGCGATAAGATAAGATAAGATAAGATTCAATTCAATTCAATTCAATTCAATTCAACTTTATTTATATAGCGCCATTTCACAACAACAGTCATCTCATAGCACTATCAACTGTAGGGAGGACCCCCACAGTTGCAGAAAGACCCCAGCAATCAGGCGATCCTCTGTGAGCAAGCACTTGGCGACGGTGGAGAGGAAAAACTCCCTTTTAACAGGAAGAAACCTCCAGCAGAACCAGGCTCAGGGAGGGGCAGTCATCTGCTGCGACTGGCTGGGGGGTGAGGGGATAGAGAAGAAGAAAAGAACAGACATGTAGAGAGCAAACAGCACGATGGGGACTCAATCTATGGGAGAGAACAAACAAATGTTAATGACCAGCAAAAAAAAAAATATTTCATAGAGAGTGAGGAAAGGAGTGAGGCCCAGTGCATTACTGGAGGTCCCCCGGCTGACTAAACCTATTAGCAGCATAACTAAGGGAGGGTTCAGAAACACATGATCCCTCCCTAATTGTAGGCTATATCAAAAAGGTAGGTTTTAGCCCTATTCTTAAAAACAGAGATTGAGTCTGACTCCCGAATCCAGATTGGCAGCTGATTCCACAGGAGAGGAGCTTGATAACTGAAGGCTCTGCCTCCCATTGTACTTTTGGAGATTCTAGGTATTACAAGTAAACCTGCATTTTGGGAGCGTAGTGCTCTGTTAGGATGATACGGTAGTATCAGATCTTTTAAATAAAAAGGAGCCTGATTGTTTAGAGCTTTGTAAGTAAGAAGAAGGATTTTAAACTTAATTCTAAACTCTATGGGAAGCCAATGAAGGGAGGCCAGAACCGGAGAGATATGATCTCTCTTTCTAGTACCTGTTAAAACTCTTGCTGCAGCATTTTGGATCAGCTGAAGACTTTTTAAAGATGTTTTAGGACAACCTGATAATAAAGAATTACAATAATCTAATCTCGAGCTAACAAAAGCGTGGATCAGCTTCTCAGCATCACTCTGAGACAAGATGCTCCTAATCTTGGCAATATTACGCAAATGATAGAAGGCAGTCTTAGAAACAAATTTAATATGTGAATTGAAGGACAAATCCTGATCAAAAATAACTCCAAGGTTCCTCACAGAGCTATTAAGAGAAAGAGTAACTGCATCCAAACTGAAAGTTTGATTTGGAAAGGAATTTCTAAGGTTTTTTGGACCAACAAGAATGACTTCAGTCTTATCTGAATTTAATAGCAGGAAATTACAAGTCATCCAAACTTTGATTTCCTTAAGACAGGCTTCTAACTTGGCTAATTGATTAGTATCATCTGGCTTCATTGACAGGTATAATTGTGTGTCATCTGCATAACAGTGAAAATGTATACAGTGCTTTCTAATAATGTTGCCTAACGGAAGCATATATAAACTAAAAAGAGTAGGGCCAAGCACAGATCCCTGTGGAACTCCATGACTAAGCTTTGAGCTGAGAGAAAACTCATCATTTACATGAACAAACTGGAACCTATCAGATAAATAAGATAAGATAAGCCTTTATTAGTCCCACAACGGGGAAATTCCAGGATTGCAACAGCACAGGGATAGCAACACTCAGAGCATCAAAAGAGAGAGGAAGGGGAAAAAAAACTCGGAATCGAGCCGCTGTTGCAAAAGGCAGCCGACTGGTGTGGCGCCGAGAGACTATTAACAGTGGTATACAAACGTTATAAAAATTACCTCGATAAATCAGTGTGTTAAGTATAATTTTAAAAAATGAACTTATGATATAATGCTGTTTACACTGAAATGAGCTGCCTTCATATTCTTCCTCCTCATTTTGTACAAGTGTAAAAAATAATTTTCATATGATAAGTTGATATATTAATTATCCTTAGAGGCCTAGTGAATTTACACTGAAACGATAATTAAACTGGACGTCTGTCGTAAGCTAGTCATGCTACAGCAGAGCGACGCCGCTCAGTTCAAACCAGACCACGCTTCCTCAATGTCAGCCATCTTTAACAGTTGTCAACGTGTCGTCAGTGAGGTTACACAGCTTCTCTTCAAATGCACAATTGCAAAAACCCCACTTTATAATCTATATTATTCCCATAAAAAATAAGATTTAATTTTTAGCAATAATGTAAAATGAATCTCATCTCCCATCTGTTGACGCCGTTAACATCTGTATGTACACAAAAAAAAATAGAGTAAACTGATGTTACAGTCTCTTTTTGTTACAGTACACTTTTCTTCTGCTAACACTGAATGGACCAATCGGTGCACTTCTTTCAACAAACAACACAAAAGTCAATTTTAAAAAATGTGCTAAAAACTCTCCACTAGCATTAATATATTAATAATTTATCTTATAGTTTGATTTTAGCTTCCGCCATCCAAACTAACGATGGATAGTTATATCAAAGAGTCACTCAATGCAGGAATCATCCACCCCTCCTCGTCTCCGCTCGGCGCAGGGTTCTTCTTCGTGTCGAAGAAGGATGGGTCACTCCGCCCATGTATCGACTTCCGGGCCTTGAATGACATCACAGAGAAGGACCGTTACACCCTGCCACTGATGGACACTGCCTTCCACTCCCTGCAGGGGGTGACCTGGTTCACCAAATTGGATCTTCGCAGTGCATACCATCTCGTCCGGATCAGGGAGGGGAATGAGTGGAAGACAGCCTTTAGAACACCTAGTGGGCACTTCGAGTACCTGGTGATGCCCTTTGGACTGACCAACACCCCTGCTGCATTTCAACGCCTAATCAATGACGTCCTGCATGATTTCCTCGGCCTCTTCGTGTTCGTATACCTGGATGACATCCTCATCTTCTCCAGGTCACGGGAGGAACATCAGGTGCACGTGAGGCGGGTCTTGCAGCGGCTGCTGGAGAACAGGCTGTACGTCAAAGCCGAGAAGTGTGAGTTTTACGCCAAGACCACCTCCTTCTTAGGGTTTGTAATCTCACACAACCAGGTCCTACCTGACCCCACGAAGGTTAAAGTGGTGGTTGAATGGCCCACGGCGACCTCCAGGAAGCAGGTCCAGCAATTTATTGGGTTTGCCAATTTCTACCACCGTTTTGTGCCCAACTTCGGTGCCATCGTTGCCCCGCTGACCCGTCTCACCTCCCCCAAGAACACCTTCCGCTGGACTGAGGAGGTCGCTGTGGCGTTCCAGGCGTTGAAGACGGAGTTCTCCTCCTCCCGAGTCCTGACCCAGGTTGACCCCGCTCTGCAGTGCCTGGTGGAAGTCGACGCGTCTGATACGGGAGTGGGTGCGGTGCTATCCCAGCGATCACCCACCGATGGGGTCAAGCGACCCTGCGCCTTCTTCTCACGGCGTTTGTCTCCGGCCAAGCGGAATTACAATGTCGGGGACAGGGAGCTTCTCGCCATCAAGCTCGCCCTGCAGGAGTGGTGCCACTGGCTGGAGGGGGCTGCATTACCATTCGTGGTGCTGACGGACCATAAGAACTTGGAGTATCTTTGATCTGCTAGACGTCTGAATGCCCGCCAGGTGCGCTGGTCCTTGTTCTTCGCCCGGTTCCGCTTCACCATTACCTATCGCCCTGGCTCTAAGAACGGCCTACCCGATGCCCTCTCCAGGCAGTTTGCCCCTGAGACGTCAGAGGAGCCGGGCCATACCATCCTGCCCAGCTCGTGTGTGGTAGGGGAAATTTCCTGGACCATCAGGGACAAGATCCGGAGGGTGCAGGAGACCGAACCGGACCCTGGCGGCGGACCGGAGGGAAGGCTGTTCGTTCCATCTTCTGTCCGGGGGGAGGTCATCCATTGGGTTCACACCTCCAAACTCACCTGTCACCCTGGCGTATCCCGGTTAGTGGATCTCCTCCAGCGTTCCTTCTGGTGGCCAGGTCTGCAGAAGGATGCCGCCAACTACGTCTGGGCGTGCCCTGTGTGTGCCACTGCCAAGTCAGGGAATTCTCCCCCCGCGGGTCTGCTCCAGCCCCTGCCGACCCCTGGCAGGCCCTGGTCCCACATAGCCCTCGACTTCGTCACCAGTCTCCCGACCTCTAACACCTATGATGCCGTCTTGACCATCGTGGATCGATTCTCCAAGGCCGCCCACTTCGTGCCACTTCGGGGTCTTCCAACGGCGCGGGAGACAGTGGACCTTCTGGTTCAGCACGTGGTCAGGCTGCACGGGATACTGGTGGACGTCGTCTCAGATCAGGGGCCCCAGTTTGTCTCAGAGGTGTGGAAGTGTTTCTGCAACGCCCTGGGGGCCACAATTAGCCTCTCCTCCGGTCACCACCCACAATCCAAAGGGCAGTGCAAACGGGCCAACCAGGAGCTGGAAGCTGCCCTGCGCTGCGTCATTTCCTCCAACCCGTCCTCCTGGAGCACGCACCTGGCTTGGGTAGAGTACGCCCACAACACGGCTCGGTCTTCTGCCACAGGGATGTCCCCCTTCAAGGCGTCCTTGGGTTATGATCCACCTTTGTTCCCGGAGCAGGAGGCGGAGCTGGCGGTTCCTTCCATCCAAGCGCACCTGAGATGGTGTCGGGCCCTGTGGACCAAGACGCGCGACGCGCTCTTACCCACGGCGGCGCGCAACAGCACCACGGCGAATCGCCACAGGAGACCGGCTCCTGCCTACCAGGTGGGTCAACAGGTCTGGTTGGCCGCTCAAGATATCCACCTTAAGGCTGAAAGGAGGAAGTTGGCCCCACGCTTCATTGGCCCCTACACCATTTCTAAAATTGTTAACCCGGTGGCTGTGCGTCTGGCCCTCCCCCCTCCCTTCGCATTTGTCCCACCTTTCACGTGTCCAAAATTAAGCCCTATGTCTCCGATCCTCTCTGCCCCCCACCCGCAGCGCCGCCCGCGCCTACGATGATCGACGGCCACCCGGCCTGGAGAGTCGCCTCCATCATGGACTCCCGGCGCCGAGGTCGCGGGCTGCAGTACTTGGTGGACTGGGAAGGATTTGGTCCTGAGTGGAGGTCCTGGGTGCGCTCTTCTTTGGTGTTGGACAGGAGTCTCATCACGGAGTTCCACCGGGCGCACCCGGACAAACCAGCACCAGAAGGCGCTGCTAGGGGGGGGAGTACTGTCACGACTCGCCGCTCATCAGCGGCTTCAGCTGCGCGCACACCTGCGCCTCGTCAGCAGCGGGCTATTTAGCCCACTCGGCCCAGTGCTGCGGTCTGGAGCCGTCTGTTCGCATCGGTACTTTGTAGCTCGTGTATCAACCTCTGATCACCAGCAAGACTTCAACCACGCTTAAGCATTCCTTACCTTTCTCCAAGTTCTTCACCCCTGTGCACAGGTGGATTTCTCGGCGGCGGATTTCCCCGTCATCGCCAACCAATTCCCACCATCAGCGCAGACTCTGCAGGACGCTGTCTTCCGGGCTTCTCCCTTGCCAACGCCAGCCACCTGTATCCACAAGTAAGCATCACACAACTCATTATCCCTGTCCAGGTGTGATGCCCTTTATCCCTTGTCCTCTGCTCTCTCTCCATAGGGTTGTCCGGCTGTACGGCACGCCGCTCTGCTTCCTACGCATCGGCGTTCACCCTCAACACATACACATACCGCACACATCCATTCAGACACACCTGCTTGTTGAATAAAGCTGTTAAAGCTATCCTGAGTCTGCGTGCGTGTCTCCTGGGCCAGACATTACGTCACCTAGTCGAAGCCAGTGTCTATTGCTGTGGTCCTGGACGTCTGAAGAAACCGGAGTAGGGGTGGAAGTAGACGGAGATGCCCTGAACTCACCCAGGTAAGTAGCCGTCTCTGCCAGCTGTGAGTCGGTTGCTGGGGCCATTGTTTACCCGAGAATTATGGTGTCAAGGTGGTCTTCAGCCTCCCGAATCTTAAAGAGGTTGGAGAGTCTCACTTCCAACTCAGAAGCCTTCCTAAGGAGGGACACGCAGCTGACACATGTCGGGGATGGAGCCATGACATTCCAGGCGATAGGTGGAAAGCCTGCCAGCAAAAAACAGCTAAAAACAGGTTAGCTAAAAACAGCTAAAAAGGCTTGAAAACAGGTTAGCAGGTTAGCCTAGCCTGGTAAAACAGCCCACCCGCGCATCCGATCGGGCTTTTCTGCTAGGCCAATACTAAGCTAACACCAAGCAAAAACTAATTTTAGCAAAAGGAGATAAAAAAATAAAAGCAAAATCAATTAAAAACAAATAAAAGCGGACAGGATAACTCTTTGACGTGACGAGACGTTAACAGACACCAGCGCATGCGCACTGGGCATGCCCCAGGTGCCACATGGCGCCTGGGGCAACTAAAGGGTTAAACTACAGTTTCACAGCATTCTACCAAGCCCCCGATTGCCTCTGTGTGTACAGTAGTTGTGTCAATAAACATGCGTAAAGTTTGAAA
The DNA here is from genome assembly GCA_020510985.1 of Pholidichthys leucotaenia. Lineage (NCBI taxonomy): Eukaryota > Metazoa > Chordata > Actinopteri > Cichliformes > Pholidichthyidae > Pholidichthys > Pholidichthys leucotaenia. Next base: position 266,225,190 of record CM035842.1, read on the forward strand.
TGCAACAGTGTCACCCTTTCCCCGGTGCACTTCATTCATTTAAGGAGTGTGTAAGCCATGTAAGTCAGAATCAGAATCAGAATCAGATTTATTGCCATTGTTCATGTAGTACACAAACTAGGAATTTGTCTCGGTGCCATGCTGCAACATTAAAAACATGATGAGATAAAGAGATAAACTAAAAAACTAAAGGACTAAAAACGTGCAATAAGTGTAGAAAAATAAGTAATAATAATAATAATAATAATAATAATAATAATAATAATAATAGTAATAATGAGTAATACTGGAATCAGAATCAGAATCAGGTTTATTGCCATTGTTCAGGTAGTACACAAACTAGGAACTTGTCTCGGTGCAATGCTGCAACATTAAACATGATAAGATAAAAGAAATAAACTATACATGCAATAAAGTGTAGAATAAGAGTAAGTGATACTGGTCAGCAGTTAAAATATATTAGCGAGCAGCAGATACTGTGGAGAACTATATAGTGCAGTCGGTAATGCAGGAAGAAAACAGTGATGATTGACATGAGTCTGGTTGAGCTGCTGTACATAGTGCACGAGAGTCAATAAGTCACTTAGTGTTCAGCAGTCTGATGGCAGAGGGGAAGAAGCTGTTCATGTGACGGGAGGTTTTAGTCTGGATGGACCGAAGTCTTCTACCAGAGGGGAGGGGGGCAAACAGTACGTGACCAGGGTGTGAAGGATCGGCTATGATCCGGCCAGCACGCCTCCGGGTCCTGGAGATGTACAGATCCTGGAGAGATGGGAGCTTGCAGCCGATCACCTTCTCAGCAGTGCGCACGACGCGCTGCAGCCTTAGTCTGTCCCTGGCAGTGGCTCCTGCGTACCACACGGTTATGGAGGTGGTGAGGATGGACTCGATGATGGCTGTGTAGAACTGCACTAACATCTTGGTGGGTAGCTTGAGCTTCCTCAGCTGCCGCAGGAAGAACATCCTCTGCTGGGCTTTTTTGATGAGTGAGCTGATGGTCGGCTCCCATTTGAGGTCCCTGGTGATGGTAGTGCCTAGGAAGCGGAAGGAATCAGCAGTGGTGATGGGAGAGCCTGAGAGGGTGAGGGGGGGCAGAGGGGTAGTGACTTTCCTGAAGTCTACAATCATCTCCACTGTCTTCAGAGCATTCAGCTGCAGGTTGTTATTGTTGCACCAGGACGCCAGCTGGGCCACCTCTCTCCTGTAGGCGGACTTGTCGCCGTTGGAGATGAGCCCGATGAGGGTGGAGTCGTCCGCAAACTTGATCAACTTGACAGACTGGTGGCTGGAGGTGCAGGAGTTGGTGTAAAGGGAGAAGAGTAGGGGAGGAAGTACACAGCCCTGGGGTGATCCGGTGCTGATGCTAGTAGAGTCTGAGACAGTCTTTCCCAGCCGCACATGCTGCCTCCGGTCCGTCAGGAAGTCGGTGATCCACCTGCAGAGGGAGTCAGGCACGTTGAGCAGGGACAGCTTGTCCCGGAGCAGAGCGGGGCGGATGGTGTTGAATGCGGAGCTGAAGTCCACAAACAGGATCCTGGCGTAGGTTCCCGGGGAGTCCAGGTGCTGCAGGATGGAGTGGAGGGCCAGGTTGACTGCGTCGTCTACAGACCTGTTGGCTCGGTAGGCAAACTGCAGCGGGTCCAGGAGAGGGGTGGTGATGGACTTGAGGTGGGGCAGGACCAGGCGCTCAAAGGACTTCATGACTACAGAGGTGAGCACTACAGGTCTGTAGTCATTAAGTCCAGTGATCCGTGGCTTCTTGGGGACAGGGATGATGGTGGAGGATTTGAGGCAGGACGGCACGTGGCATAACTTAAGCGAGGTGTTAAAAATGTCTGTGAAGACAGGAGCCAGCTGTTTCGCACAGTGTCTCAGGGTGGAGGGAGACACGCCGTCCGGGCCGGGGACCTTGCGCGGGTTCAGTCTGGAGAACTGTTTGAGCACATCCTGCTCACTGATGATAAGGGCAGGGGGGGAGGAGGGGGGGTGCCTTTAATGAAGTAGGGATTGTGGAGGCTGTGGAGCTGGAGGGAGGGGGGGAGTTGGACACAGATGACGAGGTGTCAAAACGGGCATAGTGTTGGGACAGTCTTTGACAAAGGGCTTTGTCATCCTGACCTAGTCAAGGTCATCCTGACCTAGTCAAGGCAGTTTTAAATAAATTAGCAAGTAGCAGATAATATGGGGTACCACAGTGCAGTTGATAATGCAACAGAAAAACAGTGATGAATGTCATGAGTCTGGTTGAGCTGCTGTACATAGTGCACGAGAGTCAATAAATCACTTAATGTTCAGCAGTCTGATGGCAGAGGGGAAAAAGCTATTCATGTGCCGGGAGGTTTTAGCCCGAATGGACCGAAGTCTTCTACCTGAGGGGAGGGGGGCAAACAGTACGTGACCAGGGTGTGAAGGATCGGCTATGATCCGGCCAGCACGCCTCCGGGTCCTGGAGATGTACAGGTCTTGGAGAGATGGGAGCTTGCAGCCGATCACCTTCTCAGCAGTGCGCACGACGTGCTGCAGCCTTAGTCTGTCCCTGGCAGTGGCTCCTGCATACCACACAGTTATGGAGGAGGTGAGGATGGACTCGTTTATGGCCGTGTAGAACTGCATTAACATCTTGGCGGGTAGCTTGAGCTTCCTCAGCTGCCGCAGAAAGAACATCCTCTGCTGGGTCTTTTTGATGAGGGAGCTGATGGTTGGCTCCCATTTGAGGTCCCGGGTGATGGTGGTGCCCAAGAAGCGGAAGGAATCTGCAATGGTGATGGGAAAGCCTGTGATGGTGAGGGGGGGCAGGGGGGTTGTGACTTTCCTGAAGTCCACAATCATCTCCGCTGTCTTCAGAGCATTCAGCTGCAGGTTGTTGTGGCTGCACCAGGACACCAGCTGGGCCACCTCTTTCCTGTAGACGGACTCGTCGCCATTGGAGATGAGCCCGATGAGGGTGGTGTCGTCCGCAAACTTAATCAGCTTAACAGACTGGTGGGAGGAGGTGCAGGAGTTGGTATAAAGGGAGAAGAGTAGGGGGGAAAGTACACAGCCCTGGGGTGATCCGATGCTGATGCTAACAGAGTCCGAGACAGACTTCCCCAGCCGCACATGCTGCCTCCGGTCCGTCAGGAAGTCGGTGATCCACCTGCAGAGGGAGTCAGGCACATCAAGCAGGGACAGCTTGTCCTGGAGCAGATCGGGGCGGATGGTGTTGAATGCGGAGCTGAAGTCCACAAACAGAATCCTGGCGTAGGTTCCCGGGGAGTCCGGGTGCTGCAGGATGGAGTGGAGGGCCAGGTTGACTGCGTTGTCCACAGACCTGTTGGCACGGTAGGCAAACTGCAGCGGGTCCAGGAGGGGAGTGGTGATGGACTTGAGGTGAGACAGGACCAGGCGCTCAAAGGACTTCATGACTACAGAGGTGAGCGCTACAGGTCTGTAGTCGTTAAGTCCAGTAATCCGTGGCTTCTTGGGTTCAGGGATGATGGTGGAGGATTTGAGGCAGGTCGGCACGTGACATTGCTTAAGGGAGGTGTTAAAAATGTCTGTGAAGACAGGAGCCAGCTCTTTGGCACAGCGTCTCAGGTTGTAAGTTGTATATACAGTGGGGCAAAAAATTATTTAGTCAGCCACCAATTGTGCAAGTTCTCCCACTTAAAAGATGAGAGAGGTCTCCAATTTTCATCATAAGTATACCTCAACTATGAGAGACAAAATGAAAAAAAAAAATCCAGAAAATCACATTGAAGGATTTTTAATGAATTAATTGGTAAATTCCTCGGTAAAATAAGTATTTGGTCAATAACAAAAGTTCATCTCAGTACTTTGTTATATACCCTTTGTTGGCAATGACAGAGGTCAAACATTTTCTGTAAGTCTTCATAAGGTTTTCACACACTTTTGCTGGTATTTTGGCCCATTCCTCCATGCAGATCTCCTCTAGAGCAATGATGTTTTGGGGCTGTCGCTGGGCAATACGGACTTTCAACTCCCTCCAAAGATTTTCTATGGGGTTGAGATCTGGAGACTGGCTAGGCCACTCCAGGACCTTGAAATGCTTCTTACGAAGCCACTCCTTCGTTGCCCAGGCAGTGTGTTTGGGATCATTGTCATGCTGAAAGACCCAGCCACGTTTCATCTTCAATGCCCTTGCTGATGGAAGGAGGTTTTCACTCAAAATCTCACGATACATGGCCCCATTCATTCTTTCCTTTACATGGATCAGTCATCCTGGTCCCTTTGCAGAAAAACAGCCCCAAAGTATAATGTTTTCACCCCCATGCTTCACAGTAGGTATGGTGTTCTTTCTCCTCCAAACACGACAAGTTGAGTTTTTACCAAAAAGTTCTATTTTGGTTTCATCTGACCATATGACATTCTCCCAATCCTCTTCTGGATCATCCAAATGCTCTCTAGCAAACTTCAGATGGGCCTGGACATGTACTGGCTTAAGCAGGGGGACACGTCTGGCACTCCAGGATTTGAGTCCTTGGCGGCGTAGTGTGTTACTGATGTAGCCTTTGTTACTTTGGTCCCAGCTCTCTGCAGGTCATTCACTAGGTCCCCCCGTGTGGTTCTGGGATTTTTGCTCACTGTTCTCGTGATCATTTTGACCTCATGGGGTGAGATCTTGCGTGGAGCCCCAGATGGAGGGAGATCCTCAGTGGTCTTGTATGTCTTCCATTTTCTAATAATTGCTCCCACAGTTGATTTCTTCACACCAAGCTGCTTACCTATTGCAGATTCAGTCTTCCCAGCCTGGTGCAGGTCTACAATTTTGTTTCTGGTGTCCTTTGACAGCTCTTTGGTCTTGGCCATAGTGGAGTTTGTAGTCTGACTGTTTGAAGTTGTGGACAGGTGTCTTTTATACTGATAACAAGTTCAAACAGGTGCCATTAATACAAGTAACGAGTGGAGGACAGAGGAGCCTCTTAAAGAAGAAGTTACAGGTCTGTGAGAGCCAGAAATCTTGCTTATTTGTAGGTGACCAAATACTTACTTTACTGAGGAATTTACCAAATAATTCATTAAAAATCCTTCAATGTGATTTTCTGGATTTTTTTTTTCTCGTTTTGTCTCTCATAGTTGAGGTATACCTATTGTACTGTTATCACTACGTGTTGTATACACTGTGTATGTTAACGCAGATCAACAGCAAGCCAAACTCATCTTTCTTGAGCCAGGAAACCGAGCGTCTTGCTCCTTTATTACAGTTCTCTTAGACAGCTTACAATTCTTTATAATTGTGGCGTTAAATGCTCAATGAAAGGCCCGAATGCTCAGTGAGAGGCCTGAATGCTCAACGAAAGGTCCGAGTGAAACTGAAATACAAACAGAAAATAAATACATCAAAAAAATAGCTAACATCAAGAACTCACACAGAAATTAACTACAGCTGCTACTAAAGTCAAACAACACGTTTTCGCTCTTTTCATATGCTAATTAGATCGTTAGTAGCAGCGTTACTTATGCTAATACACAGCACTCTCGGTGTAAAGCATGCTAGCGGGCTCCTGGGATAAGACTAATTCCTGGTACAACATATTCACAAACGATCTCAAGTTCACGTCTCATAAAACTTATAAAATTAACATGACCCTCATTAAACTCACAGCCATTGCTTTCGAAGGTGTAGAAAAGGGTATAACACACAGGAGGAGTGTCTCAGACATTCACAGGCAGGTTATACTTTTCTCCTTTTTTTCTTTCTCTCTCTTACTAACGTCCGCTTCTGCTACCCATAAATCATAGCGACTACTGGCTGCGCCTTCAACGTAAAATACAGGTAAACCAGTACTGACTGTATAGAAGTTACTTTTAACACAATGACTGTTTTTAGCATGAATTATTACAAATGAATTATAACATTTTATTATGAACTTGTGAACAATTTTTAACCTTCTATGAAACACACTCTACTGTGGGCAGAACACCTATGATGAAAATTGGAGACCTCTCTCATCTTTTAAGTGGGAGAACTTGCACAATTGGTGGCTGACTAAATACTTTTTTGCCCCACTGTATGCTGTATACTAAAGCATCTGTCATGGCGGCCGCTGGGCCGTCATTAACTTCAGCTGCACACACAACTGCCATCGGTAATCAGCAGGCTTTAAAAGCCAGTGTCTCTGACTGCTCTGCACGGAGTCGTCTGTCGCCTTCGCTACGCATCGCGTCAAGGACATGACCTCAAGCCAGAGTTGGAATCAAGTCTTCTCGTCAAGCCACGCCACATAAGCAACAGCAACACTCACCTTGTCAAAATGTTTTCCCCTGTGCATAGGTGGACCTCCCTGGCGGCGGACTCACCTCCCTTGATAACGGGACGTCATCTCCTCCTCCTCGGATCTCCTCCTCATCTCCTCAGCACCAAACAACACGCGCACCACGCTACACCAGGACACGGAGCCAGCAGGACTCTTGCAGCGGCACCTGCAAGTAAGCAGCACAAGTCTCAGCTTCCCGTTCTCACGAACTGTAATAACATACTGTGCTTGTGTGTTCCAGGGTTGCCAGGTCGCAGCAAGACCCGCTCAGCTCCAGTGGCCAGACAACTACGCACTCACTCACTCACTCTCACACTCAACACTCCACACTGAGTTAATAAATAATTGTCAAATTAATCTACTCGTGTCAGCGTCTGTCTCCTGGGTTCAACAGTCATGTCAGTACGACTCCATCAAGACGACCCAGCAGACAGCGCATTGGTGCGCCGCATTAACACCCTTAGCGCTCGAGTAGACTTAATTGCTCATCAGAAGACAGTTATACTTAACCAACTAACTCAGGTTAAAAGCCGACTGGATCGCCTGGAAGAACACCAGGCGTTCCCCCCGGCCCCTGTAGCCCCAGCTGCTAATCTAACACCCCAGCCATCTTTACCTCGCCTCACTCCTGTGCCTACCCCTGCCAGCTTTAGCGGAAAACTCGGAGAAGCACGGGGTTTTTTGCTACAATGCGAAACAGTGTTTCATCGCGTCCCGGGAGATTTTCCCATGGACCACAGCAAGATTGGTTATATCTCTAACCTGCTCGAAGGAAGGGCGTTAGCCTGGGCATACACTGTTATGGCTAAACCCAACTATTCCCTCTTAACTTACCAGCAGTTCGTGGCAGAGTTTTTAGAGGTATTTGACCATACTGACAGGGGCGCTTATTGATTCTGGAGCTGAGCAAAGTTTCATCTCCGGAGACCTGGCAACCCAGCTGGGCCTCAGCTGTCAACCCCTTCACCCACCTGTCAATCTCATCACGCTGTCAAAGGCGTCACTGACCTCTGTTTCCCACCAGATGGCCCCCGTGTCGGTGATAGTCTCTGGAAACCATCGGGAGGAGATCTGTTTCTTGGTGTTGCCCATCTCCTCTTCGCCTGTGATCCTGGGGTACCCGTGGCTACGTCTCCACAATCCCTCGTTCGATTGGCAAGCCGGAAGTATCACCTCGTGGAGCTCTTTTTGTCTCAGTGCCTGCCTCCAGTCTGCAGTGTGTGCTCCCTCAGTATCTGTGGCCCCGCCTTCGACGCCACCCCCGGACCTGTCCATAGTACCAGAAGTCTACCACGATCTGGGAGTGTTTTTTAGCAAGTCACGGGCGCTGTCCCTTCCCCCCCCCCCCACCGCCCCTACGATTGTGCCATCAACCTCAGGGCAGGGCCCCTCTCCCGGCAAGTTGTCTGTACAGTCTGTCTGCCCCAGAGCGTGAGGCCATGGACACGTATATTAAGGAGCCCCTCAGCTCTGGGATCATTCGGCCATCTTCCTCGGCGGTGGGGCGGGTTTCTTCTTTGTTGGAAAGAAGGATGGCTCGCTGCGTCCCTGCATCGACTTCCGGGGGCTTAATGAGATCACCATCAAGGACAAGTACACGCTGCCTCTGATGAACTCGGCTTTTGACTCCCTCCAGGGGGCATCTTGGTTCACGAAGCTGGACCTGCGTAACGCGTACCACCTGGTGCACATCAAGGAGGGCGACAAGTGGAAGACGGTGTTCCGGACCCCAAGCGGCCATTTTGAATACCTGGTGATGCCGTTTGGGTTAACCAAAGTTCCGGTCGTCTTCCAGTTCCTAATTAACGACGTCCTCCGGGATTTCCTGAACTCCTTCGTGTTTGTCTACCTGGATGACATCCTCATCTTCTCACGCACATTGGAGGAACACCAGGTGCATGTGGGACGGGTCCTGCAGCGCCTCCTGGAGAACCAGCTGTTTGTCAAAGCCGAGAAGTGTGAGTTTCACACCGACAAAACCTCCTTTTTGGGCTTCATTATTGCTCGCAATCAGGTGCTTCCCGACCCGGCCAAGGTCAAGGCGGTGGTGGACTGGCCCACGCCCACGTCCAGGAAACAGCTACAGGGTTTCTTGGGTTTTGCCAATTTCTATCATCGCTTTGTGCCGAACTTTGGGATCATCACCCTGCCCCTGACCGACCTCACGTCCCCCAAGACCCCCTTTCGTTGGAGTGAGGAGGCTGCCACGGCGTTCGGGAGGTTGAAGGAGGAGTTTGCTTTGGCCCGCGTCCTGACCCAGGTGGATCCGGCTCTGCAGTGCCTAGTGGAGGTGGATGCCTAGGATTCTGGAGTTGGGGCGGTCCTCTCCCAATGCTTTCCGGTGGATGGTAGGATCTGGCCATGTGCCTTCTTCTCCCACCGCCTGACGTGTGCGGAGAAGAACTACTGCATCGGTGATAGGGAGCTGTTGGCCGTGAAGCTCGCCCTGGAGGAATGGAGGCACTGGCTGGAGGGGGCTGCCCAGCCGTTCGTCGTCTGGATGGATCATAAAAACCTTGAGTATCTCCGGACGGCCAAATGGTTGAACGCTCGCCAGGCCCGCTGGTCTCTTTTTTTTGGACGGTTTAGTTTTACGATTACCTACTGGCCGGGAAGCAAGAACGGCAAGTCTAACACCCTCTCAAGACAGTTCGAGGCGAAGACCACCGGGGATCAGGAGGAAACTATCCTGCCATCATCCTGTGTGGTGGGCGCCCTCTCGTGGGAGATCTAGGACAAGGTCAGGAGAGCGCAGGAGACTGAGCCCGATCCGGGTGGGGGCCCCCCGGACCGTTTGTTCGTTCCCCCTTCTATCAGGAGCGAGGTCATCCAATGGGATCATGCGTCTAAGTTGGCGTGTCATCCGGGAATTGCCCGCACAATTGACCTGCTTCAGAGAGCCTTTTGGTGGCCAGGGTTGAGGAAGGACGTTACCAGCTATGTCCAGGCCTGCGCCCAGTGCGCCACCGGGAAATTGTCATCCCCCCCCCCCCCCCCCGGTGGGTCTTCTTCATCCTCTACCGGTTCCTTCCCGCCCCTGGTCCCATGTGGCTTTGGACTTCGTGACCGGCCTGCCCCCCTCTGGTCACTTCATTTCAGTCCTGATGATAGTGGGCCGCTTCTCCAAGGCGGCACATTTTGTGCCTCTCCAGGGGTTGCCTTCAGCGCGGGAGACGGCAGATCTTTTGGTGCAGCATGTGGTCCGTCTTCACGGTATCCCGGCTGATATCGTATCAGATCGAGGTCCACAATTTGTGTCCCAGGTTTGGAAGGTGTTCTGCACGGTATTGGGGGCCACAGCATGCCTCTCATCTGGGTACCACCCGCAGAGCAATGGCCAGTGTGAACGGACCAATCAGGAGCTGGAGGCTGCGCTCCGCTGTGTCATCTCTTCCTGCTCCTCTTCCTGGAGTACGTTCCTGCCCTGGATCGAGTACGTGCACAACACCACGGTGTCCTCAGCTACTGGGATGTCCCCGTTTAAAGCGTCTCTGGGGTATGATCCACCACTGTTCCCGGAGGAGGAGAAAGAGGTGGCTGTCCCTTTGGTGCAGGCTCATGCGTTGTCAGCGGATCTGGACCATCACCCGCAGAGCCCTCCTCAGGACCACGGAACGCAATATCCAGGTGGCCAACCGTCACAGGAGGCCCGCCCCGGACTATAAGGTAGGTCAGAAGGTTTGGTTGTCCACCAAAAATATCAATGTGCCGGCCGAGAAGCGCAAGTTGACAAAGCGCTTCATCGGTCCTTTTGTGATTTCACGCATTATCAACCCTGTGTCTGTGCGCCTAGTTCTTCCCCCTTCTATGCGCATCTGCCCTACCTTTCTTGTTTCCCAGGTCAAGCCCAACATCTCCGATCCTCTGTGCCCGCCCCCCGCGGCTCCCTCCCCTCCGAGGATGATCGACGGCCACCCGGCTTGGGGGGTAACTTACATCTTGGATGTCCGCCGGCGGGGCCAGGGTCTTCAGTATTTGGTGGACTGGGACAGTTTTGGCCCTGAGCATTGCTCCTGGATTCGCCCAGCGTTGATCCTTGACAAGCAGCTGATCCGCAATTTCCATCGGGCGCATCCAGGTAGGATAGGGCAGGTGCCTGGAGGCACCTCTAGAGGGGGGAGTACTGTCATGGTGGCCGCTGGGCCATCATTAACTTCAGCTGCGCACACACCTGCCATTGGTAATCAGCAGGCTTTAAAAGCCAGTGTCTCTGACTGCTCTGCTCGGAGTCGTCTGTCACCTTCGCTACGCATCGCGTCAAGGACATGACCTCAAGCCAGAGTTGGAATCAAGTCTTCTCGTCAAGCCACGCCACGTAAGCAACAGCAACACTCACCTTGTCAAAGTGTTTTCCCCTGTGCACAGGTGGACCTCCCTGGCGGCGGACTCACCTCCCCTGATAACGGGACGTCATCTCCTCCTCCTCGGATCTCCTCCTCATCTCCTCAGCACCAAACACCACGCACACCACGCTACACCAGGACACGGAGCAAGCAGGACTCTTGCAGCGGCACCTGCAAGTAAGCAGCACAAGCCTCAGCTTCCCGTTCTCACGAACTGTAATAACATCCTGTGCTTGTGTGTTCCAGGGTTGCCAGGTCGCAACAAGACCCGCTCAGCTCCAGTGGCCAGACAACTACGCACTCACTCACTCACTCCCACACTCAACACTCCACACTGAGTTAATAAATAATTGTCAAATTAATCTACTTGTGTCAGCGTCTGTCTCCTGGGTTCAACAATCATGTCAGCATCAATAATTTAAACTTTAGTGACTAAGATATTCTACTCAATAATAAGGGAACAAACAATGTCTCTACATTGTAACTGTAATTAATTTGTGATAGTAAGCATGCAAAAATTAATTTCTTCCGGAAAATAAAGCAGTACATATCAAATCATATCAATAAAAGCATTTGAAACCACAATTGTCCATTCCAGAGTTCAATCATGTCTTCAGTAGCAGATGCTGTCTTGAGAGAAAGAATATGAATTAATTTATTGGTCACAACTGCAGAGATTCTATTTCAGAGAGAGAAAGAGAAAAAACTATTAAACATTCCTGCATTGTCCACCAGATGGCACTGTAAAACTGTCTGCTTGTTTAATGAGGAATCCTGACTTCCAAATCTGGAACATATCAACCATAAACCTGTCGATTTGGGGAATTCCTTTGCCAAAGAGCAGAAAATGGAGAATGACTAAGTCCTGGAGAAGGGATCAACTTCCACTTTAAGATTCAAAGGCTTTGTTATCATGTGCACAGTTAAGAAATTCTACATTTTCTGAGCAATGAAATTCTTACTTTGCTTTCCGGACGAATGCCAAGTTAAAAGGTACAGAACAACAATTCTAATAGGTCATGACACACTAACACAGAAACTCAATCCTAATACTAATGGATGCTAAAACACACACACCAACACACAGTTAGGCAGTAGAGGAATGAAATTGAAAATTTACTGGATGACTAAAGTGATAGTGGTATATTGATATCAGAGATGATGTAAACCTGAGATGGCATGAACCTATGTACAGTGTGCAAATGAACATTGTGCAACCTGATGTGAATCTGAGATGGCATAGATTTATGTACAGTGTGCAAATGAGCATTGTGCAACAAGCAGTGTATAATTACAAATTATCTGATAAGTAGCAGCAGAGATTATATGGACATCAGACAGGTGAGACTATATCTACTGTACAGATGAGCAGGGTGCAAATTTAGCAGCCGGTATGTGAGTTCCTATATGTAAAGCTGTGTTACAGAGTTTTGGGAGTTGTTATCAATCAATCAATCAATCAATGCATCAGATTTATATAGCGCTTTATCATAGACACTCAAAGACGCTTTACAGAAATTAAGGGTCATCCACCACCTGGATGGATGAAGCAGCCACAATACGGCGCCATCCCTTTAACCATTCACACACACACATTCACACCAAGGGCCACTTTAGAGTCTCCAATTAACCTAACCTGCATGTTTTTGGCATGTGGGAGGAAACCGGAGAAATCCCGGGGTAAACCCACGCACACACGGGGAGAACATGCAAACTCCACACAGATCACTGTTGGTCGGGGGCTGGGATCGAACCCACGATCCCACGATCCCCGTGATCCCCCGGCCAAGGGTAAACTGTGCTGCCGCAGTGCTAACCACTGCGCCACCGTGCAGCCCAAAGTGAGTCTGATGGCAGTGGGAAAGAAAGAGTTTTTCAGTCCGGTTGTCCTACATTTCACACTTCTGTACCTCTGGCCTGGGGGTAGAAGTGTGAACAGTCTGTGTTGGGGGTGTGTGGCGTCCCGGCAGCTCTCTTTTGGACTCTGTGGTGGTAGATGCTCTGCAGAGAGGGGAGTGGAGTCCTGATGATCTCTTCCGCCATCTTCACCACTCTCTGCAGGCGTTTGCACTCCAGGGCAGTGGTGCTGCCGTACCACGCAGTGATGCAGTTGGTCAGGATGCTCACGATGATGCAGCTGTAGGAATTGTTGAGGATCCTGGAAGACATGCCAATCTTCTTCAGCCTCCTCAGAAAGTACAGTCGCTGTTGAGCTCTCTTAACCAGCTCCATGGTGTTGTATGTCCACTTAAGGTCCTCTCTGATGTGGATGCCAAGGTATTTAAAGCTGCTCACCCTCTCCACCTCAAGCTTCTGGATGAATGGTGGCCGATGGGGTCTCCTCCTCCCTTCCCTCATGTCCACTATCATCTCCTTTGTCTTGTCCATGTTGAAGGTGAGGTTGTTGTCTTCACACCATGACACCAAGTTGGCCACCTCCCTCCTGTAGGATACTTTGTCGTCACCAGTGATGCATCCTATCACTGCTATGTCATCCGCAAACTTTAGGATGATATTGTCTTTGTGGGAGGCAACACAGTCATGGGTGAAGAGGCTGTAGAGGATTTTATGGCCAATGGATAGTGTTACAGCTCTAGTGCTTGGGTGAAGAAAAGAGTTCATGACCAGACTTTTGAGTTGAAACAATCTTCTTCAGCGAAGAATGATTTTATAGATTGGAACCAAAAGGGTTAACGCTACACATTATTACTTATTCTTTCAAGTTGTAAGACCACAAACACAGCATTTAGCCCAGGGGTGTTAAACTTATGGCCCATCAGAGAGTCCAAACCAGCTCAAGGGATGGATTTGCAAAGAGTGAAAATTAAATAATAGCACTTTTTAAATTAAAAGTAACTGCTATTCCCAATTTGTCCATTTGGGTTCACACAAGCGTACCAGACACAAAAGGGATCCCTGATTTCTATTGACTCCACTGCAGTCCCTTCTCTACCATAACAGATAACTAAAAATATGAAATAAGTCTTTTTTTATGGATGCCAGACCCAGCACACACTGAAATGTCACGGTATTTACTGTATTAAATAACTGTTCTTTAAAAATACATTTACTCCCATGTCTTGCAGCACAGCAAGTGCTGGGGAACGTTCACGCTGACAGTTGGTGGTTGGACCAAGACCTCCCGTAGTGCAAATAAAGATAAACAATTAACAATGATGAAACCCGGCAATCCTATATACAGAAAAGTAGAGATGTAATACCCATAGTGGCAAATTCAATTCAGTGCTGTATTTGCAGACAGTAAGAAATAAGACTGCACATGATCAGTATTGCAATGACAGGCAGACAGCAGCAGGTATGGCACTTGTGCAAATGGTTGCAGTTAAAGTGCAGAGACATACAACAGCAAGTGTATTACTGTTGGTGTTGGTTTAGACCCATGAGTTTTGTGTTAGAATAATCAGATATGACATTTTATCCTGTAGCAACTTTTAATGTTTTGCCTTATAAAAGTATGCTGAAGTTAACAAAACCTGTGTATTACAATGTAAAAGTCAATAAAGCTTTTCTTTCCCATTAATACTAGTGTTTGTGCATTATTTGCCTCCTATAATTACAGTATACTGTATATTGTATATAGAATCTATAAAATGTATGCTTCATCTGCAAAAAAATCATTAAGGCTCCCAATTTGGATTGAAACATTTTATTTGACAAAAAAAAAAATTATTTGATTTGGTTCAGGGTTGAATTGTGAAGATTAAAACATGTTCTGTCCAATTTCTGAACAGTCTCAAAGGGCTATTGTAGCTTATAAATATGCTATTTCACCTGCCAAAAATGAAGGGTCTGAATCTGGATTGAAACTTCAGAAATCCAATCATAACCAGTTTATTTGTGTGCATCTAAACATGGTCAACTGACCACGTTTACATGTACACAAATAATTGGATTGGATTTCTGCAGTTATCTGATTATTCAAGTGTATTATTTTCAGTGTTAGGCAAGTTACTAAAAAATAGTAACTAGTTAGTTACTAGTTACTTCTTCTTCTAACTCAGTTACTTTTGAGTTACTGCATGATTAAAGTAACTAGTTACTTGGAAAAGTAACTTTCACCTTACCTTTAAATGCATACTTAAATTGTCTTGCACACAACAAGATCAAGGGCCCCTTGTTCTCAGAAAAAAAGAAGAAAAAGAAAACTGATGAGAAAAAAAGTCTCATCTTACAGAGAAAAAATGTCTCAGATTTACATAAACTATTGAAATCAGTAGAAAGTCAGAAATTTACTAGAAATAAAGCTATAAATTCACAGCAAAAACTTTGGATCCCCTGGTGGGCCATTATTGGCCCATGAGCTCTATGTTTGACACCCCTGGACCAGCCCATTACAAACGCATATTTAGAAAATTTACTTCCATGAAATGCTTGCATATCATGACAGCATGTAAATGAATAAGAAAAAATAAAACAGAAAGCACAAATAAATGAGAGTTCACCACTTAGAAGAAGCTGTTCTTTACTGCAACAAATCACAGTCACTTTATCTCTGTGCGTAAGAAAACTTTAGATGCATTTAATGCAGACATTAAATGCAAGCTTCTTGCTCAAAAAATACTCATGCTTAACCACAGAGGTAGGAGCTGTTGGGGGTTACTCACCGCTCAGACAACAGGCGATCAGGGCTCAATATGAGAAGCTGCCACCACCATGGCATTTCTTCCTGAACTTCCTGTGAACTGGGACAGGACAAGAAACTGACCCTTGGAGGAGACTGACGGCTGCACCAGCTATGGTAGGATCAGTTTATTTGCGCTAAAAATAGCTATCCATATTAATAACATGAGTAATGCGAGTAACACATCTGATCAAATTTCAGTAACTGCAACACATTTACTGAATTTTACTGAATTTTTAAACTGTAATTTTGTTACACAGCACAATACTGCAAAAGTAGTGGCATTACAGTAATGCGTTACTTTATAACGCGTTACTACCAACATTGATTATTAGACAGAATAATCCGATAAAGGCCATGTAACTGGGGTCATTAATTCAAGTGTTTTACCCTCTAGTAATCTGTTTATTCAGTGCATGTAAAGACGAGAAAACTGATTATTGGGATTATCAGTTTATTCCCACTAATTGGGTTATTGCTGGGAAAGCTAACAGCTGGGCTTGAAACTCTGATTGTTGGTGACTCTGCTGTGAAAGATGTGAGAAACATATGTGGTAAACACACAGAAATAGTATGGGTTCCCAGGGATATGGTGTCTGATGTCAGAGACAAAATCCTGCAAATCATGGCTGTTCACCCCTTGGTGAAAACTCTCATATTACATGTAGTTTCAAATGATGTTGTGAAACAACAGTTTGAGGTGCTGAAACACGACTTTAAGGAGCTGCTGGATCTAGTCAGCTGTCTGAATGCTGAAGTGTTTATTAGTGGCTCACTACCACTGGTCAGAGGAGGAGTTGGGAGATTCAGCAGACTGTCAATTTAAAACGATGGCTATTAGAAGCTTGTACAAACAAATCACTACATTTTAATGATAACTTCAACTTTTTCTGGGACCACGGACACTTTTTAAGGGAGATGGACTCAGCCTCAGCAGGTCAGGCATGAGACTATTTACCTCCAAACTGTTTTATTTTCTGCATCGCCATTCTGTTCCACAGGACAAGGACAAGAGAAAAGAGGAACCAAAACAACAGGATAAGATACAGCCCAGCAGAAATTGAGAGATAAATCCGCCTCAGCCCCCGCCTGTGCAGACCCCTCCTTCACAAAAGTCAACAGTGAGGACCCACCTACTCTACCACTGCATACCCCTCCTCTTCAGCTTCCTCTTCCCCATCCTTCCCACTCCCCGAATTCACTGACCAGATGAAGGAGCTGGTCAATATGGCCATAAAACTGACCACATGCTCTAGTCCAATTTTCTCTCCCCGAAACCTCCGACTTTATCCTCCCCCAATCTCCCCCGTCCAGCAATTCCCCAGCGAGCTCTGACACAACTACCAAAGCCCCGGTGCCCACCACCACCCCCACAGCTCAAGCCCCGTTGCCCACCACCACCCCCACCCCCACAGCTGAACCAAAATCCACAGCCTGATAATGACACAAGCTAGGTTTGATGTACTGGGTCCAGGCTCTGGTACCACTGGTACTCATGGCTCTTTCCAAGACAAGCCGGGGC
Organism: Pholidichthys leucotaenia; assembly: GCA_020510985.1. Taxonomy (NCBI): domain Eukaryota; kingdom Metazoa; phylum Chordata; class Actinopteri; order Cichliformes; family Pholidichthyidae; genus Pholidichthys; species Pholidichthys leucotaenia. The sequence goes on from CM035842.1 coordinate 266,241,954, forward strand.
CAGGTATGGAAGTAATTTCCTTAATTCCAGTTTTAATAAGCAGCAGAAAAAAGTTGGTAAATTTACAGAGAAACAAAATCCATCTTACACATCCTGTAAATTTATCAAATCTAGTGTTTATTTCTCACCAGTCACAGCCTAAACAAAATCAAAATTTAGCAGATGATGTTCTCAACACACTGAAACTAGCTTTATTGAATATTGTCTTTGGGAGGAAAAAATATTTTTAATTAATGATCTCTTTATAAAACAAAAACTGGATTTTATATTTTTAATAGAGACTTGGTTACGGGATAACAGTGGATCTCTTCTTATCAAAGCAGCCCCTCCAAACTACAGCTTTGTAAGTGAACCCAGGCTGCATAAGAAAGGAGGAGGAGGAGCTTTTTTGTTTAATGATTCCCTCCATTGCAAGATGTCTTATGATGTTTACTTCATTTGAATATGTGACTCTTCAGCTGAATTCCTCCTCCTGTGTGTTGCTTCTCAGTGTTTACAGATCACTTAAATACCATGTAACCTTTTTTGATGATTTTACAAAGTTGCTGTTTATTATCTGTGTTGACTTTGACTGTGCAGTTATTGATGGTGATTTTTGCTTCTATGCTGACAACCCTCAGGACAGAGAAAACAAAGAATTGTGTTGTGTCGTTGATAAAATTGGACTGACTCAGCATGTGATGAAAAAAAAAAAACATACAACAGAAGACACAGCCTGGACTTGGTCATCTCCAAATGTCTGAACATCTCTAAGGTTATGGTGATGGACGTTGCCCTATCCCACCATTTTTGTGTTTTCTTTGAGAGTGCTATTAATGTCAACAGAAATATCCAGACAGAGGTCATCAAAAAATGGTACATCAATGATAATACCTGTGAAACATTCATCCAAGCCCCCCCATCCCACCTTCAGTAAATGAGCTTGCGGAAAATTTCAATGGTAAAATTACAATTATCAATGCCATTGCTCCCATCAAGGTGACGGTGGTCACTATTAAAAGAAAAACCTCCATGGAGAAATGCCAAACTAGTAAGAGCTGAAAAAAGAGTGTTGAAAAGCTGAATGCAGGTGGCTCAAAACCAAATTACAGGTTCATTATGAAATCTACAATGAGAGATTGAGCATTTATAATTTGGAGTTGAGAAATGCAAGACAAGCATATTTTTTCTGACATCATTGCTAAAAACAACAATAATGCAGGCACCTTGTTCACTGCTGTTAACAGGCTAACAAATCCCCTTGTGTCAATAACTCCTGAACTTCTATCAAACCGTGCCTGCAATGACTTTGCCTTTTTCTTTACTGACAAAGTTCAGAAATTTAGACAGTCATTCAGTGCTCCTATGCCAGGTGCTGGACATGCGCTTCCTCTGTGTCCACGTAGAGAAGATGTAAACACCATAGCAAAATTATTTTAAATCAATCATACAAGCTTGGATGACATCATACACCACCTGAAATCCACTCCTTGCTGCCTTGATGCCCTCCCAACAGGGTTTTTAAAAAATGTTTCATATTGTATGGCCTCAGATCTACTACAGATCATAAATATGTCTCCACATTCAAGTGTCTTCCCTCAGTGCTTAAAAACAGCTGTTATCAAGCCGCTTCTAAAAAAGAGCGACATAGACAGTGTTATGTATGTAAAACATGAACCAATGAGGAGACCGAATGGTGAACTAGACAGGACTTTATTATAGACTCACAGAATATGCAGAGGTGCTCCCCCTAGGCTGAGAGGTGGTCAAAGAGACCATCCCTCTTCTGCACAGCCCTCTTATACTCCGGGTGGCGGCAGAACCGGAATGTGAAGCCACCACCAGTGTTACACCATAATGTGTCCTAAGAACAACACTACAGACATCTCACTCATGAACAGCTAAAGGCCCATATCAAACCTCTCCTTTCTTAGAAAAATAAAATAAAAAGCTGTTTTTCAACAATTGTACAACTTTCTGACATTAAATAACTGTTTTGCTGTCTTTCAGTCAGGTTTTCGGCCACACCACAGCACTGAGACAGCTTTAGTTAAGGTCCTTAATGACATCCACTCCAATACAGATAATGGCAACATTTCAGTCTTGGTTCAACTGGACCTCGGTGCTGCATTCGACATGTTCGACCATAACGTCTTACTAGACTGGCTAAAAAACTGGGTCGGACTTTCTGGTACAACACTTAGCTGGTTTGAGTCCTATTTGAAAGACGGGGACTATTTTGTGTCAATAGGTAACTATACATAAGATAAGATAAGATAAGCCTTTATTAATATTTTCCAAGGTTGTCATAGCCAGGAGCGGTACTGGGGTTAAGCTCCCAGTGCTCATAAAATGCTCCTTACGGCGTGCATCTCGAAAAGCCTCTGACAACTAAATCCAACTCCTAGCCTGCCCATGTGGTTTAGTCTCTAAGCCCGTGGAACTGCTTTTACTAATAGGAGAAGGGGCGAGGGCGGATCTCTGGCGCCTTAAAACCAGATGCTTCGGGTAGATGGTGGAAGGTAAACCTTGATTTCAAACCTCCGCTGCCTTGCGGCACACCCGGTCACGGGAAAGGCTTCAGGAGTCAACCTTGAGGAAAAATTCGGAGTCGGAGCCCCTAAGGCAGTTCTCTCTTGTGCTCAACATCGTTCTGGCAGCTCCTGCGACGGCGCTGGTGCCAAACTATAGCAGCCCTGCTGTTCCTTTGGATTCATCAGTGACGTGGAGAGAGGGGACATGCTGCATGGGTAACATCTTGTCCTCCATATCTTCCTGCCCAGGCTTGAATCCTACCAATGCCCAATGCTGGAAGGTAGAACACCGGTGCGCATCGGCCTGTTCAGTCACAGGCGGTGCTGTTCCAGCAGAGTAGACGTTTAGGATTCTCTTCCATGGTCATCATAGACCGACGGAGGCCGCCGCCGCCGAATATTAATCCCACAATGGGGAAGTTCCAGGATTGCAACAGCACAGGGATAGCAACACTCAGAGCAACAATCAGAAGGTAAGAAAAAAACAAGAGCAGCGAGTATCATACCTGTCAAGGTATACCTCATGCCTCCCTTATTGGGGGGCTTTCACACCTGTACTGAGTACTTAAAAATTGTATTTATCGGCACATGAAAGAAAACTGAAGCAAAAAAACAAAACAAAACAAACAAAAACCGAACAAACAACAACAATTGCAACATGAACTATTTCAAACATATTTATTCAAATGTACACTTATATGGATACAATCTCGAGCCATAACTTTTTGGTAATGTGAAAATAATAAGCCAAGTAGCACAAAAAAAATAAAAAAATAAAAAATAAATAAATTTAAAAAATGATAATATTAATAATAAATAAATAAAAATAAATAAAAAAACAATATTTTTCCAATTTACATTAGCACAAGGTAGATTGCTTAATTTGAAATTACACAATAAGAATAATTCTGAATATAGTTCTTAATTGTCAGCTAGAAATTGTTACACATGGCTCTAGGGAGCCACACAATAAGAGCCGAGGGCGAGCCAGTGAGTTGAGATGTTTATTATAAGGAAGGGTTAGGAACAAGGGATAAGGACACGGGGTAAGGAACACGGTCGTTGTAGACCCAAAGCACAGCTACTCATAAACAGGTTAAACTCAGGAGTAGAACGGTACAGGAGTAAAGGGCTGGCACCGGAGAATAGGATACCAAGGCATAATACTCACAGCAGGGAACACTCACAAGGTTACTGCAAGAGGAGTAAGGGCTGACGCCGGGAATAGGGGTTTCAGCCTGTAGTGCTTTAAGTCGCAGCCCCGAGTGATCGAGGCTGCTCCTTTTTATTCTCATTAGCAATGCCACAGCTGATGAGGATTAATTGGCCTCAGCCGTCCCGTAATACTGACAGCTGGGAGCCAGCTGAGACGCTGTCTAATGAGAGGCGGAGACATGGGCTGAGCGCCGAAATGGCGTCTCCTCCCATGATGACAGAGATACTGCCTAAAGAGAGGCAGGGTTGGGGACACATGGGCTGAGCGCCGAGACGGCGTCTCATCCCATGGTGACAGAGTGCCCTCCTCAAGGTCGGGCTCCCGAACGACCAGGAACACCCCAGCTCCCCCCCCCCACCTAGGGTGGGTGGAAGGGGGGCAGGACCGGAGGGGGAGATGCAAAGGGAAGGACAAAAAAACCCCAATGGACAATGTAGGGTAGCAGGGCAGAGAGAAGAAAAAGCCCAAATACAATATGTTACCACACAGGGAATAATTAACCCAGGGCACAGATGGGGAGAAAACTGAGTCAGAACACTGGTTACACACTACTCAGATAATACCAACAATGTGTGGCCCAGGGCAAGGAAAAAACCACCAAAAAGGTAACAGGGCAAAAACGCTGAGTACAAGTGATAAATAGCAAAAACACAATACACAACGCTAAATAGAACAGGAAAAGGTGATCACAGAGCATGGTTGATAAAGAAACCAAAACACATTACTCCATGAAACAAAAGCGGGCTAAGACCAGGACAAGAATAATAGGAATGACATGCACCGGTAAGTAAAAAGATAACAGAATACACGGCGCCAAATGCAAAGAAGGACACCTAGAAGAATAACGGTGACAGGGTAACAGGACAACAATAAGGTAAAAAGCTGAGTATGGTTAATAAGGGGAAAACACTATACACAGCGCTAAATATACGGGAGGTCCCCTAGAGGGAGAATGGTGACAGGTTCACAGGATAATGAGGTAAGATGCTGAGTATGGTTGATAAGGAGAGAACACAATAAACAGTGCTAAATATACGGGGGGTCACCTAGGGAAATACTGGTGACAGGTACATAGGATAACAATGGGATAAAATGCTGAGTACGGTTAATACGGGAAAAAACACAATACACAGCGCTACATGTACGAGGGGTCACCTAGAGGAATAACGGTGACAGGTACATAGGATAACAGTGGGATAAGATGCTGAGTACGGTTAACAAGGGAAAAACACAATACACAGCGCTAAATATACGGGAGGTCCCCTAGAGGGAGAATGGTGACAGGTTCACAGGATAATGAGGTAAGATGCTGAGTATGGTTGATAAGGAGAGAACACAATAAACAGTGCTAAATATACGGGGGGTCACCTAGGGAAATACTGGTGACAGGTACATAGGATAACAATGGGATAAGATGCTGAGTACGGTTAATACGGGAAAAAACACAATACACAGCGCTAAATATACGAGGGGTCACCTAGAGGAATAACGGTGACAGGTACATAGGATAACAGTGGGATAAGATGCTGAGTACGGTTAACAAGGGAAAAACACAATACACAGCACTAAATATAAGAGGAAGAGGAAAATGTTCGGGCAGCTAAGTCCAAACCCAGATCCCGAGAAACCAGTCCGCCGGTAGCCGTGCCAGGCCACCCAGAAGCACAAAGTTCGTCAGGGAGTTGGACCAGATCGCCGAACCGGACGTCTTGCGGGTCGAGCCGTCGACCCGCATCACTCAACCACCAGGACTGTCGAGACGGACGAAGGGTCAAAGCGGGTCCTGGTGGACGAGGCACAGGGGAGAGCCGATGACGAGGGCAACGAGCGTCAGGCCGCTGGGAAACAGCCACCTCCTCACCGGACCTGGACAGCGCTGGCGCAGCACCCACGTCGGACCCCGATTGGGTCTTAGGCGAACCCACGTCGGACACCGCCGAGGCAGCACCCGCGTCGGACCCCGACTGGGTCGGCACTGCACCAGAACCGACCTCCAACGTTGAACCTGGACCCTCCAGCATCACGAGGAACGGCAACTCCTCGCCGGTGACCCTGGAAGAAGGCTCGGGAGAAAAAACAGAACCAGGATCAGGATCACCGGCAGCGCCAGAACCCGGCGAAACGAGCTTGGATGCAGCGGGCGGCTGCACCCAGCTCATCCCCCCTAGAGACAGGCTAAAGTGCTCAGAGAAATAGAGGGAGAAAAGAGAGGAGAGCACTCGCCTGATCTCGGGTTCCGACGCCGTCCAGGACAGCGAAGATCTAGGATCCGTCGTCCGGAGGTCGTTGTCAGGCTCCCACTCGGCTGCATCGGGCCCCGCAGCCAGCACGATGGTCAGCGCAGCTTGAGGTTCCTCCCGCGTTGGTAACCACACCGACGATCCACGCGGCATGATGGCAGGAGAACCTCGTCCCGCTGGACCGAACCGCACCTCCGTGGAGACCCGGGGACGCTTGGTCGTCGGCGCAGACTCCACGTAGCAGTCAGTCCTCCTCCTCCGTCCACAACGTAGCTGCGGAACCGCAGGCCCTCTCCTTATCCCACCACGTTGACCCGGAGCCGGGGATCGCTCGGCGGAGAGAGACACAGAGGATGCAGGATTAAAGGCACAGGTTACAGCAGGTGGTGGGAGTTCAGGGAGCTGCGGACCCTGAACTCCGACTCCAGGAGTGTGACACAGCAAATCATAAAACTGATGTAAATAAACAAAGACTTGCCTGCCTCCTGGAGGTTCGATGGCGCCTGCTGTTGTGGACATAGCTTCTTCCTCTCCCTGCCAGGTGATAATGGAGGACCCCCTGGGAAATCGTCTGGGGACCGCTCCCGTTGTCTCCAGGAGAGGGCTCACCAGGCCGGGGTTCCAGGCACACACAGTAGTCAGGAGACGCATCGAGGAGGAGGGGGTGACAGCCGCGGTGAGCCAGCCCGAATGTCCTGGGATGACAGCGGGGGAATGAGGCTCAGGCTGTGAAATCTCCACACTGACGAGGCGAGAAGGTGACAGCTGCGTGGGAGGAGAGGTCCTGGCAGCAGCCCAGAACTGGGTCCGGACGGGGTTCATGCTGAGGTGACTTGGCGATGTGACAACGACATCTCCCAGGGGACGAAGCGAGGGGGGAACCCAGGAATCATCGCTCCTGATCAGAGACCGAGGCGAGGAAGGCATTGAGCTTGGGAAGGCTTCGTTGCTCTGGAGTCCTCTCCACCAATCTCACTGCCGCCGCCACGTGCCTGCAGATGGTGAATGGATACACAGCGGGAACTGCGTCAGCCGCTCGGTCCCAGACGTAGCTGCTGTCAGCTGCGGCTCCATGGGGGGAATCCCGAGTGACGTAATGCAGAACGGGAGAAGCCCTCTGGGTGGCGCGAACTCCCGGGCTGGAACGGCAGCAGGAACGGGGTCCCGAAGCGGGGGGCAACGTCATCCACTTCAGCGTCCTGCCGGGGTTTCCATCCAACCCGCGGAGCTTCTCTCGCTGTGTGACCATGGCGTCAATCCTGGCACTGACCTCGAGATGGAACAAAGAAAGAGTGACAGTCCAGGAGATCCTCAGCACAGCCCGGATGCCAGCGTCTTTAATTGGAGGCGTCGTGCAGGGTGAAGAGCGTCCTGTCGACAGCCCCCAAGATGGACCTCAGCTCGTCGCCCTGGCGTCGGGAGTGACTCCTGGGAAACGGCATGCTAATGGCGCTAACACCCGGACAAGGAAGGTACAGTTCCACAAACTCACGGCCGCCGGCAACTCGTCTGGCTGCGACTTACTGTTACACGTGGCTCTAGGGAGCCACGCAATAAGAGCCGAGGGCAAGCCAGTGAGTTGAGATGTGTATTATAAGGAAGGGTTAGGAACAAGGGATAAGGACACGGGGTAAGGAACACGGTCAGAATCAGAATCAGAATCAGAATCAGCTTTATTGCCAAGTATATTTACAAGTAAACACACAAGGAATTTGACTTGACATTGGGCGCGCACATTAGGCGCATCCAATGACACGGCAGCCATAGAGGCGCCTGTCTGCAGTGGGGGTAAAGGGGGGAAGGGGGGGGGGGAACACAATAGGCAGAGAGAAAAAACATAGTTATCAGAATCACGCTCGTAAGCTCATATAAGCTCATGAGCCAAATTTTGATTACACAGAAAAAAACCCTCTATGCACATTAGCAGACGATAGATACAATCACACAGCAGAGGGAGGGAGAGCAGTGTGTGTATATTTGCATGTCATTGTGTAGTGTGAGTGTAACAGTTGTTAGTGAGCAGCAGAGGGCGCCTCCAGGCAGTGGATAGATGTTATAATCATGTGACTTATAAACAAGTCAGAGATCAGAGTCTGTCTCTCTTTTCCTCATCCTTGCAGAAGGCACATGGGCAATGTCCTCGAGAGACCAATCCGCTGACGACAACAACTGATTGTTGATGTATGGGTAGACATAAGCCACTTCCCAGCGTTATCTTCATCGAGGAGGAATGTAAACAAAGGCACCAAAACACAAGGTCAAATCTGCACAGTGCACTCAGAGAATAAAAAATTTCTCTCTCTTCGATTCTGTGCTTCAATTTCATACAGGCTTGAATCATACTTTAGATCATTCTCTGGAGAGCACTCAGCGATCCACAGATGTTATCCACCTACCGAAACATAGGTAAAACATGTCCAGAGAGTTCGTTCTCTCTTCAATGCATGCCAGATAGTAAATTCCATGTTAATCCTGCCGCTGACAATCAGTGCTCCCCCCAGCTGGACGAATTGTTGAATTTGTTAAGGGAGCTACGCCGGGGTCCGCATTTGATTAGCTCACCCAGATAATTTCGATACACTAGGAAAACTCCAGGGGCCAAACAGAAGATCCTGTGATCAGTTCAATCTCAGTCGAATCACACAGACACATGAATTCCAATACCATGAGTCTCCCTTGGGTTCCCCCTGACCCGATCTTCTACTTTTTAAAGTGGTGACAATCGCATATAAGTCGCTTTCCAGATCCATAATTTCCATTTGGATTAAGATTCAGCCAGGAGAAGAGTGACATTGCAAGCTGGGATCAGAAGGGAGAGGATTAGGAGGGAGAGGGAAGAAAAGCGTCTGCTCTCTCTCAAGAGAGAGAGCAGACGTGCTGTGCTTTGGGTCGTTGTAGACCCAAAGCACAGCTACTCATAAACAGGTTAAACTCACGAGTAGAACGGTACAGAAGTAAAGGGCTGGCACCGGAGAATAGGATACCAAGGCATAATACTCACAGCAGGGAACACTCACAAGGTTACTGCAAGAGAAGTAAGTGCTGACGCTGGGAATAGGGGTTTCAGCCTGTAGTGCTTTAAGTCGCAGCCCCGAGTGATCGAGGCTGCTCCTTTTTATTCTCATTAGCAGCACCCCAGCTGATGAGGATTAATTGGCCCCAGCCGTCCCGTAATACTGACAGCTGGGAGCCAGCTGAGACGCTGTCTAATGAGAGGCGGAGACATGGGCTGAGCACCGAAATGGCGTCTCCTTCCATGGTGACAGAGATACTGCCTAAAGAGAGGCAGGGATGGGGAGACATGGGCTGAGCGCCGAGACGGCGTCTCATCCCATGGTGACAGATATATAAACTTGGTATTAAAGAGTTTTTTATTGTCAGCTTTGTTACACTAATGCACTTGGATGAACTTGGTTAGGTGCGCTCAATTTCGCCAAGCATCGAATTACTGTTCAGTTGACTTTAGGTTCTCTTATGGAGGAACAAAATAGGTGCAGGCGGACATGGCGAACTGAAGTTTAAAAGGGTGCTTTATTCGTCCTCCATCACGAGGCTCGCTCAGCACTGTGGCAGCATGCTGGAGCGAGCCCTGCATCTCAAAGTCAGCAACAAGCAATGCGAGTGATCAAAAAGAGAGAGAGCAAGAGATATGCAGTCAACTTATATACCCAGCTCAGACAATGCATGCATGGCACATTAGCATCACAGTATACAGCAGGAAAACATGGACATTTGCATTAGAGTCACACATATCAGTCGCAAGATTACTGGCGCCGGGATTCCTCTCTGTTCCGGAGCTGCAGGACAAAAGAGGGTGCGAGGCGGATCTGCATAATGATCAGTCCATACCTCTCACTGTTCTGATAATTGCTCACGCTGAGCGCTCTGCCAGCCCCGTAGGCTGTGGGGGTCACCACACGAGGTGTTCCTCCACACTCTCAATAATTTTTTTTTTCCGTATATTTTTCTTTTTGGCGTACAGAAATGGCAATACGCCCGTATTTGCTAAAATTGCAATTTCCCCGTATTAAAATACGGCAAAACCGTATCACTTGACAGGTATGGAGTATACATATGTACATATAAACATAAATATATAGACACACAGTGCGGAGCATTGTAGCTAGATGGAATACATATATAAATATATAAACACACAATGCGGAGCATTGTAGCTAGATGGAATAAATATATGAATATATAAACACACAGTGCGGAGCATTGTAGCTAGATAGAATAAATATGTGAATATATAAACACACATACAGTGTGGAGCGTTGAAGCTAGATGGAATAAATATATGAATATATAAACACACACAGTGCGGAGCATTGTAGCTAGATGGAATAAATATGTAAATATATAAACACAGTGCGGAGCATTGTAGCTAGATGGAATACATATGTAAATATATAAACACACACAGTTCGGAGCATTGTAGCTAGATGGAATAAATATGTAAATATATAAACACACAGTGCGGAGCATTGTAGCTAGATGGAATAAATATGTAAATATATAAACACAATATAAACACACAGTGCGGAGCATTGTAGCTAGATGGAATAAATATGTAAATATATAAACACAGTGTGGAGCATTGTAGCTAGATGGAATAAATATGTAAATATATAAACACACACAGTGCGGAGCATTGTAGCTAGATGGAATAAATATGTAAATATATAAACACACACAGTGCGGAGCATTGTAGCTAGATGGAATAAATATGTAAATATATAAACACACACAGTGCGGAGCATCGTAGCTAGATGGAATGAAACAGCATTACCGTCTACTTAGTTATCCTACATGGTATGATTATGTACCCATACATATTGTCACCCTCCGTAACTACCGGTCTTTTCCTAGTTGTATACCGGAGGGGACCATTGTGTAAGTCTATTGCGTCTTTTGCATTCAATACTATTAGGTTGTCACATCTTTTTGCTATCTCTGCAAGCAGCCCTGCTTAGGTTGTACAGTCTGACAGCCGTAGGTAGGAAGGACCTGCGAAACCTCTCGGTTGTGCACCTAGGATGATGTAGTCTGCTGCTAAATGAGCTCCTTAGTACATTCAGTGTGTCCTGCATAGGGTGGAACTGGGACTCCAGCAGAGATGACAGTTTAGCCACCATCCTTCTCTCTCCCATCTTCTCCACTGGGTCAAGGCACTGCCCCAGGACAGAGCTAGCTTTCTTGATCAGTTTGTTCAGTCTCTTCCTATCGGCTACTGTACATCTGAGCAAACAAAAATAACCTATGGAGTTCTCCAAGGTTCCATTTTGGGACCTTTGCTTTTCAACATCTATATGCTCCCACTAGCTAAAATCATAAAAAACCCAACAAAATATATTACCATAATTATGCCGATAACACACAAATCTACATAACCGTCTTACCAGGAGACTATGGTCCAATTAAAAACCTGATCAAATGCACTGGTCAAATCAAAGAGTGGATGTGCCAAAATTTCCTTCAGTTAAACAAAGCAAAACTGAAATAATAGTTTTTGGAGCCAAAGAAGAAAGACCCAAAGTTAGTACTCAGCTTCAATCAATGATGCTAAAAGCCAACAGCCAAGCCAGAAATCTGGGTGTGGTTCTGCACTCAGACCTGAATTTTAACAGCCACATTAAGACAGTAGTGAAATCAGCCTATTATAACTTAAAGAACATAGCAAGGATTACAGGTCTGATGTCTTAGGAGATCTAGAAAAACTTGTCTATGCTTTTATCTTCAATAAACTGGACTACTGTAATGCTGTGCTCACAGGTCTCCCTAAAAAGTCCATCAGACAACTGCAGTTAGTTCAGAACGCTGCAGCTTGAGTCCTCACTAAAACCAAGAAAGTAGATCATATAACTCCAGTTCTCAAGTCTTTACACTGGCTTCCTGTCTGTCAAAGAATAGATTTTAAAATACTGCTGGTGGTTTATAAAGCTCGGAATGGTTTAGGGCCAAAATACATTTCAGATCTGCTAGTCCATTATGAACCACCCATAGCCCTCAGATCTTCAGGGTCAGACCTACTATCTGTGCCCAGAGTTAGAACCAAACATGGTAAGGCAGAGTTTAATTTTTATGCTCCTCACATGTGGAAAAAACTCCCAGAAAGCATCAGGGCTGCTGAAACTCTAAGCTGCTTTAAATCCAGGTTAAAAACTCTCCTATTTGCCGCGGCCTTTCAGTAGAACAATTGTTAATCTACTACAATGCACTGCAAAAAAAAAATTCTGTCATATTCTATGTAGCATCATCGTCTCCTCAAACCAAGACAGAAGATCACTTCTCTCCAGTTTACAGGAATTTCATTTTATTCATTACACAGGAATACCACTTTTCTGCCTTTTCAGGAATATCACTGGCTTTTATGTCGACTCATGCAGGCTTCTTCCAGGCCTGACCAAAGATGCTTGCTTTCCCAGGACCCCAATTTAAACAGTTGCCTCTTGCAGAGATTGTAAGGATCAGAATTTGCTTTTAAAAGCTCAAAGGAACATAAAACTCAGGAGACCAGACCTCTCAACGTGAACACTGCATTTGATAACGTACCTTTTCACAGGAAACCAATGTTCTTAAGAGAGTCATAAACCGCTTAATCTGACGGGTTTATAGCCCCGATGCTGTCCAGGTTTCCTCCCCAGATACTATGGACCTAAAGGAAATCAACTACAGCTCAACAGTACCTCCTAGTGGATACCTACGAAATGTGTTTTCAGTATGTAGGATGACTTTTAATTTGTTCTAAACATTAAGTTTCTTTCAGCTTATCCTCTGGATCCTAAGGACACTGAAAATCATCCCTCTTTTATCACCAACCATGGTTTGCTGCATTTTGATCTAAATGTGAATGCATGTATTATAATTATGTATAAGAAATGTTATATTCATGAGTGTTATTCAAACACATATTGGAGTAGTGGTATAAATGCATGATCACCAAATATTAGCCAAGTCATTTAATTTAGTTAGATTTTATATTGAGCATTTATTTCATAAGAACTGACTGAGTGTTGATTTTCCCTATGAAATTTCATGGGATGGTGTCTTTATTCTGTCCTGATAATACGGCTGGGTATTGTAGACAGATAGCGAACAATAAAGACAGCAGGCTGATTCCAGGTTGACTGATTTACTGAAATCAGTTTTTGTCTTGTTTGTTTTGTAAAACTGAAACACAATGAAATATACATAATACAGAATGTTACATAAGAAATAATAATACATTTTTATTTTACAGAGGACAGCTACACAGCTAAGTAAGCAGGTAAGCATAGCCAAATGAATAGCTAACTAGCTTTCACACGAAGCACCATTACAACACAATATAACTTGGGCTAACAAAGGGCTAAATGACTCAGCAGTTAGCTAAGTACCATTGCAAACGATTAGCCATTAACACCTTTTAATCGCGATCTTTTTATAGCTTAAATTTAGCGTTTTTAACATCATATTCCAAACTATGGTCATCTTAAACAAGTATTACAACAATTTTCAGCATTAACTTACTGTTGGTTCCACTCCTAGGTTAGTACAACCAAATTTCTGGCGAGCACATTTTCACATTGCTTTCATCATGGCAGATTGAACAAAGAAAAGGGTTTATGCAGGAAACAGGAAGTAGCTACAATTAAAGGTGCAGTAACGCAAACCACCACTAGAGGGAACATAACCCCACCCAATATCTGACAAGTCAGCACACTCCCCGCTTGGTATACATGTATACCACTATTTACTCTTCTCTAGTGACATCAATAGCACAACATCAGAGATGGGTCTAAGGTACTCTTTAACTACCCCTTGGCTAGAGGTCTTAACTGTGACCTTACGGACCTTAAGATAAGATAAGATAAGATAAGCCTTTAATTAGTCCCACAACGGGGAAATTCCAGGATTGCAACAGCACAGGGATAGCAACACTCAGAGCAACAATCAGAAGGCAAGAAAAAAAAAACAAGCAAGCAAGAGCAGCTAATATACATATGTACATATTACTATAAAATATATATATACACACACACACACAGACACACAGTGCAGAGCATTGTAGCTGGATGGAATAAATATATGAATATATGAACACACAGTGCAGAGCATTGTAGCTAGATGGAATAAATATGTAAATATATAAACACCCACAGTACGGAGCATTGCAGCTAGGTGGAATAAATATGCAAGTATATAAACACACACAGTGCGGAGCAATGTAGCTAGATGGAATAATATGTAGATATATAAAAACACAGTGCGGAGCATTGTAGCTAGATGGAATAAATATATAGATATATAAATATAAACACACCCAGTGCTGAGCATTGTAGCTAGATGGAATAAATATGTAAATATATAAACACACACAGTGCAGAGCTTTGTTGCTAGGTGGGATGAAACAGCATAACCGTCTACTTAGTTATCCTACATGGTATGATTATGTGCCCATACATATTCTCACCCTCCATAGCGACCGGTATGTTCCTAGTTGTATGCCGGAGAGGACCATTGTGTAAGTCTATTGCATCTTTTGCATTCAAAAAAAAAAAAAAAAAACTATTAGTTTGTTACGTCTTTTTGCTATCTCTGCGAGCAGCCCTGCTTCGGTTGTACAGTCTGACAGCCGTTGGTAGGAAGGACCTACGAAACCTCTCGGTTGTGCACCTGGGATGATGTAGTCTGCTGCTAAATGAGCTCCTCAGTGCATCCAGTATGTCCTGCATAGGGTGGAACTCGGACTCCAGCAGAGATGACAGTTTAGCCACCGTCCTTCTCTCTCCTATCTCCTCCATCGGATCAAGGCGCTGCCCCAGGACAGAGCTAGCTTTCTTAATCAGTTTGTTCAGTCTCTTCCTATCGGCTGCAGTAATGCCACTGCCCCAGCAGACCACTCCAAAAGTGATGGCTGATGCCACCACCGTGTCATAGAATGACTTCAGCAGCGCCCCTTGTACACCAAAAGACCTGAGTCTCCTCAGCAGGAACAGCCTGCGCTGTCCCTTCTTGTAGAGTGCGTCAGTATTGTGTGACCAGTCTAGTTTATTGTTCAGATGAATACCCAGGTACTTATAGGATGTCACCATCTCGATGTCTGTTCCCTGTATATTTACTGGTGCTATGAGGGGCTGCCCATGCCTGCGGCAGTCCACCACCAGCTCCTTAGTTTTCCTCGCGTTGATCTGGAGGCAGTTCCGATGGCACCAGTCCACAAAGTCCTGGATAAGCCCTCTGTACTCAACTTCATCTCCGTTGGAGATGAGACCAACGATCGCAGAGTCATCAGAGAACTTCTGTAGATGGCAATGTGTTGTGTTGTGTGAGAAGTCCGCAGTATAAAGAGTGAACAGGAAGGGAGCCAGCACCGTTCCCTGGGGGGCCCCCGTGCTACTGATGATCGTGTTGGAAACACAGTCCCGGGTTCTCACAAACTGAGGCCGATTCGTGAGGTAGTCCAGGATCCATGATGACAGGTGCTGGTCCACCCCTGCGCGCAGCAGCTTGTCCTTCAGGATCATCGGTTGGATGGTGTTGAAAGCACTGGAGAAGTCAAAGAACATGATCCTCACCATATTCCCGGGCTTCTCCAGGTGGGACAGAGAACGGTGAAGGAGGAAGATCACCACCTCCTCCACCCCAATGCCATGCTGGTAGGCGAACTGGAGTGGATCCATCGCTGGTTCCACCAGGGGGCGGAGATGAGCAAGGAGCAGTCTCTCCAGGGTCTTCATCAAGTGGGACGTCAAGGCCACCGGTCTGTAGCTGTTCAGGTCTTTGGGGTGGGAAGTTTTTGGTACAGGTACCACACAAGATGTTTTCCACAGCTGTGGTACCCTCCCCAGTTTCAGGCTCATGTTGAAGATATACGTCACAATCCCACACAGCTGGTCTGCACAGGACTTGAGGAGCTTTGCGCTGATGCCGTCCGGTCCTGACGCCTTCCTCGCCTTGATCTTCCTCAGCTCCGTCCTCACCTGGGTCTTGGTCAGGGTCAGGATGGGGGGCTGTGTGTTGGGAGTGGGGGGGGTGTCGGTGGAGTGGGGAGTGGGCAGCAGGACTTGATTTCTTAGAGGCAGCAGTGGTTGTTGTGCAGACAGGGGGGAGGGCGGTTGGTCAAATCTATTGAAAAACAGATTCAGGTTGTTCGCCCACTCCCTGCCCCCCGTGGCCTGGGGGGAGGTATTCTGGAGCCCCGAGATGGTTTTGAGGTTTCTCCAGACCCCGCTGATGTCGCTCTGTTGCAGCTTGTCCTCCATCTTCTTCCTGAAGCTTTCCTTGCCTTCTCTGATCTTTCTCCTCAGCTCCCTCTGTACGGACTTCAGCATCTCCCTGTTCCCCGACCTGAAGATCCTCTTCTTCTCTCTCAGAAGTGTTTTTATCTCAGGGTTGATCCAGGGTTTGTTGTTTGAGTGACGCCGTATGGTCTTGGTGGGAACGGATTTGTCCCCACAGAAGCTGAGGTAGCCCGTGAAGGTGTGAATGAGGCCATCGATGTCCTCACCATGTGGATCGCAGAGCTGCTTCCAGGCAGTGGCTTCAAAACAGTCCTTTAGAGTGTCCATTGTCTCCTCAGACCATAACTCCACAGTGTGCATGGCCGGAGGTTGTCTGTGCACTAGGGGTTTGTACACCGGCCGGAGATGAACCAAGTTGTGATCCGATCTCCCAAGTGGGGGGAGTTGTGATGAGGTGTACGCCTCCTTAGTGTTTGTGTAGAACAAATCCAGTGTTTTATTGTCTCTAGTGTGGCATGTGACATACTGGGTGAAAGTGGGCAGAATGGGAGACAGTGAAACGTGGTTGAAATCGCCTGAGATGAGGAGAAGAGCATCTGGGTGTTCTGTCTGCAGCCTGCTGGTTACTGAATGGATGACGTCACGCGCTGTCCCAGCGTTCGCCGTCGGATTTGCATAAACAACAATGCAGATCACGTGTGAGTGTTCTCTCGGGAGATATGTAGGCCTCATGCTAACAGCTAGCAACTCAATGTCTTTGCTGCAGTGTCGTTGTTTAACAGTGATATGTCCCGGTCTGCACCAGTTGTTGTTATCATACATTATCACTCCACCGCCCCTCGCTTTGCCACTCTCTGGTGTTCGGTCAGCTCGTATCATGTGAAAACCCTCCAGCTCAATGTTAGCATCTGCTGCTAGTTCAGTTAGCCACGTCTCAGTAAACAAAAGAAGAGAGCACTCCCGGTAAGTGCTATCATAACGGGAGATAGCCGCTAGCTCATCTAACTTTCCCAGTATCGACCGTACATTTCCTATGACAACAGATGGAAGGGAGGGTCTGTACCTTATATTTTTTGTCCTCCGCCTTACTCCAGCCCGGCAGCCGCGACACTTTCGCCTCAATTCTCTCGGTATGTTGAGTTTTTCCAGTGGGACCGGGTGGCGGTTAAATGCTAGCAGCTCTTCCCTGTTGTATCGTATCCTGCTATAAACAGTGGCTCCGTCCACCGGCTCAGGAGACATTTGGGACGATCTGTGTGTCCGTGATATAAGTGGGGTGAAAAAAAAAGTGATCAAAAGAGAGAGGAAGGGAAAAAAAAAACTCGGAATCGAGCCGCTGTTGCAAAAGGCAGCCTACTGGTGTGGCGCCGAGAAATGCATGTTCATTCCATGTTCAGACAACCTTGTTGTCTGAACTAGGAATGGCCTTAACTATTCGCCCTAGAGGCCACATGTTGCGCTTTGCTTGATTGTCCTTTATCAAAACAATGTCACCTTCCTGGAGACTGGACTTCTCGGAGGTCCACTTCCTCCGTGGTTGAAGTGTGGCCAGGTACTCCGACCGCCACCTCTTCCAGAAGGAGTCTGCCAAGCTCTGGACCTGGCACCACTGGACCTAGCTGAGGTGATCCAGGTCGAAGTCTCCCAGGGGTGCAGGACTGACACTCGCCTTCTGGGTGAGCAGAGTGGCAGGTGAGAGGATTTCAGGTACATCTGCATCGTTGGAGACTGGGACTAGCGGGCGTGCATTCATGATAGCCATAACCTCAGCCATCAAGGTTGTAAGGACTTCATGAGACAGTCGGGTAGCACCATCCTTCGCAAGCAGTCCATCCAGTATGCGTCTTGCCACTCCAATTAACCTCTCCCAGGCTCCACCCATGTGTGAAGAATGGGGAGCATTGAAGGTCCATGTACATCCCTGCTCTTGCAGATAGTTCTTGATCTCAGGATCGTCAGTGTTGATTTGAAGCTCGCGGCATGCACCAATGAAATTAGTGCCTCTATCCGACCTTAAGTGCCTGACAGGTCCACGGATGGATAGGAAACGCCTCATGGCGTTGATGAAGCTTGAGGTCGACATGGATTCAATAACCTCAAGGTGCACCGCTCTGGTGCTCAGGCAAGTAAAGATGACTGCCCACCTTTTGCTCTCAGCGGCACCACCTCGTGTCCGCCGAGTGGTGACAGTCCATGGGCCAAAGATGTCGAGCCCTATGTGAGTAAAGGGGGGATCCGTTGCCAGCCTATCTGCCGGCAGATCTGACATCTTCTGCACTTCTCTCCGTCCTCTTAACTTCCTACAAGTAACACATTTGAAAATGATGCTGGAGATGAGCTTCCTACCTCCTACTATCCAAACACCAGCGGTACGCAGTGCACCCTCTGTGAAGTGCCGACCCTGGTGGGCTACTTTGTCATGGTAGTGTCGGACCAGGAGGGTGGTCACATGATGGCCGGCTGGTAGGATGAGTGGGTGTTTCTCTTGGTCTCCCAAGTCTGCCCTGCGTATCCGACCTCCGACTCTGATCAATCCATTCTCATCGATGAAGGGGTCAAGCTTTGCAAGGGAGCTTTGACAGTGCACTGTGGAACCCTGAATTAAGCATTTCAGCTCCTCTTCATAAACATCCTCCTGTACAGCCTTGAAGATTTTTGTCTTTGCTTGGGACCGCTCTGTGGCGAGAAGCTGGCTGCATTGATGCCATCCCTTGCAACCATCACTATTCTCTCCAGAGAAAGACTTGGCTACATGAACAAGAAGTGCCATACCTCTTACTAGGCTCTTCCAAGAAGAGAAGCGTTCAAATCTTTCTGAGCCAAGAGGCTGTTCTGTGACTTTGGTAAGTAGACAGGTGGCTTGTGGCCTAACTTCTTTGTCTGTGTCTGCATCAACAAGCTCAAACGTTTCAGCCTCCTCAACCTTATCCGTGGCTGACTGCCTGAGAAACTGGGGACCGAGCAACCAGCTGGAAGATGAAAGTTGAACTGCTGAAAGTGGTCTGGTTCCCTGGTCTGCAGGGTTCTGGTCTGTCAAGATGTACTGCCACTGTTCTGGTTCAGTAGATCCACGAATGCGAGCTACTCGGTTAGCTACGTAGGTGTAGAACCTTCGTGAACTGTTGTGAATGTAGCCCAGCACAATGCGGCTGTCAGTGAAGAACTTGACTGCCTGTAGCTCTATGTCTATCTCAGACTGGATCACTTCTGCCAGCTCAACGGCCAAGACAGCTGCACACAACTCCAGGCGTGGAATGGTGTGCATGGGGTAAGGTGCAAGTTTTGATTTACCCATAACAAATCCTACGTGCCATCTTCCTTCAGAATCTAAGGCACGCAGGTAAGCTACGGCAGCTATCGCTAGAGTTGAAGCATCTGCGAAAACACAGAGTTCTATCCTGTTACAGCATGACAAGGAGGTAGGTAGGTATGATCTGCTAATACAAAGCTGCTCCAGGTCTGTTAAGGAGTTGATCCATGTTCTCCAGTGTGCCTCTTTCTCTGGTGGGAGAGGCGTGTCCCACTCATACTGTTCAGAGGAGATGTCTCTCACCAATGCCTTTCCCTGGACAGTGATGGGAGAAGCGAATCCAAGGGGATTGTAAAGACTGTTTATGGTGGACAGCATGCCTCTCCGACTAAATGGCTTAATGTCTCTTGAGACTCGGAATGTGAAGCTGTCAGTCTGGAGCACCCAGTTCAGGCCTAAGCTCCTTTGAAGGGGTAATGGGTCTGCTCCCAGATCGAGATCTTTCAGGTCACTTGCTCGTTCCTCCACTGGGAAAGCCTCCATGACCCTCGGACTGTTTGAGGCGATCTTGTGGAGTTTTAAGTTGCTCTCAGCTAGCAGAGCCTTGGTTCGCTGCAGGAGATCGATCACCTCATGCTCCTTGGCCAATGACGTGAGCCCATCGTCGACGTAAAAGTTCCTGAAGATGAACTCCTTTGCACCACTACCATGATCAGCTTCTCCTTGCTCTGCAGCTCTCCTCAGCCCATAAGTCGCTACTGCTGGAGACGGGCTGTTGCCGAATACATGCACAGTCATCCAGTAGTCAATGATGTCCTTGTCTGGATCATTGTCTTTGTGCCAGAGAAACCTGAGGAAGTGGCGGTGGTCCTCTCTGACCTTGAACCCATAGAACATTTGCTCTATGTCGGCGGTAGCAGCAATTTGTTCTCTTCTGAACCGTAATAGGACTCCTATTAGTGTGTTGTTCAGGTTGGGTCCACTGAGAAGCACATCATTCAATGATGTCCCCTTGTACTCCGCGCTGGAGTCAAATACAACTCTTATTTTCCCCGGCTTCTGGGGGTGGTATACGCCAAATGTTGGCAGATACCAGCACTCCTGCCCGAGCTGTAGTGGAGGAGCTGGCTCGGCCTGTTGGTTGTCAATGACCTTTTGCATAAAATCAAAGAAGTGCTGTTTCATGTCAGGTTTCTTCCCGAATGAGCGTTGGAGGGATTGGAGTCTTTGAGCAGCCTGCTCTCTGTTGCACGGAAGACGCTTACGAGGAGTATGAAAGGGTAGTGGCGCCACCCAGTGGTTTTCATTGTCCATATACACCTCGTCTTCCATTATTCTCAGAAACTCACTGTCATCTACTGACATGGCTGGTTTGTTGTCGGCTGGTGTTGTCTGGAACACACTTTCACCAAGACCATCCCTACATGTCTCTGGAATGGCTTCCTCACTGCGAGTTGGGAACTGAAGGCTGCACTGAATCGGTTCACTGGGTCTCTCCTTGATGTGAATGCTGTTAGTGCAGGGCTTAAAGAAGGAAGGGCGTCCATTTTGGAGGACATGGGTCTTATAAGCATTGACTTCCTGAGTCTTGTGAGCACCACCCAGACACAGCTCTCCCACTATGACCCAGCCGAGATCAAGGCGCTGAGCGTATGGCGAGTTGTGTGGTCCGTTGCGCTGCTCTCGCACCTTGTGCAAGCTCAAAACATCTCGGCCTAGTAGCAGAAGAATGGGTGCACTGTTGTCAAGTGCAGGGATTTTGTCGGCCACTGGTCTGAGGTGAGGGAAATATTGTGTGCACTTAGGGGTCGGGATCTCTGACCGGTCACCAGGTAAGTATTCACACTCCAGCAATGTGGGCAGTGTGACCTTGGTCTTCCCATCGAGAGATTCCAAAATGATGTTGGTTGCTTTCCTTCCTGCAGTCTCCACTCTGCCTGAGCATGTTTTTAGCGTGTAGGGGGATGCCCTGCTGTTAATACCCAACAGACTGAAGAACTCAGATTTCACTAAAGACCTATTGCTTTGGTCATCGAGTACAGCATATACTATGTGAGACTTGCTTGGATTATCAGCATGGGAAACCTTGACCAAGCAGATTTTAGAACAGAATCTAGGCTGGGGTGCATCGCCACATATCTCTGTGCACTTAGAAGTGACAACAGGAGTTGCTGCAACTTCACTCTCCCCGCTTTGCTCCCTTCCTTGCTCCCCGCTCTGGTCATTCCCAGGTGAGTGCCCAGCCTGCCCATGAGGCGACCATGGCGCTGGACCAGGATGCATCGCTGAAGTGTGCTTGTCACTCTCACACTCTCTGCATTTGAGTGCGGTCTTACAATCTTTGGCAATGTGCTTGGTGCTGGCACAACATCTAAAGCAGATCGAGTTCTCCTTTAAGTACGCTTTCCTCTCATCCAGGTGCTCTCCTCGGAACCCACGGCATTTTGTGAGCGGATGTGGTTTGTCGTGGATTGGACATTCTTTGTCCGGTTCAGTTTTCTTCACAGATGTGCTGTCCTGAGATGCACCACCTGCGGCTGTGACATCAGTTTTCCTCACTGTTACAGCGGATTTGTAGATGTGTTTTTGGTCTTTCTCACCTTTTGACTGCTTGGGAGTAGAGGAAAGGTTGAATGCGAAACTGGGGTCATTGCGAGTCTTAGCTTGAGAACATACAAATTCCACAAAGTAGCTGAATGGTGGGAAAGGCACATGATAAACTTCCTTGTACCTGGATCCCTGTGTCATCCAGCGTTCACGAAGTGAGAATGGAAGCTTCTCCACAATTGGATTTACCCCTCGAGCTGTATCAAGATACATGAGCCCAGGTAAGAATCCCTCTGACTTAGCAGCTTGTAGCTCTTTTAACAAGTCTCCTAACTCTCTGAGCTTGTGTGTCTCTTTGTTAGAGATGACTGGGAAGGCGTCCAATTTTTTCATTAGGGCACTTTCGATCACCTCTGGGCTTCCATAAGTTTCCTCCAAGCGCTCCCATACCGTCCACACACCTAGTCTAGGATTGTTTACATGCACAGACCTGATCCTCATGGCTTGAGCTGACGACTTGGGCCCCAACCATTTGATCAGTAGGTTGAGCTCTTCTTGCTCCGAGAGGTTAAGCTCCTTTGTGGCTGCTAGGAAGGAGGCCTTCCACGCCCAGTAGTTTTCTGGGCAGTCGTCAAAGGTAAGGAGTCCTGAGCTCACCATCTCTTTTCTCATGAGATACTGGGCCAAGACATGGGTTTGTGTTGATGGAGGTGAGGATTTGTTTCCCTGGTTGAGATGAGAGGCTGGAGGGTTAGCTGCAGTGTCTTTCCTTTTAATGTCAGGGAGAACAGGTGAATGTTCCTGCTTTGGAACAAATGGCTTTGGGGCAGAATGAGGAACGTTGTGTCCAACCATCATGGGCTTGTGTTCATTTCTGTCCACGAAAGACTCATACAGTGAATCTTGTTCTTTAATGCTAGAGAGGTGTGAATTCACCGGTGCTTGATGATCAATTTGTTGCTGTGGAGTTGGGCCTGGTTGCAACTGTGGTGCATGTGCATCGAATGGCTGTGTTTCCACGTAGCATTGTGTGCATCTCACTGGATCATCAAGGGCTAGATTCTGTAGCTCATCAAGAGAGTCGCTGTGTCTTGGATCGAGCTCTGCTGCTGCAGCTTCTTCCAATACAGCTGCCTCGCTTGATGCTGCAGTTGCTTCTTTCTCTTGTTGTAGCACGTGAAGATTTGCGTCTATTGAAGCCCTTTCTTTAATCATGGCAGCCTCTGCTGAAGCCCTTTGTTCCATTATGGCAGCTTCTACTGAAGCCCTTTGTTTCATCATGGCTGCCTCCTTCTCTGCAAAGGATGCTTTGACTTTAGCTGCTTCAGCCTTAGCTCTGGCTCTTGCTGCAACGATGCTGGCAGATGACCGGGTTGATGCTCTGGAGGACTTGTGTGAATTTGAGGCTTGAGACCTTGTCTTCAACTGAGACGGACGGTCCTCCTCACCAGCGTGGCTCATCTTGGCTTGCTTCTGTGTGCTGTTCACCGTATTTCAGCTGCCTATCCCCGCTGCATGGTCAACATTTTACTATTCTGTCCTGATAATACGGCTGGGTATTGTAGACAGATAGCGAACAATAAAGACAGCAGGCTGATTCCAGGTTGACTGATTTACTGAAATCAGTTTTTGTCTTGTTTGTTTTGTAAAACTGAAACACAATGAAATATACATAATACAGAATGTTACATAAGAAATAATAATACATTTTTATTTTACAGAGGACAGCTACACAGCTAAGTAAGCAGGTAAGCATAGCCAAATGAATAGCTAACTAGCTTTCACACGAAGCACCATTACAACACAATATAACTTGGGCTAACAAAGGGCTAAATGACTCAGCAGTTAGCTAAGTACCATTGCAAACGATTAGCCATTAACACCTTTTAATCGTGATCTTTTTATAGCTTAAATTTAGCGTTTTTAACATCATATTCCAAACTATGGTCATCTTAAACAAGTATTACAACAATTTTCAGCATTAACTTACTGTTGGTTCCACTCCTAGGTTAGTACAACCAAATTTCTGGCGAGCACATTTTCACATTGCTTTCATCATGGCAGATTGAACAAAGAAAAGGGTTTATGCAGGAAACAGGAAGTAGCTACAATTAAAGGTGCAGTAACGCAAACCACCACTAGAGGGAACATAACCCCACCCAATATCTGACAGGTCAGCACAGTCTTCATTTGATTGGCTGCTCTCAAACAAAGAAATGTTCTCACATTGGATAGCAGCCATTTCAAACTGCTTCTGAAAAAGTCGATTGGTCAGTCTTGCGACCGACATCATCAGTTTTACGACCCGGCAAGGTAGCTTTAAAAGAGAGAAGTTAGATTTGAGTTTAGTAAGAAAAAAGAGAACAGTAAGAGAACAGTAGAGACAAAGAACAGGCAGGAAGATTAGCAAGAAGCAAGATAGAGAACGGTGATAGAATTAAGAATTAGAAACACAGAAAGAAGAAAGAAAGAGCTTTTGAGAAAGATTAGGAACTAAATTAAGATTAAAGAAGCAGAATAGTAATCTAGATCTCAGAAGAAGATTTTATTCCACCGTTTCAAGGCCCTGTGAAGTTTTATTTTCTTCTCTGTGAAGTTTGTCAAGTCTTTCTGGTTACTGAGGAGAAACCATTTTTCTTTAGAGCTCGTCCCTTTTAGAGAATCAAATTCTCAAACTTTTTCCTTCACCTCAGAAGCCATTCTTATCCTAGTAAATGTTTTTCTCATTTTTTCATGACTTTTCACGCCATTAAAGTGGACCTTTAATTTGCCAAATTTAAAGTGAAGAGAGACTGAAAAGTTTCTCCTTCAGTTTTTGGGTCAATCCCGCTACATGAGACCTCAAATTTGGACTCCTTTTCCAAGGACTTTTCACGCCGCCCTGAGACAAACCATCCACGGCTGCCATTGTCTCCTTGAAGGGCCCCCCAGCTGAGTTATCACCTCCACGGCTGTGAGGACAGCAGCCGCTTCCTCCGACGTCCTAACTTCAAAACCCAGCGGTACCGACCCGCGGAAACGTGGACCTACAGCTGTTGTGTGAGTGAAGCTCTTATTTCTCCTATCTGCTGGGTTAAAACGTGATGTCCTAACAATTAAATTACAATTGAATATGGCCCGTATTTCAGGGCTCAATTAGTCTCTCAGCCACAGGATAGAGCTATCAACTGAAGGAAAACTCTTAGTCATTTTTAAGTAACTGCCCTTAAATTTTTGTAGATTAATTCAGAATTCATTTTTAGATAATTAGCTTAGGAATTTTCCCCATAAAATTGCGTTGTTTTGTTAAAACATTCCAGCCTCATTTACCGTTGAAACATAAGTCTTGTTCCTCCTTGATTATACAGAGGTGTAACGCTGGATTTTATGTTCAGGAACCCAATATCAGTTGATGTGATATATTACGCTGTTATCATCTGAATCTGTTTATTCATCATTTGAACGCCATGCCATGTAAACTGAATGAGTTTAATAAAAGGGTGAATGAGAGCAGTTGAAGCATTTTCCTTTCGCATATACAGGTTTCCTAATCACGGCAGGACAAAAACTCACTGAAACTTTGAGACTGATTCATTAAGTAATTTAAGGTACAAAATTAATTAAAATTAAAGTTAATATTATTGTCCGTTAGGACTGGTGCCCCTTTTACGAGTGCTTTTATTTAATTTAGTGGGTGTAGACGTGATGGTTTAACTCCGCCCCCTTTCACACCCACTATTAAATAAAATAAATAATTCCTGTACCTTATGACAAATATTTTTATAGGCAATTCACGCTACATCTATTTTAGCTTATTTTTGTTTCTCTTTACTTTTTAGTTTGCTTTTAAATTCCTATGCATTCCTTTTGCAACTTGCAGTAATGCTTTAATGGTTTTATGTAAAGCACTTCGAATTGTCTTGTACACAAAATGTGCTATACAAATAAACTTGCCTTGCCTTGACTATTGTGACCATGTAACTGGGGTCACTGTTCAAAATACAAACAAGTTCCAGGACTAAACAGTAGATGGCAGAGATATGATATCTGATTTCTTAAATGGCATTTGTTTTTATCGTGATTAAGATATTGTTCGTCAGCAGCTTCAGTTAAAAACAGAGCAGAAAAGAAAAAAATTCCGGTTGTTCACGCTTTGATGAAGATTCATCATTCAGGTTGTTCATGTTTTGATGAAGATTCATCATTCAGGTTGTTCATGTTTTGTAAAAGATCAATGGTTCAATAAATGTAAACATTTCATTAATGTACTTGTACTCCTTTGTACTAAATTTGGAGTTGCCATTAGGGTTTTTTGCTATTATTTTACTAGTCTGACCCACTTGACATTAAATCCGGCGGTATATGGCCCCTGAGCTAAAATAAGTTTGACACCCCTAATTTAGCCATTTTATATGTGAATTTATTTATGATATGATTAAGACTTTGTAATCATTCTTACTTTATTTTTATGCCTAATTTGTTATACTTAAAGTATAACAAATTATGCCATAGAAATGTTCAGTTATAACTGTAATGCATGACCAGAACTGCTGCGGGCAGTAGCGCCTCTGTTGTCTGGCATGCGTTAACAATTTTCAGTGAATACGAAGAGGAGCACAGCATGGTGAAGCAAAATGATAAACAAGCTGACAAACTTTCTGTCGTATGGAAACATTTCACAGAAAACAAAAAAATGAAGCAAGTAAAATGCAGACTTTGCAAGGAAGACCTTTCCTATCATGGCAGCACTACAGTGATGCATGAGCTTCTTCAAACGATGGCTGGGTGCTGAAACATTAACGACTACTTCTGCTTGGTAAGTTTTAGTGAGTAAAGAAAGTTAGCACCGCTTATTTTCAATGGCCAACTGTTTCAAGTTTTAGAAAAATGACAGTACTGTTAGTACATGCTGTTTATGTTAGCATATTTGCACATAACAGTACTCTTAACTTCTGCACTGCTGCATATATTTGCATATATTTGCTTAAATTGCACATACTGTTAATTACTGTATATACTGCACTGCTGTCCTTTGCACTTCTGATTGGATGCTAAACTGTGTTTCGTTACCTTGTATTCATACATGTGTAATGACAATAAAGTTGAATCTAATCCAATCTAATACTTGTTTGACAATAAGCTCTGTGGTTGCTGAAGGCTGAGCTGTCATGGTTAACATTTTGAATGCAGTACATGACTGAATTACAGTCATTTTCCTCTTTGTTAATATTAGCCCTCATTCTGAATATGAGTGCATCTTGGTTAATTGGAATATTCCAATTTGTAATTTAATAAATAAAAACCTTGGACAAACTAGTCTCTCCATGCACATTGCCCAGGCAAGTGCCTGGAGAGGCAACTTCAGCGTGTCACACGGCTCTGGCTGGCATGGAATCAAACCGGGGAGTAGCAGTTACCGGTTCTAAGTCATGGCTTGATTGGCGTGGAGCCAGACACCAGGGGTCACTCCTGACAGTGGGAGGGGCTGTTTAGCCCCATTGGATAGCTACCGCCCGCTTAAACTGGGCAGCCCCCAGTCAGTAAGGTGCTTTCCCGCCACTGTCCACCTGTCTTGCTGGGGTGAGCAGGACTTAAGCCTGGAAACAGACTGACAAGTGGACTGCAACACTCTCACCTAAGAATCAAGGATCTACTAGAAGAAGGCCAGCTCTCACTCTTGGGCACTGGAATGTTCGAACGATGCTGACTGGTCTGATCAAGGATATATGTGACACTGACGGACTGCGCAAGACAGCTATCATCAGCAGAGAGCTGGTTAGACTCAACGTCAACATTGTTGCTCTACAGAAAACCCGCCTAGCTGCTTCTGGAAGCCTTAAGGAAAAAGAGTAAACATTTTTCTGGCATGGCAAAGATGAAGACAAACCTAGAGAGCATGGAGTCAGTTTTGCTGTCAGCAATAAACTGATTCAGATGGTAGAGCTAGGTTCAACCAAGTCAGAGTGTCTCATGCACATGAAACTAAACACTGATTCAGGCACCAACAATTTGCTTTCTGCCTATGCTCCAAACCTGACTTCTGGTTCTGATGCTACCACTCGAAGGATACCTTGTACAGCCAACTTAATGAAGCTATCAAAAATATCCCGAAGAATGAAGCGCTGATTCTTCTTGGTGATTTCAATACAAAAGTGAACAATGACCAAGGCTCTTGGTCCAAGTGCCTAGGTCATTTTGGTGTTGGCAAATGTAACGAGAATAGACAACGTCTGCTCGAGCTCTGTACTTACCATCATCTCTGCATTACAAACACATTCTTTTCTGTAAAGATGCAACATAAGTTCTTGTGGATGCACCCCCGATCCAAAAGCTGGCATCAGCTTGACCTCATTATCTCACAGCGGGAGCATCTTAACAAGCTAGATAGATAGATAGATAGATAGATAGATAGATAGATAGATAGATAGATAGATAGATAGATACCTTATTTCGAATAAAAAAGTATAACAAAAACAAAAATGACAAATGCAATAAAGTAACAGTATACAGTGTTCGAAAGGGAGAAGGAAGAAGTGAACACTTATTAATTCCATCTCCTCTTTTCCATAAATACACCCATGTGAATTTTATACAAATTACCACATTTAAGACCCCAAGTAAACAATTAACTGTATTTTGTACATATCAACATTAACACCCATCCATCCTAACATACATTGATGTCCATACATCAAAACCAGCCTCAAACAACAGAGATATACACAGTGCTGTCCCATCCACCATCCCATAGTGTCCCAGAGTGAGCATAGTGAATCGTACATATAAATACTACCCTTCTAACATATATCCTTTCAGCAAATAATGTTTATACCTCTTTTTGAATTGATTTCTGTTTGTACATGGTTTCAGTTCCGGCTCCAGACTGTTCCACAAATCCACCCCACAGACAGATATGCACATTCTTTTCTTGGTTGTTCGTATCTTGGGGTTTGTAAAGTTTAAGTCTCCTCTCAAATTATGATCATTGTCTCTTTTTTTATTTTTTTTTTTTTGTATATTAGTTGGGGGTTGATTATTAATTGCCCTGTACATTACTTGTGCTGTCTTAAATTTAACTAAATCGATGAATTTTATGATATATGACTTTAAAAACAACAAATTGGTATGATCTCTATATCCTACATTATTTATTATCCTTATAGCTCTTTTTTGTAATGTGCATATTGACTGTAGGTTGGTCTTATAGGTGTTTCCCCAGACTTCTACACAGTAGTTAAGATAAGGTAGAAACAGTGAATTGTACAGTAAGACCAATGATTTATAGTCCAAGATGTGTCTTGTCTTCCCCAGTATGCCTATACATTTTGCCAACTTGGCCCGGACTTTTACCATTCTCACCTGTACATAATTGCATAACTACATCTAACTTATTGCACATTATTTGCACATAACAGTACTCTTAACTTTCTGCACTGCTGCATATATTTGCATATATTTGCTTAAATTGCACATACTGTTAATTACCGTATATACTGCACTGCTGTCCTTTGCACTTCTGATTGGATGCTAAACTGTGTTTCATTACCTTGTATTCATACATGTGTAATGACAATAAAGTTGAATCTAATCTAATCTAATGTAAAAATGTGACTGATGTGAGGTTTCCAGCAGATTTTATTGTCTAGCGTCACCCCCAGAAACTTATTTTCCTGTACTGTTTCTATTCTGGTATCATCTATCGTTACCATTATTTCATGATTTATTTTATAATTTCAAAACAACATAATCTTTGGTTTTTTTTAGATTTAGAGATAATTTATTTTTGTTGAACCACTACGTTAACTTTTTCATTTCAGTTGTGACCACCTCTAAAACCTGCTGCAAATTCTCACCAGTGCAAAGGATATTTGTGTCATCCGCAAACAAAATAAATTTCAGAATTTTTGATACTTGGCATAGTTCATTTATATACAAAATAAAGAGTTTGGGTCCCAAAACTGACTCCTGGGGCACACCACAAGTGATGTCCATGAAGGGCGATTTGTGCTCACCAATTTGTACAAATTGTGGTCTGTTACTTAAATAACTTTCCACCCAACTCAGTCCTACCCCTCTTACCCCATACCTTTCCAGTTTCCTTAGTAGTATTCTGTGGTCAATGGTGTCAAAAGCTTTCTTTAAATCTATAAATACTCCTAAAGCAAACTTTTTTTTTTTATCTATACAACTAGTAATTTCATTTATAAGTTCGATCAGTGCCAGAGATGTAGATTTATCTGCTCTAAAACCATACTGGCTGTCTGTAAGGAGGTTGTGTTTTTCAATGAAATCATCCAGTCTCTTAGTGAAGATTTTTTCAAGTATTTTGGAGAATTGTGAGAGTAAAGAGACTGGCCTGTAATTTGTGAAACAATGACTGTCTCCTGTTTTGTATAGAGGTATTACTTTTGCTATTTTCATTTTGTTTGGAAATTTACCAGTTTGAAATGACAGGTTACAGATGTGGGTGAGTGGCTTAACAATTCCTTCAATTCCTTATTTCACTATTGTCATGTCAATTTCATTCCAGTCCGTTGATTTTTTCTTCTTAAATTTACTCACAGTCTCAATAATTTCCTTTTCAGTAACTGCACCCAAAAAGATTGTGTTTGGATTTTTATCTTCTATTTCATTTACAGAACCACTGTTGTTTGTTTCTGTTGTCACTATAGATTTTGCTAATTCAGAACCAACGTTTACAAAAAATTTATTGAAACCACTGACCACATCCTCCATATTATTTATCAAATTGCCATTTTCAATAAAATGTTCTGGATAATTAGCATTCTTAGGTCGATTACTAATAATCCCATTGAGTACTTGCCATATTCCTCTTAAGTTATTTTTATTATCCTCTAATATTCTGTTGTAATATTCTTTCTTACAGGTCCTCATTATATTAGTAAGCTTATTTTTATATCTTTTATATTTGATCTCAGCCTCCACCGTTCTGCACTTTATGAATTGTTTATATAATGTATTCTTCTTTTTACATGTATTTATTAACCCCTTGATGACCCAAGGAATATTTTTCTTTTGTTGTCTGTCTCTGTATTGCTTTATAGGACAGTTTTTATTGTACAATGATTGAAATATTTGTAAAAATTTATCATATGCTTTATTTATATCATTTTCATCATAAACTATCTTCCAATCTTGTATTAATAATTCCTTTGTCAGTAAATACATAGATTCTTCGGTTCTTATTCTTTTATATTTAATATTTTTGGTATACTTTTTCTTCCTATAATCACACTGATAGACAACAAAAATCGGCAGGTGGTCACTGATATCATTCAATAAAAGCCCACTCCTGATATTATTTTCCATAATGTTTGTGAATATGTTATCTATTAGTGTGGCACTGTGTGACGTGATTCTGCTAGGTCCGGTAATTGTTGGATGTAAGCCCATACTGTACATTGTGCTGATAAATTCTTCTGGACAACAACATTCGCATCACGAGAGCATATCATAGTGCTGATTGCAACACTGATCGCTCCCTTGTCTGCGCAAAGGTCTAGATGCGACCAAAGAGATTTCATCGTGCAAAGCAACTTGCCAAATCTCACATCAATACTGTTGCCACTCATGTTGCCATCCCTGAAAAAGTCTCACTATTCTAACTAACCTGCACTTATATAGCACCTTTCTAGTCACAAAGACCACTCAAAGCGCTTTCACTAGTACTAACCCTCTATTCTAAGGGCCTATAGGAAACAGATATCTAGGGACAATTTAGAACAACCAATTAACCTAACATGCATGTCTTTGGATTGTGGGAGGAAACCGGAGCCCCCGGAGTAAACCCACGCAGCACAGGGAGAACATGAAAACTCCATACAGAAAGGTTCCAACCCCTGCCAGCCTGGGGATTCGAACCAGGAACCTTCTAGCTGTAAGGCAACAGTGCTAACCACTGCACCACTGTGCTATCCAAAGACATCCTGAGTATGAAACTTGAGGACTGCCAGGAGCTTGATACAGATGATCACTGGCAACATATAAGGGATACAACTTATGCTGCAGCACTGCAGGTTTTCGGAAAGAAGGAACCAAAATGCCAAGACTGGTTCAACGCAAGATCGTGATCCTTCAACCTCGAATTGAAGAAAAGAGGGATGCCCTGCCGAACTACTAGCGTAACCCCTCACCACACTCCCTGGAAGCACTCCGCGAGCCCGGAAGCTGTGCAAAAGAAGAATGCAAGAAATGTGCTAACAACTATTGGATGAGTCTTTGTGCTGAGATCCAGTCAGCTGCAGACACCGGAAATGCCAGGGGTATGTTTGAGGGCATCAAGAGGGCAATTGGACCTACACAGTCAAAGTGCACCCCACTGAAGACATCAACCTGGGAGACTATTACTGACAAGTCAAAATTGATGGAGTGCTGGGTGGAGCACTACAGTGAGCTCTATGGTGGTACGAATTTTGTCTCACTCTCTTGGCATCGGCCTCCATTGGTCTATGATGACCATGGAAGAGAATCCTAAACGTCTACTTTGCTGGAACAGCACCACCTGTGGCTGAACAGTCCAATGAGCAAATGGCAGTCCCTGTCACACAGGTCGCACTTGTGGGTGGTCTCCGTGCTGCTGGGTCTGTGGCGGTTCTTCCTGCGGGTCCTTTTTTCATCTGCTGCAGCAGTCAGTCTCTCTTCACCCGCCTTGAGCTGTCTGGTCAGGGTGCCTCTCCATTTGGAGCGGTCCATTGCAAGGTCCTCCCAACGCTCTGTGTTGATCTCCAGGGCCTTCATGTCTCTCTTGCAGACGTCTCTAAAGCGCAGCTGTGGGCGGCCAACGTCTCTCCTGCCAGTCACCAGTTCTCCGTAGAGGACATCTTTGGGGATTCTGCCATCCTCCATATGGTGAACGTGGCCTAGCCAGCGGAGCCTGCACTGCCTGAGTAGAGTGAACATGGAGGGAAGGCCGGCGTGGGAGAGAACTTCTGTGTTGGGCACTTTGTCCTGCCAGGATATGTCCAGGATGTGGCGAATGCAGCGCAAGTGGAAGGAGTTCAGTCTCTTTTCCTGCCGGGCGTATGTTGTCCACGTCTCACTCCCATAGAGCAGTGTGCTGATGATGCAGGCATTGTACACTGCCATCTTCGTCTTGACAGAGAGTTTGGGATTCTCCCACACT
Source organism: Pholidichthys leucotaenia (assembly GCA_020510985.1). Classification (NCBI taxonomy): domain Eukaryota; kingdom Metazoa; phylum Chordata; class Actinopteri; order Cichliformes; family Pholidichthyidae; genus Pholidichthys; species Pholidichthys leucotaenia. The sequence continues at coordinate 266,275,068 of CM035842.1, forward strand.
CGTGTGGTGAGGCGAGCGAGTGTGAAGGCTGATTTTCCAATCCTCTTGTCGATCTCTGTATCAAGGGAGAGGTTGTTGCTGATCGTGGACCCGAGGTACGTGAACTGATTCACGACCTCCAGCTCGTAGTCGTCGATGGTGATGGTTGGTGGTGCTTCTGTGCCTTGCGCCAAGACATTAGTCTTCTTCAGGCTGATGGTAAGCCCAAAGTCCTTGCATGCCTGGGAGAAGCGGTCCATCAGGGTCTGAAGCTTCTGCTGTGTGTGGGTTGCGACTGCAGCGTCGTCTGCGAACAGCATGTCTCTGATTAGAGTCTCGCGTACTTTGGTTCTGGCTTTCAGGCGGGCGAGGTTGAAAAGCCTGCCGTCAGATCTTGTGTGCAGGTAGATTCCCTCTGTTGCTGTGCTGAAGGCATGCCTCAGGAGCATAGCAAAGAAAATCCCAAAGAGGGTTGATGCAAGTACACAGCCCTGTTTCACTCCGCTGTGTATGTTGAATGGCTCTGAGACGTTGCCGTTGTGCTGCATTATCCCCTGCATGTTGGTGTGAAACGATTCAATGAGGCTTTGCAACTTTGGTGGGCATCCTATCTTTGGCAGGATCTTGAAAGGGCCCTCTCTGCTGACCAGATCGAACGCTTTGGTGAGGTCGATGAAGGCGACGTACAGGGGCATGTTCTGTTCTCTGCATTTCTCCTGGAGTTGGCGGATGGAGAATATCATGTCTACCGTTGATCGCTCAGCGCGGAAGCCACACTGAGACTCGGGGTAGACACGTTCGGCAAGCTTCTGTAGACGAACGAGAACAACTCGTGCGTAGACTTTGCCAACAACGCTGAGGAGGGATATGCCCCTGTAGTTGTTGCAGTCGCTTCTCTCCCCTTTGTTTTTGTAGAGGGTGATGATCTTGGCGTCCCTCATGTCCTGTGGTACGGCACCTTCCTTCCAGCACTGGCAGAGGACGTCATGCAATGGCAGCAGTAGGGCGGTCTTGCAGTGCTTGATCAGGTCGGGGGGTATGCCGTCATTGCTGGGTGCCTTGCCAGCGGCCAAGCTATCGATGGCCTTGCTGAGTTCGTCAATGGTTGGCTCGGTGTCAAGTTTGTCCATGGATGGCAGGGAGTCGATGGCATCAAGGGCTGACGGTGTCATGGTGTTCTGTCTGGAGTAGAGGTAGGAGTAGTGTTCCACCCATCTCTCCATCTGCTTGTTCTTTTCTGTGATGATCTCCCCAGTGGAGGATTTGAGGGGGGCCATCTTGCTCTGAGTCGGACCAAGTGCTTTCTTGATGCCATCGTACATACCACGGATGTTCCTTGTTATGGCAGCGGTTTGAATGTCTTGGCTGAGCTGAGTCCGGTACTCGTTGGCACAGCGCCGAGCAGTCTGCTGAACTTTGCTTCTCGCAGCCCTGAGAATCTGGAGATTGTTCTCGTTTGGGTACTTCTTGTACTCAGCAAGTGCTGAGCGCTTGGCTTCAATGACAGGGGTCATCTCGGTCAACTTGGCATCAAACCAGTCCTGTGACTTCGAGGTCTTCCTCCCAAAGGTAGCCAAGGCTGTGCGGTGGATGGTGTTTCGCAGCTCTTCCCACTTCTGCTTTGCAGATTCTCCTTCTTGTGGTACACCATGTTCCTTCTCAAAGGTGGAGGCAAACTGCTCAACAAGTTCTGGTTGGGCCATCTTGCTGGTTTCAATCCGTGCCTTTCCAGGCTGTCTAGCACGATGGAATTTCTTCAGCTGCAGCTTGACCTTGCAACACACCAATGAATGGTCTGTGTCGCAATCTGCACTCTGGAACGAACGGGTGATTAGCATGTTCTTCAGTGAGGTGTGTCTGGTCAGGATCAAGTCCAGCTGGTGCCAGTGCTTTGAGCGCAGATGTCGCCAGGAAACCTTGTGTTGGGGCTTGGTCTTGAAAAACGAGTTTGTGATGCACAGATCGTGATATGTGCAGAACTCGAGCAGCCGCTGTCCGTTGTCATTCATTCTGCCCGCACCAAATGGTCCAAGACAGGAGGGCCAGGAGTCGTGGTCAGCACCCACTCTGGCATTGAGGTCTCCAAGGAGAATAAGTTGTTCAGAGTTTGGGATGATCCTGACAGTTGTTGTGAAATTCTCGTAGAACTCGTCTTTTGCCTCTGTTGTGGCTGTCAGTGTTGGGGCATACACACTGACGAGGGTGACTGGGCCTTGAGTAGTGTTGAGGTGGAGGGTGAGGAGTCGTGCAGAGCCATTGCTGCCCCATTCCACCATCTTCAGCAAGGTGTTCTTCACTGCGAAGCCCACTCCGTGTTCCCTGTGTTCATCACTGCCCTTTCCCTGCCAGTAGAACGTGTAGTCCTTCTTTCTCAGTGTGCCTGCATCAGCCAACCGTGTTTCCTGGAGAGTGGCGATATCCACTCCCAGTCTCTTCAGCTCATTATTGATGATGGTAGTCTTTCTGGTGTCGTTGAGGTCCTTGAGGTTAGCAGCGAGTCCTGTCATCATAGTGCGGACGTTTCAAGTTCCCAGTTTTAGAGTTGGTCTCTTTTGATTTTTTGTCTTGCCTGGTGCGAAGGTTCTCAGCCTGCTGTTTGGACTTCTCCTCATCCCCATGCACCCAATGAGGAAAGCAGGCTTTGGCGGGACAACAACTTATTGGCTGGGGGCTGCCCAGCTTGAGGCGGGCGGTAGCTGTCCAGTGAGATCCGATGATCCCTCCCACCGTCGGGAACAACCCCTGGCGCCGCGCTTTACATCAATTGAGCGGTGGCTTATAACCGGTAACTGTCATTCCCCGTGTTTTGTCTACACCAAAGGCGGAGCTGGAGTGTCCTCTCCAGTGATCCGGTGTTCTACCTTCCAGCGTTGGGCGTTGGTAGGATTCGGCCTGGGCAGGAAGATATGGAGGACAAGATGTTGCCCATGCAGCATGTCCCCCCCTCTCCACGTCACTGATGAATCCAAAGGAACAGCAGGGCTGCTACAGTTTGGCACCAGTGCCGTCACAGGAGCTGCCAGAACGGTGTTGAGCACAACAGAGAACTGCCTTAGGGGCTCCGACTCCGGATTTTTCCTCAGGGTTGACTCCCGAAGCCTTTCCCATGACCGGGTGTGCCGCAAGGCAGCGGAGGTTTGAAATCAGGGTTTACCTTCCCCTAGATGGGCTACCTTCCCAGGTTGACGAGCCACCATCTACCCGAAGCATCTGGTTTTAAGGCACCAGAGATCCGCCCTCGCCCCTTCTCCTATTAGTAAAAGCAGTTCCACCGGGCTTAGAGACTAAACCACATGGGCAGGCTAGGAGTTGGACTTAGTTGTCAGAGGCTTTTCTAGACGCACGCCGTAAGGAGCATTTTATGAGCACTGGGAGCTTAACCCCAGTGCCGCTCCTGGCTATGACAACCCTCTGCTACTTGACAAAACTGAGAGGCTTCCCACATTGCTTGAGTTAGATGACGCTCCCACCAAAGAGGAACTCTCAAAGGCAATCATGGAGATATCATCTGGCAATGCCCCAGGACAGGATGGCATCTCTGCTGAAGTGTTCAAATGTGGTGGTACCCACACATGTCGCCACGTTGCATCACACCATCAAATTACCAGTAGACAGTGCACCTGCCATACACTCGGAAGAGGTGCCTCATTTCAAAGAGGTGTGGCAGTGCACAATCTAATGCAGATTAGACTATTATAGCGCATTTCATAAGAATCCACTTTTGATCAGGAAAAAGGAGGTCTGTCATTGGAAGCACATTGTTTAATAATATTTCAGTGGCGTGTTTTGACATTGCGCTGCTCCGGAGCTCAGGAAACGGCATGCACTGGGACAGTCATGGGGTCGTATTACGACAACGGGGTTGGTTGATCAGTTGTCCGATGCAGAACATATTTATGGGCTTTTCTAAGTTCATTTCCTTATCATTATATATATAAAATTATAAATATACTTTGTATAATTAGTAACTGTCCGCTGCCGCCATTCCACTAGTCATGGCTGCAAACATGTGGGAGCAGGAACAGTGGAGGAAGGCGGTCCTCGCACAAATCAACATCCTGGTGGAGTATAAGCCCTGGCTAGCTCCGGAGGTGTTGCTCCTAGAGTGTGAGGACCAGCCACTATCAAAAGGGTCAGTGGCGAAGCGGGCATCGAAGAAGCTTTGTTCCACTCGCCACCTGGGCCCTTCACTCAAGGTCTCGCCAGGGCATTCTACTGCTGCTGTCCCACCCTTCTCGAGTGTTCTGTCAGTGGCAGCTTCAGCGGCGTAAGAGCAGGAGGACAGCACACCCCAGTCGTCTGTTTCAGGGGCACAAATCGCAGCAAAGCACCACCATGCATGGGCCCCTCATCGGACGAGCCTGATCAGCCACCGTGAGGACTCGGCTGACCAATCAGCGGCAGAAGGACAGGAATAGAAGCAAGTACCTATTCATTTATTTACATCATTTAATGAAGGGTCCTGTCCTGTTCCCTGGAGGGGGCTCAGTCACCAGTCATCGCTGAGCTCTCGCTCCCAGTCGCTGCTACCACCTCTATCTCATCTGCACTCTCCATCTCCCTTTCTCCGAGCTCGACACCCATTGTTGTGACCGGCGCTCTCCATTTATCATCTGCTCCTGAAGCCAACATGCCTTCACCAACTGTTCCAGAGGTTGGTGGGCCTCCTCATTTCATTCCAGAAGTTGGTGGGCCTCCACCCGTCATTCCAGAGATCGGTGGGCTTCCACCCGTTGATCCAGAGGTCGAGGGACCTCCACCCATTGTTCCAGTGGTAGGGGGACCTCCACCCATCATTCCAAAGGCTGGTGTGCCTCAACCCATCGTTCCAGAGGCTGGTGTGCCTCCATCTATCATTCCAGAGACTGGTGTGCCTCCATCCATCATTCCAGAGGCCAGGGGACCTCCACCCGTCATTCCAGAGGCTGACATGCCTCCACCCATCATTCCAGAGGCTATCGTGCCTCCACTCATCATTCCAGAGGCCGTTGTGCCTCTATCTGTCATTCCAGGGGCCAGTGTGCCTCCATCCATCGTTCCAGAGACCGGCGTGCCTCCATCCATAATCCCAGAGGACGGGGGGCCTCAACCAATCATCCCAGAGGCCAGGGGGCCTCCTTTGTTTGCTCCTGAATGCAGTGTGCCACTGTCAGCTGTTCCTGAACTGCTCCTTAAGCTCAACTCACCCTGTCCTCCGGTCGGGTAGCCCAGAGACTTTGGCAGGCCACCAGACCCACCCTGTCCTTTAATTTGGTGTTCTGTGGACGCAGGTAGACCCCCTAAATGATTTCTCCCAATGATCTGTTTGCTCAGAGATTGTGGGAGGCCACCAGATCCACCTTGTTCTCCAGTTCAGTCATCCTGGGATGAAGGAAGACCACCCAACCCACCATGTTCATTTTTTGGGGCTGTGGACTGTAATTGGCCCCAAGTGACTGTATATTGTTTTGGTCTCTGTGGGGGGTAAGAGTTTGTATTGGCCCGCCTGACCATGTACACCCACCACCTACACTGGGAGGGTCATTTTTTGTTTGTTTGGGTCATCTGGTATCAAACCCTTTAGAGGGAGGTACTGTCAGAGTCTGGACATGGTTGTACTCATGTCCTCGTCTTATGTTATTTGTTTTTTTTGTGATCTTCAGGACATGAGTTCAGCTATGTCCTCACTCTCAGTTTATTTGGTTTCTTTCATTTTCATCCATGTTGTTGCTCTAGTCTGTGTCATCATCACCTTTTTATTATTATGTCTCTAATGTTGTCCCACTGATTTGGTTCATGTTTATCAATATTATTAATATTTAGCTGCCGGTGTGATTGTCTGTACAGCCCGGCCCATCATGTTCTCCATACCGGTTGTCTCTGTGTCCCCGTGCGTCTCTGATTGCCCCTGATTGTTCTCACCTTTTCTACATTTTGTAATTATCCCCTTGTCTATTTAAGTCCGTTTCTGTGTTAGTCTTGTGTGTCAGCCTGGTTGGTGAGATTATCTTTAGCCCAGTCTTGTTTTGTCAATCGTTCTGTTTATCTTTTGTTTCATTCTCAGCCCACACGCAGTCATTTATTTTGTTCAAGTTTGTTTAACAAATTATCATTTTTTGAATAGTATTTCTGCCTGCATCTGAGTCCTGTCCACGAAACTTTGACAACTATTTAAATTGTGTGTGGAAATAAAAGGGAAATAAAGTCACCACAAAGAAATCTGCAAAGTATGCAACTGTTAGCATTCAGGAACTAGAAAGCACTCAGAGAGCGCACACCTCCGCCAGGGGTCCTTCCGTCCCTCATGGATCACCTCCAGAATGTACTGGAATTGTGTGTAGGCCTAGAGATTCAAGATTCAATATTCAGAGGCTTTATTATCATGTGCACAGTGAAGAAATGCAACATTTCCTGAGCAATGAAATCCTTACTCTACTCTCCGAACAAATGCCAAGGTAATAGGTACACAACAATACTAATGAGATAATAACAGAACCAAACCACAAAATAACTAGAGGAAACAAGAAGAATGAAATTGAAATTCCCTGGGTGACTATAGTGGACAGTGGTATATTGATATCAGAGATGATATGAACCTCAGTGTGGTGATCCCGAGTTTGGTTCTGCACAAGGCTCGGGTCTCTTGTTTATTTTTCCTTTCTTCCATGTGTGTATTTAATTCCGTTTTCGTTATTATGTCTGTGCTTTTATTTTGACAGCACCGTGGCAGGACTTCCTGCTGTCAGATCTGCTCATGAACTGTCACGGCTGTCTGCACTTTGTTATTTATTTATTTATTTAGCGAATGCAAAGTCCTTAAGCCAAGCAGTTGCCTCCTGGTTTGCTGTATGGAGGGTGTGTAATCCTCCTTCCAGTCTTTGGAGCGGGCAAGCCTCTATGATGTGTTCCATTGTTTGCTCCTCTCCACATGCGCACAGTGGGCTAGGGCTACTGCCCCATCTGTAAAGGCTGGCCAAGCAGGGGCCATGTCCAGTCCTGAAGCGATTGAGTGTAGACCACTGTCTCCTTGGGAGGTTGGTGCCCGGGACCTGTTGGTTGGGGTTTATCACCAGCTGTTTGTTTGGGACCTCCTTGGTCTCCCATTCCTCTTGCCAAGCTGTCTGGATGGTAAAGTCAGCTGGGAGAGGGTTTTTCCAAATCGGCCGTCTGGATGAAAGTCGGGCAGTGGGTGGAGTGTAGATATCTGCATGGATTGGTAAGTGAGGAGAATCTTTAACTTTTTGGAGCATCCTTTGAGTTAATGCTGCTCGCCGGATGTGTGGAGGGGCTATGTTTGACAGTACAGAGAGCCAGGGGAGTGGTGTTGAGCGGATTGTTCCAGTTATAGTTCTCATGGTTGTGTTGAGCTGGGTGTCTACATGGTGTGTGTAAGATGACCTGGACCAGACAGGGGCACAATATTCTGCTACAGAGTATGAAAGGGCCAGTGCTGAGGTGCGCAGGGTGGAGACTGCCGCCCCCCATTTTGCACCAGCGAGCTTGCAGAGCAGGTTGTTTCGTACCTTCACCTTAGCAGCCGTCCCCTTTAGATGTTCCTTGAAGGATAAGGTCCTATCAAGGGTCACTCCAAGATAAGTTGGATTTGGGACATGCTTAAGCTTGAGTCCGCTCAGGTGGATGTTTAGTTCTCTGGCAGCTTTTGCATTGTGGAGATGGAATACACTGGAGACGGTTTTTGCTGGGCTTGGTTTTAGGCGCCAGATTTTGCAGAACTGGTCTAGTTTGGCAAGATCTTCCGTGAGCACCCGTTCCAGTGGTTCAAAGTCTGGTGCTTGGAATGCCAAACAGATGTCGTCTGCATAGGTGAATTTGCGGGATTTTGTAGTAGGCAGGTCGTTTATGTAGAGGTTGAACAGAGTTGGAGCTAGAACTGAGCCTTGTGGGAGTCCGTTTTTCTGCATTCTCCATGCACTTGTGTTCTGACTGAGGTGGACTCTGAACCTTCGGTTGGTCAGCAGGGTTTTTATAATTGCTGTTGCCCAAGCAGGGATCGCCTTTATAAGTTTCAGGAGGAGGCCTTTGTGCCAGACCGTATCATAGGCGGCTGTAAGGTCGAGAAACACAGCCCCTGTCTTCAGTCTGCTCTCGAAGCCATTTTCGATGAAGGTGGTTAGGGCCAGTACTTGTTCTCCTGTACTGCGGTCCTTGCGGAAACCTGCTTGATCCACACTTAGAATATCCTCTACCTCTGGGGAAATGCGTTGCAGAATTAGGCGCTCCATGATTTTGTAAGGAACGCTGAGTAGGGAGATTGGGCGGTAGCTTGCTGGTAATTTGTGGTCTTTGCCAGGTTTTGGGATGGCAATGACCTTTGCTGTCCGCCATTTCTTTGGGATCGAGTTTGTTTGTGTGATCCTTGTGTAGAATTGTGTCAACCAGGTTAGGGCTCGGGGGCCAAGATTTTTCATGAATTCTGGGAAGATGTTATCGTATCCTGCTGCCTTTCCACATTTCAGGCTCTGTAGGACTTTCTCCAGTTCAGCAGCCTCGAAGGGTTCAGGGTTCGTTTCCTCTACAGTAATGTTTGTAATTACATTTGTTCCCCACCTGTTTGTAGTTCTTGTTTCTGTTCCCTAATTAACTTCTTGCGCTCCGTTGTACCGCGGACGGGTAAGTCTCTGCATCCTAGGGCGCACGAGGGCGCACGAGAGCGCACGATGCCGGACGCATGACTCGGACGCATGATCCTGATGGCGGTGATGTAGGTGTTGTGGCACTGCAGACACAGCCACGAACAGATTAGTTCATCTGATTGACCTCTCATTCGACTAATAAGAGCTTTGAATTGGGTTTCTGAAACCTTGAAGAACCAATGAATGAAAACCTAGCCAGAAGGACCCGCCTACCAACGGCTGCGAGCCAGTTGAAGCACAGAAGTTTGCTGAGCTGTTTTGTCTAAAGCTGGGTGAAGAGAGACTGCTTCAGCAGCCACAGGCAGTGCTTTTTTTAAATTCCAGCAGAGTGTTTAGGATTCTCTTATATGGTCGTCATAGACCGACGGAGGCCGACGACGAAGGTCGTAATTCATTCGTCAAAACCGCAGTCATGGAATTATGTTTTGACCGGGTCGCGAGACCAGAACCAGTGTCGCGTTCGTCTGACAATGAGGAAGAGAAGTTGGCCAGGACAATGTGGCTGTGAAGAGGTAAGGTGTTATAAGTCAAATTATTTTTTATCCCTGAAAATTGTAATCAAAAATGACTTTTGACCGATCGGTAAATTACAACTGTGCGGCGCACGATGTCCGAAGTGCATGCGCCGCGCTACATGGTTCTTCGCCGCCTCTAGACTGTGAACGCCCCCCCTGCCTCTACGATTCTGTAGCGGCGGGGTGGGGGGAGCCGCGGTGACAGCGCTGCTGTGGAAACATGCCTTATCCGAGTGTAATCCGTCATGTAGCGAGGGCGGATCTCCGTCCTCTGTAGCGGGGGTGGGGGGTGGGGTGGGGGGACAACCCCCCCCCACACACACACACACAGACACAGCCCTGAATGTGACCTTTCATTTGAGCCCAAGATGAAGCTTCTATGTTGAATCATTCAAAAGTTACAGACGTTTTTCCAAACTGTGCCATTTGGCACAATTTGGCACAGTTCCAAAACGCCTGGGAACAGCCTGAGAACAAAGCTGTGTAATATATTCATTTTTTATGGTATTGTTACAAAATTTGGAGCTCAGCTGGATAACACTTGGTTCTACATTTCTGTTGCATTTTCCAGCCTGGATCTGAAGCTGTGTGTTATTTGCAAGCATTTGTATCCAAAAAAACACCCAGGCCAAATTTATTTTCTTCAAGTTCACTATGCTTAGATGACTGTAACTCAGTGGCCGGAGCACTTAGAGAGATCATTTTTTTTTTGCCAAAAAATTCAAAGTGTTTTCTTTTAAATGAAACCAACCCCATGAAGATGCTGCAAAGGGTTGAAGAACAGCTTTCGATTTACTTTGGGCACATTATTTCTTGGCGTTTTCAGGAAAATTGACCGGAGTGCAAGGGGTTAAAATCGCCAGCTAGACTTAGTCTTTACTGCGATCTCGTCAACGATGACTGGAGTCCCTACTCCTGGCTCCAGTCTCCTTTCTGCGTTTGGTTCCATCTTTGCCTCATCACTTGTAAGTGTTCATTTTATAGCGTCAGGTTCCGCCCTCGCTACTCCCGTGCATAGGTCTTAGTGTTCATAGTTTGTGTGCAACGTTTAGTGCATGTGTTTTGCCTCACATGGCTTGTTATTTTGTGTTTCTATTAATAAACAAGCAAACTTTCTGTTGGCATCTGGCGCCTCATTTATGCCCTGACAGGGGCGAACACGACAGTAGATTGCAGCCAAGCGAGGTGCCAGCCACAGTAGTTTGTTTTTGGACTAGATTTTTTCCTTTTTCCAGGTGCCAGTTTTGTTGGGGGCTATGGTGTCATCTAGGACAGGATAATCTATGAGCCTGGGTTTTGAGCTTGTCCAGGCTCTAATGGAGATAGATGGTCTCCTGGTCAATGCCCGTATGTTCGCCACCTCCATAAATGCACGCTGGTACCTGGACCTTGCAGAGGCGGCAGTAAAGCGTCATCCTCACCTGGCCAAGCACGCTGAGGACAGGGAAAGGATGGCTGATCTTGCAACGCTTAAACAGGAATATCGTGGGCTGGGGAAGAGTCCCAGCAGGAGGCCGAAGACAGAGCAGACGGCGAGGCATTCCCGCTCCTCACCCCGGGATCAGGCTCCTGCTACACTTCCAGCTCCCATTTCTGCTTCACCAAAGAGCCGTCTTCCAGCACAACAGAGGAGGAGGGCAGCCAGAGGTCCCAGTGAAGAGGTACAGTAGGCAGCTGAACTCATCAGGGGCCGTGTGGCTGAAGCATGCTCTGCCTTCCATCCCAGTAAGGTCCTTAAGAGTGTGGTGGCCGCTGTCAGACTGGTGGAGGCTAATCCTGAGCTTCACAGCTTTCCTGAGTTTGCCGATCTGCTGGCTTCTGTTTGGCTGCTGTTGTTCTGTTTCGGCGCTGTTTCTGTTATGGTGCTTCCCTAATTTAAGTTTAGCCTTGCCTCCAGCTAAAAGACGTCGCCCCCCTGCTCGGAATCCGTCTCCTCCCCGGGACACGATCATTCTGAAGGGGAGGGAATCTCCTGACCGGCTTAATCCTCCGCTGGGCTCCCGTCTGGATCCTGCTACGGGCCACCAGAGTAATTCTCCTGTCTCCCAGCCAGCTGTTTTTGCCTCACCTCGGCAGAGAGTGAAGACAGCAGCCTCAGCCTCCGGGTTTTCTTCTCCTGCTGTTCCGTCAGCTTCTCGTCCCCGGACTGCCTTGGCTGCTCCTCCCTCCTCCTCGGCGCTCCCTTCAGCTGCTGTGAGACCTAGGGTTCCTTGCCTGGCCCCGCCCGTCATCGATCCTGTTGGGGCGACTCCTCGTTGTCTTCTGGAGGGGTCCCCCGTTACCATCCCCACGGGAAAAGGAAGATCCAAGCTTGCTGCAGCAGACGCCATCGTTCCCTGGGAAAACAGGCAAGTGTGTTTTCATTCTAAATCTCAGTGTAATGAATTACCTTGTCTGATTCCTGGGGGTGGAGCTCAGGGTTCACAGTCCATTGAGCTCCCACCACCGGCTGCAGCTATTAAAATTGAACCTGCTACCTCTGTGTTTCCTCCCCTTCTCTCCAAGCGTCCCCCAGTGCCAGGAGTAGACCGCTGGACTGAGCAGGAGCCTGCGGCTCTGGAGAGCCTGGCTCTAGTCCCGCAGCCATGTCACGGGCAGAGGAGGAGGGCTGACTGTCAGATGGAGCCTGCGCCGACGATTAAGCATCCCCGGATCTCCGTGGAGCAGCAGTCAGCTCCAGCAGGCTATGGACCCCCCGCCACCACGTCAAGTGGGCCATCGGCGTGGGTTTCAGTGTCGGGGGCTCTGACTGTGAAGGCCATTATGCCGGCTGCGGGGGCCACTGCAGTTGAATGGGAACCAAAGATGGACCTCCTGACCGTCGAGCCTGGATCGTTGGAGTCCTGGACGGTGGTAGAGCCTGAGATCAGGCAAGTGCTCTATTTTGTCTTCTTATTCTCTGTTCTCGAACATTCTTGCCTGTCTCTTGGGGAGGAGAGCTGGGTGCAGCAGGCCGCTGTATCCGAGCTTGTCTCGCCAGGCTCTGCCGCTGCCGGTGATCCTGACCCCTGTTCCCCCCCTCTTTCTGAGCCTTCTTCCAGGATCACTGGAGATGAGTCAGCTCTAGTTGATATCGTCAAGGCTCCAGGTTCGCTTTGGGAGGTCATCCCAGTTGCTGCATCGGCCCAATCGGGGTCCACTGTGGGTGCTTCGCTGGCCCGGTCCGGGTCCACCGAGGGTGCTGCGCTGGCCCAGTTCGAGGCCGGTGAAGGAGCTGCAGATCCCCTTCTGCCTGACACTGGACTGGTTCCCCGTCCCCCCCCCCATTCTCCACCACCGGACACCGGTGGGGTCCCTTTCTTTTGGTTCAATTTCCCCTCGTTGTGCCTCTTGGTAGGGAAGCTGCCTCCGAGCTCCCACCTCCGGTCCTGGTGGTCTAAGGATGAGGGTTGGCCACCCGAAGGACTGTTCCGCCAGTTCTGCGTCCTGGGTTGGCCGCCGGATGGACTGCTTCACTGGTTGGGTGACCTGGGTTGGCCACCTGAGGTCCCCGGTTCCGGGACTTGGGCAGGCCACCCGAACTGTTTTTTTTTTTTTTAATCCTTTTCTTCTGATGTGCAGTTGGGATGCCAGTAGGCCTCCTGAACTGCCTTTTTTTTTTTTTTTCCTGTCTACCTGCCGGTATCCCCTACACTTGTGTTTTCATGATGTTTTTTTTTTCTCTTGCTCTCTCTTTCAATTACTACTAAAAAGAGTTTTTCTTTCTCCTCCTGCCTTGTGATTGAGTTGCAGTGTACTTGTATATTTTTGTGCTCGCCTATTCTGCTGCTCTTGAGCATTTTATAAGTTGAAGTGTGCATGTATTTTTGTTTTCTCTTGTTTATCCGGTTTTGGACATTCTGTTTCATTATTCGTGTTATAAGGCGAGTTTTAACCATACTATTTTGTGCTTGAGACTCTGTTATCATTTGTTCTTTGTAGTTTTTTTTTTTCCTGTATTTTAATGTTAGACATTCTGTGCTTATTTCCTTTCGGGGTTCTCTTCTCTTTTTTTGATGTTACCTTGGGTGTCTGGGGATCTACCCCTTGAAGGAGGGGTACTGTGGTGATCCCGATTTTGGTTCTGCACTAGGCTCGGGTCTCTTGTTTATTTTTCCTTTCTTCCATGTGTGTATTTAATTCCGTTTCCGTTATTATGTCTGTGCTTTTATTTTGACAGCACCATGGCAGGACTTCCTGCTGTTAGATCTGCACATGACCTGTCACGGCTGTCTGCACTTTGTAATTATGTTTGTTCCACACCTGTTTGTAGTTCTGGTTTCTGTTCCCTATTTAAGATCGCCAGCTAGACTTAGTCTTTACTGCGATCTCGTCATTGATGACTGGAGTCCCTACTCCCAGCTCCAGTCTCCTTTCTGCATTTGGTTCCATCTTCACCTCATCACTTGTAAGTGTTCATTCTATAGCGTCAGGTTCCGCCCTCGCTACTCCCATGGATAGGTCTTAGTGTTCATAGTTTGTGTGCAACGTTTAGTGTATGTGTTTTGCTCCACGTGGCTTGTTATTTTGTGTTTCTATTAATAAACAAGCAAACTCTCTGTTGGCATCTGGCGCCTCATTTATGCCCTGAAAGGGGCGAACACGACACTGAGATGGCATAAGCCTATGTACAGTGTGCAAATGAGCAGTATACAAATTACAAATTAGCACCCAGGGTGCAAATTTCTCTGTAATGATAATAACAGTAGACTGTACACAATAATTAGCAGCAGAGTTGACATGGACATCAGACGGGGTGAGACTATGTACACTGTACAAATGAGCAATGTGCAAATTTAGCAACCGGTGTGTGAGTTCCTATTTGAAAAGCTGTGTTGCGGAGTTTGGGGAGTTTGTTATTTGTTCAGGAGTCTGATAGCAGTGGGAAAGAAGGAGTTTTTCAGTCTGGTTGTCCTGCACACTTCTGTACCTCCGGCCTGAGGGTAGAAGTGTGAACATTCTGTAGTAGGGGTGGGTGGGGTCCCAGAGAATGGCATCAGCTCTCCTTTGGACTCTGTGGTGGTAGATGCTCTGCAAAGAGGGGAGTCGAGTCCTGATGATCTTCTCCACTGTCTTCACCACTCACAGTGGTGGCTACAGTGATGTAGTTGGTTAGGATGCTCTTGATGATGCAGCTGTAGAAGTTTTTGAGGATCTTGGGGGGCATGCCAAACTTCTTCAGCCTCCTCAGAAAGTACAGCTGCTGTTGAGCTCTCTTAACCAGCTCTGTGGTGTTGTGTGTCCACGTAAGGTCCTCGCTGCTGTGGATGCCCAGATAGTTAAAGCTGTTCACCCTCTCCACCTCAATCTCCCGGATGAACAGTGGCCAATGGGGTCTCCTCCTCCTCTTCCTCATGTCCACTATCATCTCCTTTTTCTTGTCTGTGTTGAGGGTGACGTTGTTCACACACCATGACATCAGGCTGGCCACCTCCCTCCTGTAGGATGTTTCGTCATCACCAGTGATGTGCCCTATCACTGCTGTGTCATTCGTGAACTTTAAGATGATATTGTCCTTGTGAGAGGAAACACAGTCATGGGTGAAGAGGTTGTAGAGGATGGGGCTGAGCACACAACCCTGTGGGACACCTGTGTTCGTGATGATGCTGGCTGAGGTCCTGTTACCCATCCTGACAAACTGACACCTGTCAGTTAGAAAGTCCAGTAGCCAGTCGCAGAGGGTGGGGTGCAGGCCAAGTGAAAACAGTTTGTTGGTGAGTATGTGGGGGATGACGGTGTTGAAGATGGAGCTGTAGTCATCAAAGAGCATCCCAATTTAGGAGTCTTTATCTTCCAGGTGGGAGAGAGAGTAATGGAGTGCTGTAGCAGTGGCATCTGAGGTGGACCTGTTGGGCCAATAGGCGTACTGTAGGGGGTCCAGGGTATCCGGTATGCTGTCTTGAATGAGGGCAGTACAACTCTCTCGAAGCACTTCATGATTACTGGAGTGAGTGCTACCGGTCTGTAATCATTCAGGCAGGTCAGTGGGCTTCTTTTGGGGAGAGGGATGATGGTTGTGGTTTTGGAGCTGGAGTGGAATATGTTCTGGTTGAGGGAGAGGTTGAAGATGGATGTGAGAACGTCAGTCAGCTTGGCAGCGCGTGCTCTGAGGGCCCGCCCAGGGATGTTGTCTGGTCCTGCTGCCTTGTGGGGGTTGATATTCGTCAGTGCTTTGCTTACCTGGCCTAGTGAGACTGTTAGTGGAGGGGGAGGGCACGTGGGTGTGTGTGTCTCCTTTCTGCACTGTAGCTGGTGGTCTCAAAGCAGATGTAAAAGATGTTGAGATCATCCGGCAGGCTGTCTGTGGAACTTGTGGTGCTGCTGTTGATCCTCTTGTAGTCTGTGATGTGTTGCAGACCTTGCCTCATGCACCCCGGGTCAGGAGTGGAGTAGAGGCTGTGCAGCTTTTCCCTGTACTGCCTCTTGCCTGTTGTTATAGTCTTTGTCAGTCCATAATTTGCAGCTTTGTACTCAACCTCATTGCCTGATTTAAATGCAAGAGAGAGCGTACACAGCATCTGACATACCTGACTGTTAGTCCAGGGTTTCTGGTTGGGGAATTTCCTGACTTGTATGGTGGGCACGATGGTATCAGCACATGTGCTGATGTACCCAGTCACATACTCAGCATATTCCTGTATGTTTACAGAAGAGTCCTCCCAGGTGGCTGCAGCTTTAAACACATCCCAGTCTGAACAGGCAAAGCAGTGTTGCAGTCAGCATCTGGAGTCCAGCGTTTAATTTGCTTAATAACAGGGCTTGTTTGGTTCAGCTTTTGTCTGTAGGCTGGGTACATAAACAGGGAGATGTGATCTGACTGCCCGAAGTCGGGGCAGGTACGAATGTCCACATGCTGGTAATATTTGGGGCGTACAGTCTGTAGATTGCACTGGTTAAAGTCACCAGCAACAATAAAAACAGCATCAGGATGGGTCGTCTCTAATGCGCTGATAACATCACAGGGTTTGCTTAGCGCTACTGTGTAGTTGCTTAGCGGGTGAATGTAAACAGTGGCCAGAAACACAGTGGTAAATTCCATTAGTAGATACAGTAATAGGGATGGCATTTCAGCAGTAAAAACTCCACATCAGGAGAACAGTGCTTGTATACAGTCTGTACATCTCCACACCACGAGTTGTTTTTATTAAACACAGAAACACCCCGTCCCCTCGTCTTATCTGAAGCTCAAGTTCTGTCTGCCCGATGTGTTGAGTGGGTCTGCAGCTGAATGGCGCACTCCGAGATTCTGTCTAAGAGCCAGGTCTTACAGAAAATTAGGGCGCAGCACTCTTATCTCCCGCTGGTCTTCAATCCTTGCTCTTAGTTCTTCTAGCTTGTTTTCCAGAGACCGTACATTTGCCAGCAAGAGGCTTGGCAACGGTGGTTGGCTGGCTCGAGCCTTTAGCCTAGCATGTAGCCATCCTCTTTTACCTCGTCTCCGGTGCTGCCTCCAACATGCTCTCTTGGGGTCAGCATGCTCATGTGGGCTCGGTGCTTAGGGGTCTTCCTGGGAGTGGTGCTGATCACTGTGTGGCCACACAACGCATTGCAGATCGGATGGTATGAAGCCAGTAAATTCCGTATGACTGCTTGTCTTCGCGATTTCTAGTAGTGTCTATTGGTTTTATGTTAGCACCGCATGACCTTTATGCACTGTAGAAACAGCAGCAAACATGCAAAAAAGGGGAAAAAGTTGGCATTCGTGAACGGAACGAGCAAAGCCTCGATGAGCGCCATTTTGCTTTAGAGCCACTTCTAGTGAAAATTGAATCAAAGTTTGTTCATTTCTCCTTGGCTGAGGTATGCATTGTCAGATTATCACCAAAATGTTATGGATTTGTCTCTATCCCATCAACCACCTCTGGTGAAAATTTCATCTAAATCCATCAAGTAGTTTTGCAGTATTGTTGCTAACACTCTGTGAGAAGATAAGAGCCTTGGCAGAGGTATGCGTTTTGAAATCATCACCACCAAAATGTAATCATCTGTTCAATGCACCATTAGAATCAGAATCAGAATCAGAATCAGAATCAGGTTTATTGCCATTGTTCATGTAGTACACAAACTAGGAATTTGTCTAGGTACAATGCTGCAACATTAAACATGATAAGATAAGAGAAATAAACTATACATGTAATAAAGTGTAGGATAAGATTAAGTGATACTGGTCAACAGTTAAAATATATATTAGCCAGCAGCAGATACTGTGGAGAACTATATAGTGCAGTCGGTAATGCAGGAATGCATTACCCACTTTTCCTGAAAATTTGAATGAAAGGTGCTATATAAATACAATCTATTATTATTATTATTATTATTATTATTATTATTATTATTATTATTATTATTTAGTCATATAATGTAGTCATATTGTTTTTGCTGTTGTTTGTCTGTTAATAATAATAATAATAATAATAATAATAATAATAATAATAATAATAATAATAATAATAATAATAATAATAACGAGACTGTCATAATTGTATTGACTGGGGCTGTGCAATTCCATCTTGAATCAACATCATGGTTTATTGAATCTTTCAGGTCCGTTTTTGTTTTTCTTCCTGCCCTCTTCTCCATTGCAGTTTACTGAAAAGGTTCATAATTATTAGTGTGCAATAGTGTGGTATCATTCCATTTTTTTGCAGTTATCAACTACAAATTCACCTAGTATCCATATTATCTACCGCAACAAACTTGTAAGAAATATGACCATGACAAAGGCACCAACGCTCACCTGGCACACTGACAGATGCAGACATGTTCCTCCAAGCGTTTGGTTTCAAATTTTGATCATGATATCCTTTTAGTGTCAGTTCAAAGAATACAGGTTGCTTGATGCAGCAAAGTTCAGCCTCTCCACTACTACCTACCGTTCTCGTCTTCCTGTACTGGCGTCCTATGTCCTGCCCTTCCTTAATTCTGATTAGCTGCTTAGAAAGGTCTGACATTGACAAGCGCAGCTGTTCAATAGTCTGAAATGTTAAACTTTTTTCAGCCCTGAGCACCGCGACAAAAAGCGTCCACTGCTCAAAGCGTTTCAGCGCCAAGGGTGCTCAGCACTGTAAACGCTGGACTACATAGAGAATGAATAGAAAATAGCTGCCCACAGCAGAAAAGATGACTTTTGTTTACATGCCCCCAATACTTTTTCTGCAGTGTTTGGCTTCCAGGTTGCTGAGGCGTGTGGCCATATGGCGTGGTCACTCAATCAACTCACTGGATACGTCTTAAAGGGGCAGTAAATGGGGCATGAAAATGTCATATTAATATATAAAATAATTGTCGTGCTTGCCCCTTTCAGGACATAAATGAGGTTCCAGATGCCAACAGAGAGTTTGCTTGTTTATTAAAGAAGACACAAAATAAAGAGCCACGTGGGGAAAAACACAACACTAACTTGGGCACAAATAAAGAGTACTAACACAAATACAAGAAGGTAGTGAGGGCGGAACCTGACACTATGGAATAAACACTTATGGATACAAAGTAGCGAGGAAGGAAACAGGAGCCGGGCGTAGGGACTCCAGTCTACGTTGAGGTAGGTCGCAGCGAGGAGTGAGCCTCAGCTGCCCCCTTAAATACTGAAGGCAAAAGGACATGAAACAAACAGGAGAGGAGGAAACATAATTGCAGACCAAGATCAGCTGTTACAGTGCCAGCTAGACTTTGACAACCGGAAGTCCGGTTCCGGCACTGTCACAGTAAAAGCCCTGGAAGAACCAATAATAACTGCGCAGAAATAAGGAGGGAGGAAAAGAGAGAATACTGAGTGGCCCAGGCATGGAAAACCTCAGCGCTCGGATCACCACAATAATATTCAAAAAATTCCTGCATTCAGATCTTAATCTGAATCACCACCAAAATCTAATCATCTGCTCCCCGTGCCATTACACATTTTCCTGAAAATTTCATCAAACTCTGTTCATAAATTTTTGAGTTATGTTGCTAACAGACAAACCAACAGACAAATCAACAAACCAATGCCACTAAAAACATTACTGGTTGACTGGTGAGCGGACGGTCACAGGTTTGATCCCTGGACTAGCAGGATTAGGTCTGGGTGGGACAGATAACATAGCAGTGTTTGTCCCACCCTCCTTAACCCCACTGTGGTGCCCTTGAGCAAGGCCCTTAACCCCAACTGCTCCAGTGGAACTGCTCAGTGGCAACAGGTTAGTCTGTGGTTGTACTGGGCAGCTTCCTCGTGTGAATGTGTAACTGTGGGAATGTGAACAGGGCGTCCTTGGAAAAGAGAGGTTTCCTCTCAGTGGATCTACCCTGTTTAAATAAAGGTTAAATAAAAAATTACCTCCTCCCTTGGCGAAGGTAATAAAACACCAGTGTCTGCCAGTGTCTGACCACTGCTGTCATGCTGGCTGAAACCAGGAGTCCAGAATAGAGGCAAGAGGTTATTCTTTCAATTCATGTCATCGTTATTATTATATTTCTGTACTACAGATTGCAAAGGGTCTGTTATTTTTGTTCATAACGTTCCACATACAAGGTGTGTCAGAAAAGAAACAGGACAGGGGACACAAATTTATTTCAAATGTAAACTGCAAACTACAAGTTTTCCTCTTCCAAATAATCCCCCTTGAGTCTAATGCACTTTCCCATCCTTCTCCACCACATCTGCATGCACTCCTGGAAGGATTCTCCTGGTATATTTCCAGCTTCCATGTCTGAAAAATGTGTCCACACTAGTTGGTAAAGCACCACACAACCTCAGAGCAGCCCCGTCCCGGGCACCCAAACAGGCTACACACCCAAATTGGAGGTAGGGAAATGGGTAAAGAAACACCTCCCACCCAAAACCTTACTATCTATGGTTAATTTAACATTGAGCTCCCCAGATCCCAACAGTGGACCCACCACCCCTATACTCATGATGCAACTGTTCAGGCCGTTTTTTGAATGGGTTTTTAAATATATTGATACTACTTGTATGCATTCTTCTAGCTATGTCCTTAACCCTTCTAGTGGCAAGATTGCATGAACAGATAACACCCCCATTGCCACAGGTGAAAACTCCCCAGTTGTACTAAGAATTCCACCTCACAAGGTGGCAGACATGTATAACTTACTGCTTTTGCCATGGAGGGCTGATGGCGGGCATAGAACCATCCTAAAACGTCACTTCTGGACACCACAGAAGAAGAGTTTGTAAACAAATGTTGATGTTCTCCGTCGCCATCACAGAGGAGGCATTTGCTCCCAAATTTTCCAACTATGACTCTAAAAAGAGATTATTTAGCTTATGAATGTAAATATAAACATTTTGTTATAATGGAGGGTGGGCGAAGCTGGTTGATATTCACCTGCCATCACCCCCAGCGCCATGCGACTGGAGAGAACAATCGCGCCGGTTCCGTGTTTCATATAAGATAAATAGTGGTGGGATAAAAGTGAAATTGAGGTGGAATAATCATAACAGTTTCTAGATGTGAAGGGGAAAAATAAAATGACTGACAGAAGAGAAAATAATGACCAGGATGCCGCACAAGGACAGAGCGAGCGAGCTGCCCGGTCAGCGGTAAGTGACAAATCTCATTGTTTGTTGAGATTCTACTAATGTTCTGGTTCAGATACTTTGAAGATAAGATTACAAAATGCCCAAAACAAGAAGCGGTGACAAAAAGCAAAACCATTCTAAGTGTAACTATATCCAAAGTCAACTTTTGACTAAAAGTTATGTAATTCAATATGGCTGCAGTGGCATTATGCAAATTAGATGCATAAATTTACTCCTATCTCAAACTTTGGATCATATTCTACATCTTTCTAATTGACCGTAAGCCATTATCTCTTACCACTTTCAAGTCATAGCCTTGGAAATCTCTGACATCTGAACTGAATATTTTCTTGAAAAAAACCTTGACCACTAGGGGCTTATGGTGCAACGGAGTGCCTATTGCAGTCATTGGGTTAAACCTCAAGAAACTGTGTAAAATAACTGAATATTTGTGAAAAAGTGAAAAAGTGTGACCGGGATGGTCACACTTTTTCAGTGCTGAGACAAAGTTGCTGATTTTGCCATTAAAATAACTAACCAACAGCGATCAGCATTTGTGACGTACATGCACGGACTGAATTTCCACCTCCATTGAAATACCCGTTTAATCGCCTTTCACCGGGCACTGTGAGTAAACTGACTAGCGTTTCTTTTGTGGTTCACTGCTACGCTTTACTCGAAACGTTTGGTAAGCTAACGCTAGTTGTAGCACCTAACACCGACACGAAGCGACTCTGTCCCCGGTGATTGGGGCTTGCCGGAGGAACTAACCGAGGCAACAGTTGGACGGGAGCCCGATTGGAGTTCGGGTGCAGTGGTGATGGGAGACGGGGACCAGTGGAGGACCACCGGGACCCAGCCAGACAATAGCCTGAGTCGGAGCCCAATGGCAGGGCTCAGCGGAGGAACTACTGAGGCAGACGGCGGTAGGTGGCGGAGCTCAGCGGAGGATCTACCGGGACCCCAGCCGGACAGAAGCAGGATCGGAGCTCGGCTACAGCGGCGGTGTGCGGCGGGACTCGGTGGAGGAGCTGGACAGGAGCTCGGTTACGGCGGCGGTAAGCAGCGGGACTAGCAGCGGAGGGGGCTAGCTGAGGCCCAGCTGGATTCGAGGTCGGTCGGATCGGATACCGGCGACACAAGCAGAGATTGTTTTTACTATCCACAGGTCAGTAAAAATGCCACCAAAGAAGAAGGAAATGGAAGAAATCAAAAAATCTCTGAACTTCTTGTCAGAAGAAGTGGCCAAAATGGTTAGCCAGCAGGCCAAATGATCAGAGATGTTACTGACTTAAATAAATACAGATGAACACTGATTAAGAAAATTAAGAGACAATCATAATCCATATCCACACACACCGTAAGAATAGTTCTTTTGACATACCATGTCAATGTACTTTAAAAAAAAAAATAAGCAAAACAAACAAAAAACTTATGACTGACTTGAGTAGACATCAATTATCCCCAGTTGGAGGAAGTCATTTGACACAGAGTAAGGAAACTCAAACTCTGAAAATATGCCATTATGCTGAACATAGGATTCTCTTCCATGGTCATCATAGACCGACGGAGGCCGACGAAACTACAAGAGATGGAGAATGATATTGATCCTGATAACCACTTTTTCAATAATATTCATAACCATTGTGAATATTACACTGAAAAGCAATTCAAAAGTCAAGTGCAACTAGATGGTAAACTATCAATAATACACTTCAACAGCAGAAGTCTTAACAAAAACTTTCCACAGATTCAGGACTATTAAAAACAGCTAGACAGAAAATTTACAGCTATCGCAGTCTCTGAAACTTGGCTTAATGAAGAGCAGGCTCCCCTGATGGCAATAGAGGGATATCAGATGTTTCATATTAACAGATCTCAAAAAAAAGGTGGTGGTGTTGCACTGTATATTGATGACCTGTATAGGTGTAAGCTTGTAAATGGAATGTCCTTTGCACTACCAGGGATTTTGGAATGTGTTACTGTTGAGATTGACCTAGATAAAACAAAAAATCTAATTATAAGTTGTATATATAGAACGCTGGGAACTTGCATTGAGACATTCAGAGATAAATTAGTCGAGCTGTACAATAATATTACTAGTAAGAAAATGGTAGTAATTTGTGGAGATTTCAATATTGATTTACTAAATCCACATCAACAAAATGTAATTACAGAGTTCATGAACTCTATGTACAGCATGAGTCTATATCCCACAATAACACATCCCAGTAGAATCACAGTTCACACTGCCACACTTATTGACAACCTGTTTGTTAATATCATTGATAAGAAAATAGAAAGTGGATTATTGATAAATGATATAAGTAACCACTTGCCAACCTTTGCACTTATCCATGGCCACATGGGGGCCAATACAGAAAAAAATTTAAAATCGTTCAGATACAAATCACAAAATGCAATCAGTTCTTTTAAAGAGGACTTGCTGAAGCAAGACTGGACAGAAGTCTACAGGTATGTGTCAGATGTAAATGAAGCCTATGACACATTTATAAACAATGTAACCACTCTTTATGAAAAAAATTGTCCATTAGTAAAGAAAAAGCTTAAACATAAATTTGCCGATAAGCCATGGTTAACCAAAGGATTACAAAAGGCGTGTAAAAAGAAAAATTTATTATATAAAGCTTTCCTAAAGAAAAGGACAAAAGAAGCAGAGCAGCGGTATAAAACATACAAAAATAAGTTAACATATATAATAAGATGTAGTAAGAGAGACTATTACAGTAAAGAACTGGAGAAAAACAAGACAATATTAAAAATACATGGACAATACTTAACAGTATTCTTGGAAATAAAAGCAGAAATACAAGCTACCCAATCGATTTTTCAAAAAATAATAAAACGACTCAGAGTGTGAATGCAGCTTCACCTGCAGATGAATTTAATAACTTTTTTTGTTAACATTGGTCCTAATTTGGCTCGAGAAATACCCATTACGACACCTACAGGTGATACAATAAGCAAAAACACTGCTATAAAAGACTCATTTTCATAAATAACACAGACAAGAGAGAGGTCATTGAAATTGTTAAATCGTTTAAAAGTAAAACATCTATGAACTGTGATGGTATTGACATGCTCGTAGTCAAAACTATTATTGAATGCTTAGTGAAACCACTGACGTATATCTGTAACCTGTCTCTCCAAACAGGTATATTTTTCAATGCAATGAAAATAGCTAAAGTAATTCCGATATACAAGACGGGTGACAGAGGGGAATTCTCAAACTATAGACCAATTTCACTATTGTCGCAATTTTCCAAGATACTTGAAAAAATATTCTATGAGAGAACTGACAACTTCATACTGAAGAATAAGTTATTGTGTGAGCAGCAATATGGGTTCAGACACAAGAGGACAACTGCATTTGCTCTAATGGAATTTAAAGAAAAAATATCAACTGCCATTGAAAATAAAGAGTATTCAGTTGGGGTATTCCTGGATCTTAAAAAAGCATTTGATACAGTGGATCATAATTTATTATTAAAGAAACTACAAAATTGTGGTATTAGAGGGATAGCACTGTCCTGGCTATGTAGTTACTTAAAGAATAGATATCAGTATGTATGTGTTGGTAACAAAAACTCACAGTTACTGAAGGTTACTTGTGGAGTCCCACAGGGTTCAGTTTTGGGGCCATTATTATTCAATATGTATATAAATGATATATGTAAAGTTTCAGAAAAAATGGACTTAATATTGTTTGCCGATGACACTAATCTATTATGCAGTGGAAGCAATTTGGAACAACTTTTGGATACACTCGGAAAGGAATTAGGAAAGCTTAAACTGTGGTTTGATTCAAACAAATTAACGCTCAATTTAAGTAAGACAAAATTTATAGTCTTTAACAACCATCACAACAACTCAGTATCTAAACTCAGTGTAAATGGTGTAGAGATTGAAAGGGTATCCAAAACTAAATTTCTTGGTGTAATAATTGATAATAAACTGTGTTGGAAGTCACATATTAATTATATTAAAGGTAAAATATCCAAATCAATTGCAATACTACACAGAGTGAAATATTTGCTGAATCAACCCACACTATATACCTTGTATCATTCATTAATACTCCCATACATGACATATTGTACTGAAGTATGGGGAAATACATATAAAACAAACATATATCCACTCTTTATGCTTCAAAAGAGAGCTATTAGAATAATAAACAAAGCAGCTTACAGGGAACCAACAAACCCACTTTTTCTTAAATTAAAAGCTCTCAAGTTGAAAGATCTGGTTGACTTTAAAACTGCAGTAATAATGTTTAAAGTGAAGAATCTATCACTGCCCGCAAATATCCAAAAGATGTTCCAGACAAGGGAGAAATAATATCATTTCAGAGGAAAATGTATATTTCAAAAACCTTCAGTGAGAACTACCACCAAGCAACACTGTGTTTCAGTGCAAGGATTCAGATTATGGAACGATTTTGGACCTGAATTAAAATCATGTACAACGCTTGGACAATTTAAACAAAAACTAAAGGAAGAAATACTCCAAACATATATACAAGATGACATGTAAAATCACATAAGGATTGTCATATCCAGCCTGCGTTGTGTTGTAGCTTAGTTTTTTGTCACATTTTGTCTTAACTTTGTTCTGAATTGTAATCACTCTTGTTTTGTTTTTTCTTTTGAATTCTTGGATGGAATATGGGTGGGCAATATAAGTTGGGGCTTCAGCCATCACCCATCCATCCATCCATCCATCTTCTACCGCTTTTCCGGAGGTCCGGGTCGCGGAGGCAGCAGTTCAAGCAGAGAAGCCCAGACTTCTCTCTCCCCAGCCACCTGCTCCAGCTCTTCAGAGGGGATACCAAGGCGTTCCCAGACCAGCTGGGAGACATAGTCTCTCCACCGAGTCCTGGGTCTGCCCCGGGGTCTCCTCCCAGTGGGATGTACCTGAAACACCTCAAGTGGGAGGCGTCCAGGAGGCATCCTAATCAGATGCCCATACCACCTCAACTGACTCCTTTCAATGTGGAGGAGCAGCGGTTCTACTCTGAGCCTGTCCCGGATGACTGAGCTCCTCACCCTATCTCTGAGGGTGAGTCCAGCAATCCTACGGAGAAAGCTCATTTCAGCCGCATGTATCCGCGATCTCGTTCTTTCGGTCATTACCCAAAGCTCGTGACCATAGGTGAGAGTAGGAACGTAGATTGACTGGTAAATCGACAGCTTTGCCTTAGAACTAAGCTCCCTCTTCACCACAACAGACCGGTACAACGTCCGCATCACTGCAGATGCTGCTCCAATCCGTCTGTCGATCTCTCGCTCCATTTTCCCCTCACTCATGAACAAGACCCCAAGATACTTAAACTCCTCCACTTGGGGCAGGAGCCTGTCCCCAACCCGGAGAGGACAATCCACCTTTTTCCGGCTGAGGACCATGGACTCTGACTTGGAGGTGCTGATTCTCATCCCAGCCTCTTCACACTCAGCGGCAAACCATCCCAGCAAGAGCTGTAGGTCATTGCTGGATGAAGCCAACAGGACAACATCATCTGCAAACAACAGAGATGAGATCCTGTGGTCACCAAGCATGACACCCTCCATTCCCTGGCTGCGCCTAGAAATCCTGTCCATAAAAATTATGAACAGGATCGGTGACAAAGGGCAGCCCTGGTGGAGTCCAACTCTCACTGGGAATGACTCCGACCGAGTGTTGGCAATACGAACCAAACTCTCACAACGGTCGTACAGAGACCGAATAGCTCGTAACAACAAGCCCGATACCCCATACTCCCGAAGCACCCCCCACAAAAATCCACGAGGGACGCGGTCAAATGCCTTCTCCAAGTCCACAAAACACATGCAAACTGGTTGGGCAAACTCCCACAAACCCTCAAGAATTCTCGAAAGGGTAAAGAGATGGTCCGATGTCCCACGGCCAGGAAGAAAACCACATTGCTCCTCCTGAATCCGAGGTTCGACCAACGGCCGGACTCTCCTCTCCAGTACCTTGGCATAGACCTTCCCAGGGAGGCTGAGGAGTGTGATCCCTCTAAAGTTGGAGCACACCCTCCGGTCCCCTTTTTTGAAGAGAGGAACCACCACCCCGGTTTGCCATGCCAAAGGCACTGCCCCCGACCTCCACACAATGTTGCAGAGGCGTGTCAACCATGACAACCCAACAACATCCAGGGCCTTGAGGTACTCAGGGCGAATCTCGTCCACCCCCGGGGCCCGGCCACCAAGGAGATTTTTAACCACCTTGGCGACCTCAGCCCCTGTGATAGGCGAGTCATCCCCCTCGTCCCCAAACCCTGCTTCCTCTGTGGAAGGCGTATCAGTGGGATTGAGGAGATCCTCGAAGTATTCCTTCCACCGCCCGACGATATCCCCAGTTGAAGTCAACAGTGTCCCATCCGCACCATACACAGTGTGGACGGGGAGCTGCTTTCCCCTCCTGAGCCGCCGAACAGTTTGCCAGAATCTCTTTGAAGCCGACCAAAAGTCTTGTTCCATGGCCTCACCGAACTCCTCCCATACCCGCGTTTTTGCTTCAGCAACCACCGGAGCTGCACTCCGCTTGGCCTGCCGGTACAACTCAGCCGCTTCGGGAGTCCCACAAGCCAACCAAGCTTGATAGGACTCCTTCTTCAGCTTAATGGCCCCCCTCACCACTGGTGTCCACCACTTGGTTCGGGGGTTGCCACCACGAAATGCACCGACCACCTTGCGGCCGCAGCTCTGGGCCGCCGCTTCAACAACAGAGGTGGAGAACATGGCCCATTCAGACTCCATGTCTCCAGACTCCCTCGGAATGTGGTTGAAGTTCTTCCGGAGGTGGGAGTTGAAGACCTCCCGGACAGGGGTCTCAGCCAGACGCTCCCAGCACACCCTCACTATACGTTTGGGTCTACCAGGTCTGAATGGCTTCCTCCCCTGCCATCGGATCCAGCTCACCACCAGGTGGTGATCAGTTGACAGCTCTGCACCTCTCTTTACTCGGGTGTCCAAGACATACGGTCGCAGGTCTGATGATACGATAACAAAATCGATCATCGACCTGCGACCTAGGGTGTCCTGGTGCCAGGTGCCCATATGGGCACCCTTATGCTTGAACATGGTGTTCGTTATGGACAGACTGTGGTTAGCACAGAAGTCCAATAACTGAACACCACTCGGGTTCAGATCGGGCAGGCCGTTCCTCCCAATCACCCCCTCCAGGTTTCACTGTCGTTGCCCACATGCGCATTGAAGTCCCCCAGTAGGACAATGGAGTCTCCAGGAGGAGTACCCTCCAGCACCCCAGTCACAGACTCCAAAAAGGGTGGGTACTCTGAAACATCATTTGGTGCATAGGCACAAATGATGGTCAGGACCCGTTTCCCAACCCGAAGGCGTAGGGAAGCAACCCTTTCGTCCACCGGGAAAAACTCCAAT
The DNA here is from genome assembly GCA_020510985.1 of Pholidichthys leucotaenia. Lineage (NCBI taxonomy): Eukaryota > Metazoa > Chordata > Actinopteri > Cichliformes > Pholidichthyidae > Pholidichthys > Pholidichthys leucotaenia. The sequence goes on from CM035842.1 coordinate 266,303,113, forward strand.
ATAGAGGCAGCAAGGTGGGGCGATACAAGAATACCCACCCCTGCTCGTCGCCTCTCGCCCGGGGCAACTCCAGAAAAGGCCAAGCTCCAGCCTCTCTCCAGGAGACTGGTTCCGGAACCGGAGCTGTGTGTTGAGGTGAGGCCGACTATATCTAGCCGGTATCGCTCAACCTCGTACACCAGCTCAGGCTCCTTCCCCACCAGAGAGGTGACATTCCACGTACCAAAAGCCAGTTTAGAAAGCTTGGGATCAGTCCGCCAAGGTCTCCGCCTTTGACCGCCACCTAATCCACATAGCACCGGACCCCCATGATCCCTCCTGCAGGTGGTGAACCCACTGGAGCCATCACCCAGCCACATCAGCCATCACCCATTTCGGATAACTTATGTTGAACTGTATAATCAGAGGAGTTATTGTCTAATTTGACCTTGTTGGATTTTTTTCCCCCCTTTGTTATATTATTCAGTTTCTTTTAACATGTACTTTTAATCTATCTGAAATAAAGATTCATTCATTCATTCATTCATTCATTCATTCATTTAGGAGCAGATTTACTAATATGCTGCGCCATCAAAAAACCCTGTTTTGGCATTAAAAACTACTGTTGAGATTTACTAAAGGGCGCAGGGCAAAGTTAGCGGTGGAAAGGCGTGGACTATCTTAATTTTGTGCCTGGCCTCATTGCATATGTACTGTATTTGTGGGAGTTGTCATATGAACTCGCAAATTTGGGGGGGGGGGGTATTTATTTGACTAGTGCAAGGTTATTTACTAAGGTTTGCAGTTGTCAATCTCCTGCTAAATGTGCCAGGATTTAACGTCCAAAAGAACTTGTCTTAATTCATCTACGCCTGATGACAGCAACCGCTGGTGCCACCGTCAAGAACCAAGGGCACGTGGCCAGAGAGAGAGAAGCTACTCCTGCGCGTGACTTGATTTGGCAGTGACAGAACAAATTAATATGAACAGAAACGATCTCACAGAGATTGGCGCTGTGCTGCACTGGACATCAGCTGGCAGAGAAATTGTTAAAATAAAATTTGTTCATATATAGCATAATAATAATAATAATAATAATAATAATAATAATAATAATAATAATAATAATAATAATAATTATTATTATTATTATTATTATTATTATTATTATTATTATTATTATTACATCTCAGGGTACATACGATGACACACCAGAACATCCCTGGTGAGAATTGCTCTCAGATATTTTACCTGCTCAAATAAAGGTCAAATAATTCACCGTCATGGCTCTGCAGGAGACCAGCGAGGCCCACCTGGTGGTCTCTTCTTTGCTAAGGGGGTCACCATCATGCCCAAAGACTTCCAGCTGGCCCGCTGCATCCGCGGAGAGAGAGCTTAGACTTTCTGCTGCACATTCACCAACCAACCTTAATGCTCTGCACTGTGTGTCTATATATATATATTTATAGTAATATGGACATATGTTTACTAGATGTTGTTTTTTCTTGCCTTCTGATTATTGCTCTGAGTGTTGCTATCCCTGTGCTGTTGCAATCCTGGAATTTCCCCATTGTGGGACTAATAAAGGCTTATCTTATCTTATCTTATCTTATAAATAAAATGAAAAAGCTTTCCTAAACAATGAATTTGTATCCATAAAATAGTGTGGCCCTTCATTCCTGAAGTGGACAAAAGAATCACAGATCCATAACATCCGCCGACATTGCAACATCATACTAACTCAATGACAGCAGTCTCTGCTGTGGCTGTCTGAAGAATAAGTGAAATTGTGTGTGTTTAATTTTATTATGTTCCAGACTTCAGAAAAGATAAAACACACATACAGTATTTATGAAAAGTCATGGACTGGGAGACCTGTACATTTTGTTAAAACAAAGTTATTCACATAATAAAACCCCAGAGTCTCCATCAGACCATCTTGATGGTTGTTGTGTTAATAAAATAAACACACTGATCAATAATCAATTTATTCTTAAGTAGTGCTTAATTTATACATATTAAACAAAGGAGTTTGCCATTGTGAAATGAAAATCAAAACTTTAATATATGAGGAATGTTCCTGCTTTAGGTATCTATGTAATGAGTGGGATTCCACCCGAGAAAAAACTTTCAGAAGCCAACAGGTCCTTTTCCTTTTATTCTTGGCATAAAAGTTTGGATTAGTGTTAAATTTAGTTTATTCCGAATAATATGAACGGCTTTGAAGTTACTTTGAAGACTTAATTTGGTTATAAATCGTCTTTAAAGATTATAAGTTTAAATAAAATTGTAGTCCCTATGTTTCACCACAAGATGGAGGCAGTTTTCGTCTGCACTTCCAGAAGAGGAAACCCAATGACGTCGCAAGGAGTCAAGGATCTCTACTCAAAATGGCGGCTACAGGGAACTCTACCTAGACTTAAGATGGCGTCGCTGAGCCGATCTACACATGCGCGTCATGCACAGCTTGACGGTCGCGTGCGCGACTGAGCGTGCACGTGCCACGTGGATGCAAAGCTCAGTCCATAAAACCACGCCTTGCTTTCCAAAGGCGGAAAAACTTTGGTCTCCCTAAACTTTATTCAACAAGTTTATACAATGGTTAATTTAATTAAATCCCAAGGGTTTGCTTCGCCTGTGGGGTGTTGAAACAATGGGGAAAACAAATAGGATTTCTTCGCTATTTTGTTCCCAGGCCTATTTTAATTATTCAGCGTGTAATCACTTTTAAGCATGCATTAAACAACAAAAACTAAATTGACTAGGGTGCAGTGGGGGTCTTCACCCCCACCTTGGTCAGCAGACACACAGCAGTTATCAGGAGTAATCAGGGGGGCGAATTCACCCCCTCCCCCTCGTGACACAGAGAGACAATAGACTGGCTGCAGACAATGAACCACCTTTGTGAGTTAAAATTGACCAAAATCACACACAAGCTTATGTATTACTTTCCTTCTGAGTTGTTTCAAGTTCAACCAAGCCTTCACGCGGGGTACCAATATATGTAACGTAAAATATGGGAATATTAATAAATAATAAATATGATCAGGTATGAATTATTTAATTTATATTGATGTATTGGAATCTGAGCTCAAATCTCATTTCATATACATCAGAAAAGCTAATAACACTCGTAAGGGGCACCAGCTTCTATCTTTAAGAAGCAATTTGATCTTTAATTTCACTTTATACCTGTTTGATCACTCAATAAATTAATCAATAATCAGTCTCAAAAATTTTCCGTGAATTCGATACCTGGGCTTGAAACAGACTCAGAATGAAATAAATTCCCAACAACTTCTCATTTTTAAATATTTATTAAACAAAATGATTAATAGACATCGAAATAATTTCATTAATCATAAAATCAATCTTGTAAATGATAGATTAACAATGTCAATATTTTCGGAACCAGGGTTAAACTGAGAAACGAATTTCTATCAGTTTGAGTTAACAGATTATCAAAAACAACGCAAATTTATGGAGAAAGTTTGCTAATTATGAAAAAGTCCTAAATTAATCTTAAGAAAATAAAAACGGAATTTTAATGAAAAGGAGAGTTATGTTAAGGGCTTCTTAATTTGCATCTGATTAGATATATAAATTAGTACCGAACCTCAAGTTTAATTCAGCAGATGAATTAAAGTTTTTTCAGCTCACGTGATCCTCAGTGATGGCAGTTCTGTCGTCCTTTTTCAGCCCAAGACTTTGTGGATGTGAGGGAAATATCTGCCAGCAGATACTTCAAGGGTTCACAGCTCGACCTTTAGATTCAAGCGGTCGAAGGAGGCTGGATTCTGGGCTGCATGACCCACAGTTGAAACGGGTCTTAGCCAGATGGTGCCGACGTCTCTTCAGAGTGATGTGGGACAGCTGTGTGTTGATCCTACAGCTGCACGTTATGTGGGAGCTGCGTCTTTCTTCAAGAGGTCTTCGGTAATAATTAAAAGATATCTAATCCGATTTCAAATTAGAAAAGAAACTTTCGGACTTTAGATAAAAATAGTTTTGGGAGGTGCTTGGTCAAGAAAAATATTATAAAAATAAAGTCAAGATTAAAGTTTACCTTAAAATTAAACAAACGGCGGTTTACAGAAAGTTTAACAAAAAGTGATAAATTAAGAATTGGAGTTTGACTCCGATTAAGAATTGAGCTCAAAGAAAAAGGAATTCCTAGGCATTTAAGAGAAGAAGAAAATACAAAGTTACATAAACAAATTATCTGCTGTGTTCAGAAAAGCGCCATGTGGTCCTTTGTTCTCCCTTGCTGTGTGTAGACAATGGGAGCAGCTGAAAGAAGGGAGCAGGCGAAAAGAGAATCCGGAGCAGAAAGAGGCTGGGAAAAGAGTCTCTCTCCTTTTTATAAGCTCTGTTGAGTTTCGCGGGATTCCGGCCTGACCGGAATCTCAGCCAATGAGCGTCCTTCGTGGGCGGGCTCGATGAACCTTTAGTCCAATAACAGGCCTTGTCTGTGAGAGACCAATAGGATGAAGAAGCTGGGGTTCTATGAAGACTGGTGACACATGATATCAGTCCACAGGAATACACAGTTTTAAATGCATTGGAATGTACTGTTACAAACTTATGTATAACTAAACTAACCTTAGTGTATCTTATAAGCAGTGCTTCTAAATCAACATGCAGGAATAAACATTCATTTAACATCAACATGCATATATATATATAAAATCACAGATTAATGCATTTCACACATATTATTGATTTTCCACATCAAACACATCAGAGTCCATCTGCATTTTCATAGTTCTGAAAAGAATGAAGGTTTAGAATTGAGTTTGTAATAATGTACTTTAAAGTTGTTTAAATCCAGCATGTCCACAGTTTAAGGAAATTAACTGAGTCGTGGATCTGTGTAGGTTTTATGGGGGCAATAAAAGTGAAGCTGGACATTGGGGGAAATTCCTTAGGCTGGTTTTAACAAAAGAAGGGGATTTCAGCTGTGGCCTGGGGGAAGAAAATCCATTTCTTTGCATTATTCCTGGATGAAACAAAAATGTCTTTAAGCAGAAAAATAATTGTTGCTGAGCCAAAGTGAGATGATGCTACACCACTGTAAAGCCCGATGATCTGTCTCTAACAAAAAATGACGCCCTAATAAATAATATTTTAGAGACCCTATTGCCCATTTTATGGCAAGACATTCTTTCTCAACCGTAGAATATCTTGTCTCCCGGTCTAACAATTTACGGCTCAAGAACAGTACTGGGTGTCTCTCTCCCTTCTCCTCCTGGAGAAGTACTGCTCCAATGCCAACCCCTGAAGCATCAGTCTGTAAAATGAACGGGCGAGCAAAGTCTGGACTGAAGAGAACCTTCTCCCCAGAAATAACCCTCTTCAGATCCTCAAACGCTCTGTCACACTCCTCTGTCCATTTTACCTTATTCGGTGCTGCAGCTTTAGTGAGGTCAATGAACACTGCGGCTCTTTCAGCAAAGTGGGGGATGAACTTGCTATACCATCCAACCATTCCCATGAATGATTGCACTCTCTTCTTAGTGGTGGGTACAGGGTAGGTCCGAATGGCATCCACTTTACCTATTCATGGTCTAATGACCCCCTGACCAACCACATGTCCCAGGTACTCCACCTGCTGTTGTCCGAATACACATTTGCGTGGGTTAATTGTCAACCCTGCCCTCTTAATTAGCTGAAGGACCTGCCTAAGGTGTATCAGATGTTCTTCCCAGGTCTGACTATAAATGACCACGTCATCCAAATAGGCAGCCGCAAAGTTCGATACTCTCCTTAAAATTTGGTCCATCAGCCGCTGAAATGTTGCAGGTGCCCCTTGAAAGCCAAATGTCATGACCTTAAATTGAAAACTGCCATACGGTGTTTTAAAGGCTGTAAGTTCCTTTATTTCTGGTGCCAATGCCACCTGCCAATGCCCCTTACATAGGTCCAAAGTAGAAATAAATCTAGCCTTGACCACTTTCTCTAATAATTCATCAATCCGGGGCATAGGGTATGACTCAAATTTAGGTACTGAATTCAGATATCTAAAGTCAATACAAAATCTTAATGAGCCATCCTTTTTTGGAACCAGCACAATCGGGCTACACCACTCACTGACTGACTCCTCGATCACTCCCAGCTGTAACATCAAATCAATTTCAGTTTTCATTTTGGGGACCAATCGTTCCGGGATCCTATACGATTTTCTCCGTGGAACAGTTTCCTCTTTCAAATAAATTTTATGACGTACCAATGTCGTGAAACCAGGTCTCTCCTGAAACAAATCTGGATCCAATAATGTCTCTAACTGTCTCTGCTGATCCACCTGCAAATGAGACTGTTGAAATGAATAAGGCTCTGACACATTTGTGGGAAAGGATTGTTCCTTCTCCTCATCCACTTCCGTCGCACAGATCAAGAGGTGCTGTGTCTCCTGAAGAACAGGTTGCTGCTGCTGATGACCAGGCTGCTGAAACTCTTTCAATAGGTTAATATGGAAGGTCTGATACTTTATCTTCCTGTCAGGCATATATAGTTCATATGTCACTGAACTTAGTTTTTTAGAAATTTCATATGGCCCCTGCCATCGAGCCAACAGCTTACTGTCACATGAGGACAGCAATAACAAAACTTGTTGTCCTGGGTGAAAAACCCTTTTCCTGGCCTTCTTGTCATACCAGGTTTTTTGTTTGGCCTGCACCATCCTCATGTGCTCCTGAGCCAAAGCAGTCATTCGATCCAGTTTCTCTCTCATTTTAATGACGTAAGAGACCACATTGTCCTGATCACTCGGTGGACTCTCCAAGTGCTCCTTTAATAAATCCAATGGGCCCCTCACCTGACGGCCATAAAGCAGTTCAAAATGTGAGAACCCTGTTGAAGCCTGGGGCACTTCCCGGTAAGCAAACAGTAAATAAGGTACCCATTGATCCCAATCGGAGCCCGTTTCAGAAACAAATTTCCACAGCATATTTTCAAGAGTCTGATTGAAACGCTCCACTAGTCCATCAGTCTGCGGGTGATAAGGGGTGGTCTTAATGCCCTTAATCCCCAACAGCTTATACACTTGCTGTAACAGTTTAGACAAGAAATTTGTTCCACAGTCTGTCAGAACTTCTTTAGGTATGCCTACCCTTGAAAACAACTGGATCAGGCAGTTGGCAACCTGCCTAGCCTTATTAGATTTCAAGGGAAACGCTTCTGGGTACCGAGTTGCATAGTCACAAATCACCAGAATGTATTTATTACCCGAGGAGCTTCTTTCTAGGGGGCCAACTATATCCATCCCTATTCTGTCGAATGGTGTTCCAATAATGGGTAATGGTTGCAGTTGGGCACGTGCTACTCCCGCAGATGCTGTAATCTGACATACTGAGCATGTCATACAGAAGTCCTTTACCTGGGTATACATTCCCGGCCACACAAACCTTCTAGCAATTCTCTGTAGAGTTTTTTGGAATGCTAGATGACCTGCCCAAGGGATAACATGTCCTAGTTCCATGATTTTTGGTGTGAGGTCCTGTGGTAAAGCTATGGCCATAACTCCACCATGCTGTTGATATAGAATGCCCTTTTTAATGACATACAAGGCCTCAGCCAAACAATCAGTTTTTCCCTGTTTCACACCCTCAATCGCCGAGACTTTATCAAACCAGGGCTTAAGTGTTGGATCAGCTTTCTGCAATCTAGCTATGTCAGGAGGGATGTCAAACTCTACTGACTGGCTTAATTGTGATGTTGTGATGTGATTTGTAACCACACGTGACTTTTTACTATTATCATATCTACTGTTTATATTCTGACTGGGCCTGGAATACAACCTATTTCGAGCTGGGCCACCCTTTTCACCCTCATTAAACTCACTCCGAGTGGTGAAAAATCTGTCACGGCCGAGAGTAGGTCTCCTGCTCCCAGACCTGGCTGACAGAAAAACCTCTGCCAGACGAGTAGCGTCCTCTGCAGTCTTCGGGTCCCGCTCTTGTATTCAGACTCCCAGCTCCGGGTTCACCATGCGCAAAAACTGTTCCAAAATAAACTGTTCCATAATGTCTTTTAACGATCGGGTCTCTGGCTTAATCCATTTATGCAACAGGTCTTTCAATCGTATATACAGTTTGCGAGGGGTTTCATCCTGAAAAATGTCCAAGGAACGAAACCTCCTCCTATAAGTGTCAGAAGTAATTTCAAGTTTACTTAAGATAGCTTCTTTAACTCTTGCATAATTGTCTGTGTCAGCCACATCCATCAAAACATATGCGCTCCGCGCTTTACCTGTAAGCAAAGGAGCAAGATGGATAGCCCACTCTTCTTCCCTCCAGCGGCAGACTGTAGCGATCCTCTCGAATGTCGTCAGGTACTGTTCTATGTCATCCTCGGGTGAGAGAGGGTTCAGCCTGGGCTCGTGGTGCATTGTCCTCCTTGGCTGCACCTGCAGCGGCAAATCTTCCTCCTGTGGGAAGACCCGACTGGCCATCACCCTGGGGTCCTCCCCTGGAGTGCCGTCGTCACCGCCATGCTCCGCCCAGCTCCCGTACTCCTCTCTCAGCTCCGCAACCTGCGACTGTACCCGACGAATTTGCTCAGTCACAGCCTGCCACCTTTGGTATGGAAAGCGGCTTCCTCCTCCATTTGTCGATCTCGGAGCATCAGCGAACGTACCACCGATTTTACCGGGCTCGTTAGCTCCTCGAGCTCGCACAGTCCGCTGACTCCCGGTTCCTCCTCTGTCATGCCTGTATCCAGGTCAGACCACTCCTCCTGCCTCACTTTTCTTCTTGCCATGAGTCCTTCCGTCCACCAAACGCTACGACGTCGATGTAACGGACCACCGCTGCCACCAAATGTGAATGTATGGTGGGCAGCGAAGCGAGGCCAGAGCTTCAATTCCAATTTTCAATTAGACAAATTTATTTTTATTGCAAATAATCTCCAGTCTCTCAGGATAAATCTTCTGACACAGTTTCAAACAAAAATGTACTTTCTCAAAAGAAGCATATAAAGTAATAGACATTCCTCAATAAACGTTTTCATCAATCTTCAACTTACTGATATCTCACACCTGTTATATAATGGACAGATCAATTAGAGGTAATTAGCCCCTACCATAATCCCAGGTAAAACACTTCCTTCCTTATACTAAACGCATACCCACTAATATATAAAAATACATAAATAACTTTCCCCAGACATACACAATATAAATATATAAATAACACACAATAAATAGTCATATAAATAGTTCCATAAATAACCTTAACCCCTATTTACAAATATTAAACCACCCCTATGACTAACCATACATATTTTCTCCCTGCTGGTGTCCTATATAAGGCCTTCAACTTCTAACGGAGTCTTTTGCCTGGACACGCACAGGAAGCATGTTGGCAAAGTTATGTGCAATAAATCTTTTAACAATTATTTTACCAGATTCTTAATCATACTAATTATCTCCCAGGGTATTCAAATTAACAAAGACAAATCCAAAACTATTATGTGCATCTTAACCAACAATCATACAACATTACAACAATACAGATACAACATAATCTCACAATATAACCAGACATACAGTGGTGACATCCCATCGTCACAAGTCTCACGGATTGGATTGTTTGCCTTCCCCGGATTGTGCACATTCCCTCACTCCCAGTAAGTCAACTTAACTCTTTTCCCACACGGTTCCTGCACTCCTCTCCCCTGCACACAGGCCTGATCAGCCTGCCACATTTCCCCGGCGATGTATCCCCTGTGGCCCTGTCCCCTGGAGTCCTTTTCTGCTTCCAGTCTCCCAGAAAAGGTGAACCCTTCAACACTCCTCTCCACTGGAAAGACGAAGAAATATCACTTGATTTATTCACAGCATTCAGCCTTTAGTTCCCTTTTGTTCATATGTTCACCTCTGTGCTTCTGTTCCCCTCTCTAGGGTTGCCAGACCACCGCCACATCCTTTCACTGGCCCTGTTTAATAAAAAAAAAATATTGTTCAAAAGGAAAAGAAACTCAAACTGTCTCATCCGTGTCTGCTTTTAAGACTGGGTTTATTTCACCATTTCAGAATGTTACCAGCTTTCAGGCTCAGCGGACACTTTGATAGAATCATTTGCCACCCGTCTCAATGCTTTGGAGCATGGGTCTGAGCAGAATGCTTATCAGTTAGAGGTGCTTCTCCAGCAAGTCTCAAAAATGTCAGAACAGTTAACTCAGTTAAATACTAGTTTTCGGGGAAAGTTGGCTGCATCATCTGACCAGGCTCCCTCTGAATCGATAAACCATCCAGGGCGAATGTCTGTAACTTCACCCCCCTGTTATGAAGGAAAGTTGGGGGGGAGGGAAAAGGGTTTTCTTTTCCATTGTCGTTTAGTCTTTGCCCGGGCTCGCGACAAGTTTCCTGATGATCAAAGCCATTTTAGCTTTTTAGCCGGCCTTTTGAAAGGATGTGCCCTTTCCTGGGCTGTTACAGGTCCAAATTTCCATACTTATACCTTTGACCAATCTATTGAGGAATTTATCCGGGCTTTTGACCATTTTGACCTGGAGGGGAGCACATCCACATGGCTAGCTAATCTCTGTCAGGGCTCTAGCTCTGCTGCGGAACATGCTTTCAACTTCCGGGTTCTGGCAGCTGAAGCGGGGTGGGATGACGTAGCCCTGCGGACGACGTTTGTTCGAGACCTAAATTCTAATCTCTGTGATGAGCTTGCCCATCTTCGGGACAAACCAGAGTCTTTAGATGAGTTAGTTTCATTGGTGATTAAACTAGACAACTGGCTTCGAGAACAAGCCAGGGAGCAACAGCCTGGCCTTCGCCCCCTCCTCCCGCAACACAGTTCCGCGTTTGCAGTTTCTCACATGACCACCTGCCGGCGCATCTTACAAGACTTCCGAACCTATGTCCATCAATCACTCCAAACTCACTCCAGCTGAACGCCAGAGGCGTTTGTCAGAAGGGTTGTGCATGTACTGTGGACAAGTGGGTCATTTAATAGCAAACTGCCCCGAGAAGGGAAACTATCACGTCCATCAGTCACAGTAGGGGCACTGACGGGCAGTAACCAAGACCCCTCTCAGTCTCATCTTGCGCTTCCTATCCGGCTGATGCTCCAGAACACTGAGTTTGATGGTACAGCTTTGGTTGATTCCGGAGCTGAACAAAATTTTCTTGCTGAGAGTCTGGTAACCCAGTTTTAAGATCCCCTGTGTCCTGTTGCCACAACCACAATCAGTCATCGCTCTTTCTGGCCAGCATTTCTCCCAGGTAATCAAACAAACAGTCCCTTGATCTTTAATAGTCTCTGGTAACCATAGTGAGAAGCTAGCTTTTCTGGTGCTTCCTGCCTCCACTTTGCCTTGGTTATCCCTGGTAAAAGATTCACAAACCGGTTATAGACTGGTGTAGCAGGAAGGTTAGCTCCTGGAGCCCCTATTGCCTAGCTGCATGCCTCCAGTCTGCTGTTTGTTCACCCAATATTCCCATCCAGGACTCAGCTCCTGAACCCCCAGATTTGTTTAGGGTTCCCTCTGAGTAACATGACCTGGCCCCTGTATTTTGTAAAGTTAAGGCTACTTCCCTGCCTCCACACCGATCGTATGATTGTTCTATTGAGCTGCTACTGGGGGCACCATTACCCGCTAGTAGATTGTACAACATATCGGCCCCTGAGTGTTTGGCTATGGAAAAATACATCAAAGAATCCTTGGCCACCAGTCAGATTCGCCACTCGTCGTCAGTGTTAGGAGCAGGTTTTGTTTTTGTTGGGAAGAAGGATGGTTCACTACGCCCTTGTATTGACTTCCAATGATCATGGTCAAAGAAAAGTATCCGCTTCCACTGATCTCCTCCACATTTGACCAACTCCAGGGCTCAGTCATCTATACCAAATTAGATCTCAGGAATGCATACCACCTCATCAGGATTAAGGAAGGACATGAATGGAAAACAGCATTCAAGACTCATTTGGGGCACTTTGAGTACTGTGTCATGCTGTTTGGTCTAATTAATGCCCCTGCAGTTTTCCAGAGACTGATAAATGACGTCCTGCAAGATTTTCTGGTTTCTTTTGTGTTTGTGTATCTTGACGATATTCTTATTTTCTCCCACTCACCAGAAGAACATCGTTCCAGGACAGTCCCCCAGCGTCTCATGGAAAATCAACTCTACGTCAAAGCTGAGAAATGTGAGTTTCACACATCTACCACCACCTTTCTGGAGTACATCATCTCCCATGGTTGCATTGAACCTGATCCCATTAAGAACAAAGCAGTCACTGATTGGCCCATCTCCTCATTCCACAAGCAGCTGCAGCAATTCCTTGGTTTTGCTAGCTTCTATTGCACATTCATCAGGAACTATAGCTCCATCGCCCAACCACTCACTGCCCTCACATCTGTCAAAGTTCCTTTTCACTGGTCAGAGCAGGCTAATGAGGCATTCTCTGAGCTCAAGACTTGTTTCCCTGAGGAGCCGATTCTTGTTCAGTCAGACCCCTCTCGACAGTTCTAGGTAGAGGTGGATGCTTCTGACAGTGGGGTGGGGGCTGTCTTGTCGCAGTGCTCGGCAGCCAACAACAAGTTACACCCCTGCGCACATTTCTCTCGGCAACTGTCCCCCGCTGAAAGGAATTATGATGTAGGCGACCAAGAGCTGTTAGCAGTGATGCTAGCATTGGAGGAATAGCGGCATTGGTTGGAGGGGGTGCTTCATCCATTCTTGGTGTGGACAGATCACAAGAATTTGGAATACATTCAGTCTGCCGAGAGACTTAACTCCCGTCAGGCCAGGTGGGCACTCTTCTTTGCCAAGTTCAGGTTCTCCATCTCATACAGGCCTGGCTCGAAGAACACCAAACCTGACGCATTGTCCCACCAGTTCAGCACTGTCAAATCTTCCCCTGAGGTGGATACAATTGTTCCTCGGTCTATTGTCATTGGAACCCTCTCCTGGGCAATTGAACAATGGGTCAGGCAGGCCCAGGTTACTGACCTGGATCCTGGGGAGGGTGCAAGGCTGTTTGTTCGTTCCAGCAGCGGTGAGGGGCAAGGTTATTCATTGGGTCCATACAGTCAAGTTGTCCTGTCACCTGGGGGTGTCTATGTCCCTTGCTACTCCGACCAATTTCTGGTGGCCCTCCATGGAGAAAGATGTGAGGGAGTACATTTGAACCTGCCTCAGTGTTCCTCGGGAAAGAACCTTAATTCCCCCCTGCTGGCCTCCTGCAGTTCCTCCCTGTCCCTAGACATCCTTGGGCTAATATTGCTTTGGACTTTGTCACTGGTTTGCCTCCCTTTAACAGATTCACTGTTATTCTCACTGTGGTGAACAGGTTCTCCAAGGTGGCACACTTTGTGCCTCTCAAAAAGCTACCATCCGCCTTGGAAACAGCTCACCTCCTGTCCAACCACATAAGATAAGATAAGATAAGATAAGCCTTTATTAGTCCCACAACGGGGAAATTCCAGGATTGCAACAGCACAGGGATAGCAACACTCAGAGCAACAATCAGAAGGCAAGAAAAAAAACAAAAAAAAAAGCAAGCAAGAGCAGCTAATATACATATGTACATATTACTATAAAATATATATATACACACACACAGACACACAGTGCAGAGCATTGTAGCTTGATGGTGAGACTTCTGGCATTCCTGTGGACATTGTGTCTGACTGTGGGCCCCAGTTTGTTTCTCCGGTGTGGCGGGCTTTTTGCAAGTCTATTGGGGCCACGGTCAGTCTCACTTCTGGTTATCACCTGCAGAGCAATGGGCAGTGTGAACGGACCAATCAGGAGTTGGAGGCAATGCTGCGCTGCATCATGGCAGCTGACCCTTCGTCTTGAAGTACCTGCCTGCCCTGTATTGTGTATGCTCATAACTCAGCCATCTCTTTGGCCACTGGGATCTCCCCTTTCGATGCCTCGCTGGGGTACAACCCCCCTCTACTCCCCATCTCTGAGGAGAAAATTGTTGTTCCATCCATTGGAGAGATGTAAACACCTCTGGAGGGAGACCAGGGAGGCTTTGCTCATGTCTGACAAGGAGACTTCCCGCTGGGCCAGTTGGAAGAGGTGCCCAGCCCCCACTTACATGGTTGGTCAGAAGGTATGGTTGTTCACGAAGAACCTTCCTCTCAAGACAGAGTCCAGGAAACTCACCTCCAGGTCCATTGGCCCTTTTTCCATCAAGGACATTGTCAATTCCTCGTCTGTCAGACTCAATCTCCGCCATTGTTCCGGGTCAACCCCACTTTTCATGTGTCACTGGTTAAACCTGTTTTTGCCAGCTCCCTGTGCCCCCATTCTAAGCCACCTCCGCCTCCCAAGATGGTAGGCAGGGGCCTTGTCTACACTGTGATGCATATTTTGGATGCTCGCCACAGAGGGAGGGATGTCCAGTCCTTGGTCAACTGGGAGGGGTATGGACCCAAAGAGAGATCATGGATCCTTAGGTTTTTCATCACGAATGACTCGCTCATCCACGACTTTTATCAACGGCATCCTGACAAGCCGAGGGTTATGCCAGGAGGCATTCCTTGAAGGGGGAGTACTGTCAGGACTCTGGCCTGCCCTGTTCATCTCCTGCTCATTCCCGTCTGATTTGATTCTCCCTGTGGTTGATTACACCACCTATCACCAATTTAGGGAGGTTCTATATATGGGGCACTCTCTTGTCATTCTGCCTGGTTACATTGGTTTGCCTGCCTGTATCCTGCTTAAGCTGTTTTATTCCTGCCTGCCTATCTGTGTTTTTTGACTCTGACTTCTGCCCTAGGACTACTAGCCAGTCTACCTGTTTGGACTTGTATATAGCCTACTACATGAATTTGTATCTAAAAAATAGGAACCCTTATACCTGCAGTAGACATACAGATGTGTCGGACGATAATGACTCTTTTTTTTTTTTTTTTTCTCTTCTGCATAGGTTAGACTCGGATCTGGAGTTTTCATAAACTCTCCCTAGCTCTTGAAGCAAAATCTTCCACATTGCCAATTTTCTTTGTTTTGTTTTTTTTGTCTCTATCCATATTTCTATATGTACAGTATTTGTTTTGCTGTGCATAAAATGATTATTCAGTTCCCTCTTCTCTCTATTTCTCTCTGCCAGTTCAGGATACACAATATAGGAGGAAAACAACAATGAGATTATTAACAAAAAGAGTGCACAGATCCATAGAAACGCCCCCAAAACTGCAACACCATAACTCAGTGGCATTTATAAAAAGTTGTGAACTGGGAGACCTGTATATTTTGTTACAACAAAGTTATTCACATAATAAAACCCCCGAGTTGCCTTCAGACCATGATGGTTCTAGTGTTAATAAAATAAACACGTTGGTCAAATAATCAATTTATTCATGAGTAGTCCCTTATTAAATTAGATACAAATGCTTTATTTATACATATTAAACAAAAAAGTCTGCCATGTTGAATGAAAATCTAAATTTTGAAATATAATGAACAAAAATACCCCCTCATGGATCGTCACCTTATCGTGGTGGGGGGGTTTGCGTGCCCCAGTGATCCCAGGAGCTATGTTGTCCGGGGCAATTTGCCTCTGATAGGGTCTCCCAAGACAAACTGGTCCTGGGTGAAGGGCCAGACTAAGAACGATCCAACAGACTCTCATGAATTGTATATCAAGGATTCAGTGTACCCCGCCCGGTATGGGGTTACCGGGGCCCCACCCTGGAGCCAGGCCTGGGGGAGGGTCTCGAAGGCTAGCGTCTGGTGGCCGGGTTTCCACCCATGGGACCCGGCCGGGCTCAGCCCGAAGGAGTTACATGGGTCCACCCTCCAGTGGGCTCACCACCTGCAGGAGGGATCATGGGGGTCCGGTGCTATGTGGATCAGGTGGCGGTCAAAGGCGGAGACCTTGGCGGACTGATCCCAAGCTTTCTAAACTGGCTTTTGGTACGTGGAATGTCACCTCTCTGGTGGAGAAGGAGCCTGAGCTGGTGTACGAGGTTGAGAGATACTGGCTAGATATAGTCGGCCTCACCTCAACACACAGCTCCGGTTCCTGAACCAGTCTCCTGGAGAGGGGCTGGAGCTTGGCCTTTTCTGGAGTTGCGAGAGGCGACGAGCAGGGGTGGGTATTCTTGTATCGCCCCACCTTGCTGCATCTATATTGGAGTTTTCCCCGGTGGACGAAAGGGTTGCTTCCCTGCGTCTTCGGGTTGGGAAACGGGTCCTGACCATCATTTGTGCCTATGCACCAAATGATGTTTCAGAGTACCCACCCTTTTTGGAGTCTGTGACTGGGGTGCTGGAGGGTGCTCCTCTTGGAGACTCCATTGTCCTACTGGGGGACTTCAATGCACACGTGGGCAACGACAGTGAAACCTGGAGGGGGGTGATTGGGAGGAACGGCCTGCCTGATCTGAACCCGAGTGGTGTTCAGTTATTGGACTTCTGTGCTAACCACAGTCTGTCCATAACGAACACCATGTTCAAGCATAAGGGTGTCCATATGTGCACCTGGCACCAGGACACTCTAGGTCGCAGGTCGATGATCGATTTTGTTATCGTATCATCAGACCTGCGACCGTATGTCTTGGACACCCGAATAAAGAGAGGTGCAGAGCTGTCAACTGATCACCACCTGGTGGTGAGTTGGATCCGATGGCAGGGGAGGAAGCCATTCAGACCTGGTACACCCAAACGTATAGTGAGGGTGTGCTGGGAGCATCTGGCTGAGGCCCCTGTCCGGGAGGTCTTCAACTCCCACCTCCGGAAGAACTTCAACCACATTCCGAGGGAGTCTGGAGACATGGAGTCTGAATGGGCCATGTTCTCCACCTCTGTTGTTGAAGCGGCTGCCCAGAGCTGCAGCCGCAAGGTGGTCGGTGCATCTCGTGGTGGCAACCTCCGAACCAAGTGGTGGACACCAGTGGTGAGGGGGGCCATTAATCTGAAGAAGGAGTCCTATCAAGCTTGGTTGGCTTGTGGGACTCCCGAAGCAGCTGAGGTGTACCGGCAGGCCAAGCGGAGTGCAGTTCGGGTGGTTGCTGAAGCAAAAACCCGGGATGGGAGGAGTTCGGTGAGGCCATGGAACAAGACTTTCGGTCGGCCTCAAAGAGATTCTGGCAAACTGTCCGGCGGCTCAAGAGGGGAAAGCAGCTCCCCGTCCACACTGTGTATGGTGCGGATGGGACACTGTTGACTTCGACTGGGGACATCGTTGGGCGGTGGAAGGAATACTTCGAGGATCTCCTCAATCCCACTGATACGCCTTCCACAGAGGAAGCAGGGTTTAGGGATGAGGGGGATGACTCGCCTATCACAGGGGCTGAGGTCGCCAAGGTGGTTAAAAATCTCCTTGGTGGCCGGGCCCCAGGGGTGGACGAGATTTGCCCCGAGTACCTCAAGGCCCTGGATGTTGTTGGGTTGTCATGGTTGACATGCCTCTGCAACATTGCGTGGAGGTCGGGGTCAGTGCCTTTGGCATGGCAAACCGGGGTGGTGGTTCCTCTCTTTAAAAAAGGGGACCGGAGGGTGTGCTCCAACTTTAGAGGGATCACACTCCTCAGCCTCCCTGGGAAGGTCTATGCCAAGGTACTGGAGAGGAGAGTCCGGCCGTTGGTCGAACCTCGGATTAGGGAGGAGCAATGTGGTTTTCGTCCTGGCCGTGGCACATCGGACCAGCTCTTTACCCTCTCGAGAATTCTTGAGGGTTCGTGGGAGTTTGCCCAACCAGTTTACATGTGTTTTGTGGACTTGGAGAAGGCATTTGACCGCGTCCCTCGTGGATTTTTGTGGGGGGTGCTTCGGGAGTATGGGGTATCGGGCTTGTTGTTACAAGCTATTCGGTCTCTGTACGACCGTTGTGAGAGTTTGGTTCGTATTGCCAACACTCGGTCGGAGTCATTCCCAGTGAGAGTTGGACTCCACCAGGGCTGCCCTTTGTCACCGATCCTGTTCATAATTTTTATGGACAGGATTTCTAGGCGCAGCCAGGGAATGGAGGGTGTCATGCTTGGTGACCACAGGATCTCATCTCTGTTGTTTGCAGATGATGTTGTCCTGTTGGCTTCATCCAGCAATGACCTACAGCTCTTGCTGGGACGGTTTGCCGCTGAGTGTGAAGCGGCTGGGATGAGAATCAACACCTCCAAGTCCGAGTCCATGGTCCTCAGCCGGAAAAAGGTGGATTGTCCTCTCTGGGTTGGGGACAGGCTCCTGCCCCAAGTGGAGGAGTTTAAGTATCTTGGGGTCTTGTTCACGAGTGAGGGGAGAATGGAGCGAGAGATCGACAGACGGATTGGAGCAGCATCTGCAGTGATGCAGACGTTGTACCGGTCTGTTGTGGTGAAGAGGGAGCTTAGTTCTAAGGCAAAGCTGTCGATTTATCAGTCAATCTACGTTCCTACTCTCACCTATGGTCACGAGCTTTGGGTAATGACCGAAAGAACGAGATCGCGGATACAAGCGGCTGAAATGAGCTTTCTCCGCAGGATTGCTGGACTCACCCTCAGAGATAGGGTGAGGAGCTCAGTCATCCAGGAGAGGCTCAGAGTAGAACCGCTGCTCCTCCACATTGAAAGGAGTCAGTTGAGGTGGTATGGGCATCTGATTAGGATGCCTCCTGGACGCCTCCCATTTGAGGTGTTTCAGGCACGTCCCACTGGGAGGAGACCCCGGGGCAGACCCAGGACTCGGTGGAGAGACTATGTCTCCCAGCTGGTCTGGGAACGCCTTGGTATCCCCCTCTGAAGAGCTGGAGCAGGTGGCTGGGGAGAGGGAAGTCTGGGCTTCTCTGCTTGAACTGCTGCCTCCGCGACCCGGACCTCCGGAAAAGCGGTAGAAGATGGATGGATGGATGGATGGATGAACAAAAATAAGCTATTTTAGTGGGGTTTCCACTTAAACAAAAACTTGAAAAAAAAGCTTTATATATTATGCTCCTAAGAACTGGCTGTGCCTGTGTGCAATTCTGTGGTGCTCTTGATGGATGGGTGGGCATTGTTGAAATGAAGTGACTGCGTCTGTATTCATAATTTTGCATGTTGTTAGTAGCTCACTGGCAAAATTTGGCCACTCCCTTAGACACTCTGTCTAATTTGTGCACTCGCTAATTTGTGCACTCACTAATTTGCACTGCCTTAGTTAATCTGCTTGTGTCAGGTCAGGCATTGGTTTACTTGTTGCCGGAAAACCATGGAAACCGGTACTACCTGTCTCATGGGTTGGGCCGTCAGCGACTCAACCGGCAACCCCGCCCTTCCAAGGGCGTGGAGGGTGAAACTGTGCATCCTGGCAGAACTAAAAACAATATCTGTCAGATGTCTGTGATGGACCACTCCCAGTGACACGGGGTGAGACTGGACATCCTGGCAGATAAGTACATCTGTCACAAGGTCTGTGGTGGACTTTTGCCAGTCGGTGCATTGTGACATGCACTACACAAAGAGCAGAGATAAACAAACTTATCATCTGGTCAGTCACTACAACAGATACTGGAGTCAGTTTGTCTTGGCCTGTCCTTTCTACTGATAATACCTCTATCTGCCAAGAATGTGCTGCTAGTCCAGCAAAAGCTAGCGGTACTCAAATACTTTGCAAACAGTTTCATGAAATGGTCAGTCAGAAAGCAACTCATATCGGCTTGGACGTCGCCCGGGTTTGCAGGGTTGGGAGTTCCTGGTGGCGGAGGGCGGGGGATGGAGCTGCTTGGAGGAATCTGATTGGACCGTAAGTGAGACAGTCATTGTCGCCTGTGACAGACTGCTATGATGATGATGAGTTAATCTGCCCCTATGTCTAAAGGTCTATACGTACGCCACAAGAACAAAGAAATTTGTTTTCTCTCCCAGAACAAGAACAAAATGACATCATTTTGTTCTTACAGCCCTGGTTTGGGAGCTTTTGCAGCTTATTCTTGACACATCATTGTGGCAGAACCTTTTTCTTGTGTGGTGTCCAAGAACTATTGTGTGACTGGTCAGAAATTTGAATTTCCCAGGAGTTCTGCACTTCAGTTTCTTCTGAAGTATGAAACATCCTGGCCAGAAATAACTTTGTTCTTGTTCTTGTCATGTCAAGAAAAAGAAAAAAAAAATCTGTTCTTGTGGAGTATGTAAAGGCCTTAACACCTTAACTGTCAACTTTTTAGAGAATCTCAAATAAATTAGTTATTTCTCAAAACCTGATCTGAAGCTTTATTTGTCCAATCACATGATGCAAACCACTTGTTTTGACAAAATGAAGACGTTCATACATCAACCCTTAGTAACACATTAATACGTGTTCCTGATATGCTTGATGCTCTGGTACTCGTTCCAGACAGATTGCACAGTCATCTTAAAAAAGTTAATTTTTCTACCACGGTGTTTTTCATGTGTTACAAAGGGGGTGGATTCACAGAGCAGGCAGATCAAAGACCCAATTTGCAGACAATAGTGCAGTTAATGTATTTATCCAACAAAGAACAGAAAATGTAGTTTGTGGGCCGGTCAAACACTAACTGAAATAAAATGAACACAAGAAGTCAAAGAAACTGAACACAGAGAAAATATTAACGCAAACTGAGAAACACAGAAACCAGGAGAACACAGGGAACATCCACTTGACAGGAGGTAATAATGCCGCAACGGCAGGGCAGGAAGGGGCTAAACTTATAGACAAACTGATAATTGGGCATTGCAAACAGCTGGAGCACACAGGGGCAAAGAAACAAACTAATGATGTTACATAACACAATATGTCAATTGAATATCATAACCAAGAACAAACAGGAAGACGATACCAAAATAAAGCAAGGCAATAAAATTACATGGAACTAAATAAGATCAATTGAGGCAAAAATAAGCCCATAGATAAAACAAGGAATACTTAAAAAAACAGACAAGGAGCAAGGGAGACTGGCAAGACCAAGGAGTCACAAGGGATGCAAAACAAACTAAGAAACAAGGCAGGAAAAAAAGATGAAAGTGATGAGTCCCAAATCAACAATAACTCAAGGGGCGGGGCATCCATCAGCTATGTAAACTGTATGGAGACGATTTTTTTCAGAGTTCTATTCATTACAAAGGGCCACAGGTGTTTTTCAAGATTCCTGTGTGGGAAACAGCACAAAGTTTGTGAGGTGACGGGGTAAGAGTGGCGCCCATACATGGAGTCAGATCTAACTCATCATCTGACACTCCCGGTGCAGGAGTGAAACAGAAGTGCTGCAGAAGGGTGGTGAAGAAGATGAAGAGCTCCATCCTGGCCAGATTTTCTCCAAGGCAAATCCTGTGACCTGCAAGTGGGAAGAACGGACAGTTTTGGGTGTCATATGAACTAATGCTAATACTTTAGCTCTGTCGGCCGAATTCACAGACCTGCAGAAAATGGCATGAAGGCATCACGCTTGACAAACTTGTTGTCTTTGTCCAGGAAGTGGGCGGGATAGAAGCTGTGGGGTCTCTCCCACTCATTGGGATCATGTAGGACAGAAGGTAAGAGAGGAAACACTGTGGTTCCCTGAATGAAACAGAAATACAGTCCATTCTATAAAGTACTGTATATAAATGGTGAATGTAACTGTGATAATGGGATGTCACCACTGTATGTCTGGTTATATTGTATGATTATGTTGTATCTGTATTCTTGTATTGTTGTATGATTGTTTGGTTAAGATGCACATAATAGTTTTGGATTTGTCTTGGTTAATTTGAATGCCCTGGGAGATAATTAGTATGATTAAGAATCTGGTAAAATAATTGTTTAAAGATTTATTGCACATATCTTTGCCAACATGCTTCCTGTGGGTGTCCAGGCAAAAGACTCCGTTAGGAGTTGAAGGCCTTATATAGGACACTAGCAGGGAGCAAATATGTATGGTTAGTCATAGGGGTGGTTTAATATTTGTAAATAGGGGTTAAGGTTATTTATGGAACTATTTATATGACTATTTATTGTGTGTTATTTATATATTGATATTGTGTATGTCTGGGGAAAGTTATTTATGTATTTGTATATATTAGTGGGTATGTGTTTAGTATAAGGAATGAAGTGTTTTACCTGGGATTATGGTAGGGGTTAATTACCTCTAATTGATCTGTCCATTATATAACAGGTGTGAGATATCAGTAAGTTGAAGATTGATGAAAACGTTTATTGAGGAATGTCTATTACTTTATATGCTTCTTTTGAGAAAGTACATTTTGTTTGAAACTGTGTCAGAAGTTTATCCTGAGAGACTGGAGATTACCTGAACTGGAGTTGTTACTTGTAAGTTAAAAATAAAAAGGACTAATTGAAAAACTTTTGGCCTCGCTCCCCGCTGTCATCGCCCATTCACAGTAACTAATAATACAGAAATCTGGAACTAGACCAGGATGGAGGAAATCATTCCGGACTGATGAAATCACCCTGAGTACCCAGATCTCCTAACCTTGACCTTGAGCACAAGACTTAGCTAATGATCATTGTGTATAAGTTTGTTTAGAATTGGGGCAATTGCTTGAGAGGAGTAATAATTTCTCTGAAATTACATATGGCAGGGGGGCTGAAAAGTTCATAGGCTGACCATGATGCAGTGGTCAAATTTGACCAAATTTGGTTTATTTTTTCAACATTTCAACATTGGTATTGCAGCGCTTTGATCCCTGCGGTACAGAGACTCTCATCTTGATCCTCAAAGACATAGCTCCTTTTTAGTCAGCCTATGAACTCCCCCCCACACACACACACACACACACATACAGTAGGAGCCAAGATCTCTTGATCTTTCTTTGTGACCTTGATGCTGGGCAGCATTGCTTTCAACTTACCCACAACTCTTGACTCAAGGCAGAACCATTGTAGATTAATCATGCATTGGTACACACGTAATTGTGCATTTTTGATTTTTTTGTTAAAAGGCATATACAAACGTAGCCGATGCAAGCCACATTGAACTCTTAAATTCTCTTCCTTCATTTATGAACTTTAAAGGCTGTTTTAACTCTCCACAAGATGCATCATCCCCACAGGATCCAGAGATAACCATTGGGATGGACAGGACTGAGCACCCTTTTGTGGCCTTGCCCTCAGCATCACAGACTTTGCATGCTTAGGTGTCAAAAGAATTACCCACACCTTGGGGATTTTATGACTACATCTACTGAAGGGGAGCTTCTGGGACTCTGTTTGCATTGTTTGTGTGTCAGAATATTTGCACATGCTTTTCGTCATTAGGAATTCTTATAGAGTGAACAAAAATCATGTAGAAATGATGTTGTAGAGAAAACTGTATCAGTTACATGTATTTATTCCATTGTACGTAGCTTTTTCATTCTTCCATCGCGCACCAGGGTGAGTTACTCCAACGACAAGCCCTGGTTCACAGCTAAGCTCAGACAGATCAGGAAGGAGAAGGAAGCAGCGTTGAAAAGTGGAGACAGGGACTGCTACAGGGAGGTCAAATACCGGTTTAGCAGAGAGCTGAGGAGAGCTAAATCTGTGTATTCTGAGAGACTCCAGCAGCAGTTCACTGCTAACGACTCTGCTTCTGTGTGGCAGTGGCAGTAATGCACCTGTAGGCTAACTGCCAACTGCCAATCAAATCTAAGAGAAGAAGAAGAAGAAGTAGGTGTTGATGAGACATATATAGAGTTTGCGGCGGTAATGCACCTGTAAGCTGGTTGCCAACCACCAATCAAATCTAAAAGAAGAAGAAGAAGATACAACATAGTCCAGTAGGTGGTGGTAATGCACCTGTAAGCTGGTTGCCAACTGCCAATCAAATCTAAAAGAAGAAGAAGAAGTATGTAGGTGTTGATGCTGCCGCTGTCACAGTCGCCACTGCCCTCACCCATCCTCCTGGTGTGGTGACAACAATACCACTTCAGAAACTCCACACAGAAAAGCTTCTACCCTTACCAGCCTGTAGATTCAAAAGAGGAATCTTCTACATTTGAGGCAACAGGGCTAACCACCCTACCACCGTAGTCAGCACCATCAGGCTGTCTTGGCAGTTTCTGATTTATACTCCCTGAGAACACACATACTTCCTATAGCTCCAGTTTCTCATCCGTACTAGTTTAATGTTTCTGGTCATGTTTTCTTGTTACCATTCAGTTTTTCTCCATTCAAGCTTCGGATTTGCTGCAAAACTGTCATGGGCAATGAGAGCGCGCCCCTCCCGTCCTGCCTTACATTCACTAACTCACTGCACCTGAGGCAGAAGACAAAATGCACCCGCTCATCAGCCAGCGTACTTAAGGAGGCTCTCTCCGCGCAGTCAACGCTGGCTCGTCTGGGTATACTGCCCGTGATTAGGCAAGCTAAAACAAAGTTATAAGTGTTGACATGCCGTTAACCTTATTTCTCCTCTTTTCTCAGGTTGCTGCCACCGTGTAGGTGTGTCTCTAGGACTGTGCGTGCTCTACTGCCACATCTCACCGTACCTCAGCTTCCTACTCCACCCGGTCAGGCACCATCATCTCATCTTCCCCCCACCCTACTGGTTCATCTATTCCTTGCTGGGTCCCTGCCGGTTCTCCCTGAAATTTCCAAGTAACTGGCAATTTGGCTCGCCCATTTCCCGTTACTCCATTCCTCTGCTCACGGCTCTTGTCTTCTCTCCACAGGGCTATTCCTCTGGCAAGTGACTGTTTCTGCAGCTGTGCACTTTGGTTTTTGCTATTTAATAAAACTTTCAAATGTGCCCCTCTGTGTGGTTCCTTCCTGTGCTTTGGCATCGTGCATGTGAGCTGTCAATCTTAATTAGTCATGACACAAAACATTGTTGCTACCACTGGTTTCTTTACCCAAAGTCTCCCGGGAAACAGAAAAATTTAAATATATTCACAAATAGATTACATCCATGTCTTTTTCCATACTAGGTGTCTAACCTTCTTTATGAAGTGACCTTGAAAGATTACATCTCGGGTGGTTTTATGTGGAAGTGCCATGGGTGAAATACTGCTCAGTCTTTGTATTTCATGGATGACAGCGTCAGTGAAGGGCAGGTTTTTCCTGTCAGCAATCTGCACCTGAGCATCTCCTATGACATTCCTCAGCTCCTCCTGGACCTGGTCTTAGGGAGAGAAAAGAACAGATTCCGACCTGATTCAAACTCCAAGATTATGTGCCTTTATCAAGAAAAGAAAAGAAGAAAACACGAGATAGCGCACTGATATCTCAGTGTTTTCCAGGAGATTTGTCCAGATTTGCACAACCATCTCCATCTCACAATGCTAAGTCCACATAAAATTCTACATCCTAACTGGTTCCAAGCACTGAGTACTTTAAGTTTTCATATAAGAATAGAATGGAATAGAATAAGCTTTATTGTCACTGAGTAGTACAGTACAAAGAAATTGTGGGTGCTCCACTAGGCTACAGTGCAATAAAGTAAGGGAGAAGGATTAGATAAAAAACAGTTACAGAGCACACGATTAAACACATGACTGAATAAAAATAAATGAAAATAAAAATGACCCAGAATTATGGAAATATACACAGGTTTGGAAGGGCTACACAGGTGGAACTAATAATAGTAATACTGTATATATATACGAGGGTGGCTGAAAAGTTCATAGGCTGACCATGATACAATGGTCAAATCTGACCAAATGTGGTTTATTTTTCAACATTTCAATATCGGTGTTGCAGTGCTTGGATCCCTGCAGCATAGAAGCTCTCTTCTAGATTATCAAAGACATAACGCCTTCGTAGTCAGCCTATGAACTTTTCAGCCCCCCATGAACGTGTTTGCCCCCCTTACCTTTGCGCAATCCCGCTGAGGACAAAAATTAAAACACATAATCTTTTATAGACATGCCCGAAACAAAAATACTTTTTTTTCAAAATGGCCGTTTGTTGGCCAGTCAAGCAGTTTGTTGGTGCACACAAGTTACCCATGGCTTCATAACCTTACCCTGGATCTGTGGGTATTTGGCCATGAGCAGAAGTGCCCATCTCAGTGTAGTAGCTGTTGTCTCAGTACCAGCACCAAACAGTTGCCTGACTGTCATCACAAGGTTACCATCATGGAAATTACTGTTGGTAATACCAGATTCCTGTACAGACACATTCAGCAGCTTCAAATGAGTTGTTTAACTATGACGACCTTTGTATATACAGTAGTAAGCCCATGGACATGCGCCTTAAACATGTATTCTGTGATAAGCACATGGGAACTGTTTATGGTTTAAATAGCACTGTGTCTCAGGCATATTTGGTCCTTGAAACTAATTATACGACCGGTGGAATTGGGAAAATGGTCTTTATTTACTGTTCCCCTCAAATGGTGAATCCCTTAAAATGCAGAAGGCTATCATGTAAGATAAATCAGTCTTATACAGTTTCAACATTACTAAGGCAAAACCATGTTATCAAGGCTTTGTGAAAACCTGCACTACTGGCATACAACCATACATAATACAGCATTGTGACTAACCTCGAGGTTTTGTTTGCGGACCAAAAAGGCATCCACAAAGCATCTGCACTTCTGTGGATTAAGGGTCTTTTTCAGCTGACTGAAGATGGATAAATTTTGTTTAATGCTGTGTGCAGTTAAACGGTGAAATTCCTTCCTGTCAGCAATCCACTTGAAGAGCCATGGAAACATGTTGTACATCTGCCAAACATATATATATATATATATATATACGCCAATCACTTATTCTGTTTTGGCAATTAAATGTTTCTTTAAAGGTATGTGACAGAATTTTATTAATGTGAGCTTTAGGACTGGGTGGTACAGTGAATATATTTGTTGTATTGTTACATTTGGGTGCCCAAGATACATAAAATGCCTATATTGTGCAAATCGAGTATAATTTGAGTGAGGACTTCACCCCATGCAGCACACTCTCCCTCCCCAGCTCCTGCTGCTGAGGGGACACAGTGGCTCAGTGCTGCTGCTCTACCACCATCCCTCCCTCCCTCTCTTTCTAAGTGAACTTAAAAATAAGAGCTCCTATCCAGTCAAGCAAACCTTCAAAATAAGAATGAGAAGTGGGCCAAATGAAGAACTGATGGAACGTTGTAACTTAAAACACAAAAATAAGCAACAAATTGTGCTTCTGTCACTTATAAGACTGTCAAGTACTGACTGTGTGTAGCAAACTGAAATATTTCTACCTGTGTGGATAAAGTTGATTACTGATAACGTGAATTTTGTTCAGTGAGGAAAAAAAAGACACTTTCATCAGTTATATGTTGTGAAGAACTTTCTCTGAGGTGAGCTTTCATTTCATTTTATTATACAGCTTGTTCAACAGTGAAATGAAACTCTTTGTCTCTAGTGAGTACACACACAGACACACAGACACACAGACACACACACACACATGCACACACACACGTGCACTGAAAATAAATATTGAGTGAGATCAAATTTCAAGGGACATTCAGTAAACGAAATACATATTGTGATATGTTGTGTAAAGTGACAGATAGCACAATTTTTTTCCTCCTTTTGCTTTATCACCCAGCCCTACCTTGTGGTCACACAGTGAACTGCATCCACATTCACTCCATTGACTGTTGAAAAGGAGTGTGAATAGGCAGCAAAGCTGAGACTTGATTGTGTGCACATGGAATAAACTGGCCTTAATTCATTTATGGAGAACAAGATGTCTCTAAAGCAAAATTTTCAAAAAGTTTTATTCAGTACCTTTAAGTTCATGAAAAGTATGATGTGATACCTGGATTGAAGGAGACGTTGAAAGTTGAATACTTCTGCATGTTGAATCTACCAAAGATGTAAACTCAGGATCATCGTATTCAAATCTGCTGCCATAGACAATGGAGCTGATGATGTTGGAGACTGCATAGGTGAGTGACTGAGCTGGATCAAAAGCTTCTCCTGCAGTAAAGAAGACAAAAAACTAAAATATCCAAACTTTACATAACAATATAAAAAAATTAAGTCATCATACCTTTGAATTTATGAAAAACTTCCCTGAGGTAGTGAGATTCCTCGATAATCTTGTCCTCACATGCTTTCTTGCCCATTCCAAAGTCTCTCAGGTTTGTCATAGCGAAGCGTCTCATCTCCTTCCAAGAATCACCATTTGACCAAACAATCCCTAAAAACAAGTGCCAGGTTGTAAGTGTGAAGGAAGAATCAATAACTAGAGGGCATTCAACAGAGATGCAGACCCAGGCAATAAATGCCTAATCAGGTTTTTGAGGAACAGATTTGCAGTGTGACAATTTTTTGATCGTGTGACCTTGACCTTTGAGCTTTTGACCTCAAACACAAAGGGTTTCCAGTCTAGTTCTACCTCTGTACCAAGTTGGGTGACTGTATCTTCAGCTGTTTCTATTTTAAAATGCTGTTTTCTTACCATTTCCTTGAGTCACTTCACCCATAATTTGAACAATATCTCTGCCTTGAAATACTTCATCATAGTCAATGAGCGCCTCCTTCACTGCCTTGTATCCTGTCAGCATCACAACTTTTTTGGGTCCCAGATAGACAGTGAAGACTGATCCGTATTTCTTGGCCAACTGATCAGCAAAAAGAGCAGAATATACAGTGGGTAAAATAAGTACGTATTCAATGTGTCACCGTTTTCCTCAGTAAATATATTCAGAAGGTATTTATAAGTCAGAGCATAATATTAATCTGAGGGACTGAAAACACATTTTTCAAGTTTCAGTCCCTAAACTTTCTCACCTCCATATAAGAGTCATGAGGTTTCTTCATGTCCAGCTGCAGCATGTTTCCCAGCAGGGGTAGAGGTGTGGGTCCTGGAGGCTCCTTTCCATGTTTTTTGGAGTAGAAGCTTGAAGACAAGATAAAATACAAAATCAATAAGGTTATAAGAGCTCCCACTAAGGAGACAGAGCTGGAAGACTGGAGAAAAATATCAAAAATTCCCATAACTTTAGCACAAAAAGTGTCTTCTGTAGTTTAGTCTGACTGACAAACACATTTATTGAGGATTTTAATGGCAACAATGAAAAAGAACACATGGATCAAAGCATTGCAGCTAGATGTAATCATTTACAAACTGAACTTT
Source organism: Pholidichthys leucotaenia (assembly GCA_020510985.1). Classification (NCBI taxonomy): domain Eukaryota; kingdom Metazoa; phylum Chordata; class Actinopteri; order Cichliformes; family Pholidichthyidae; genus Pholidichthys; species Pholidichthys leucotaenia. Next base: position 266,332,003 of record CM035842.1, read on the forward strand.
GGTATGAGTCAGATAAGTCAATAACGGAGTCAGGTCAAGGTGACATTAGCACTCACTCTCTCACATGACTCTCCCTTATCACTGCCTTCTGTGTTAAGCCCTGTACCACCCAAGAATTCAACAACTTTTGGATACACCATGATTACTTTCATGCGTGATGCACCATAATTGCACATGCATTCCTTTATTCGGTCATGTGGGTTGTTAAAGAGAAAAAATGGGTTGAGGAAATTGACCTGAGATGTGATCAGTTGAAGACGGCTTCAGACATCCTTCAATAACAAATATCTGAAATCAAAGGTTGAAATACACACATGATGCAACACTTATGTTTATAGTTCTGACACTTTCATACCCAGTCATTTGTTTGTTGTTCCATAGAGATAGCAGAGCCTCTATTACAAAGTTAATGTTTCTACCAGCATGCCTCTCTCAGGGCCCAAGTAGTACAGTCTGATTTACTAAGATCTCAAACAGTGGGTACTAAAATGCAGTCTTACCTCCGAGTCTCACGGAGTGGCAAATGCTGAGGAACATGAGAACATTGCACCTTTTGGGTTTCATCAGGGTTTGTAAAAGGTTGCCAAACAGTTAGCAAACAGTTTTTTTTTTAAATCCCAAGCACTTTCTTTGAGCATGTTCAAAATGTTTTTGAAAATGTATTTTCCACAAACAGTTGCAAATGTTGAAAAAAATACTGTAGTTGTAAGCATTTGTAAATGGTTGTAACACGTGTCACTAAGAGCGAATGCTGACCAATGTTGCAATTTTTGGATTTGCCAACTATTCTGACAAATTTTGGCAAAAATCAAGCTAGTGAACCTAAGGATCAAGGTTCAAGGTTCAAGGTTCAAGGTGACTTTATTAATACCCGTAGGTAGATTCTTTTTACAGTCTGGAGAGGGCATCTCAAACACACAACTTTGAACATCAAAACATTAAAAACACAGGACACATACATCAGACAATTTAAAAAACAGCACAGACCAAAGACATGGACATGTACTCCAGAAACTTACTGAACACGGTTAAAAAGGTGGATGGTGGATGGTGTTTCCTATGACTCCATCAACTATACCAGGAAGACCAAGAGTAAAGCAAAGATGAGTTTTCTCACTATGATGGCATATATAACTCTTACTGGGCACTGTACAGTTTTTGTGTATAAAATACATTTGTTGTTGTGTTTCCTTCTAGGTCCATGATGATGGTGATGAAGGTGACCGTGTCTCCTACAGCTCTGTGAATGTTCCATCGACATTTTGCCATGTTCAACAAATCAGTGTGTGCTTGTTTAATAAATATTTTTGTGTCTTGTTTTCAATTGTTTATCTTGTTCACTCAGTCTCAGTCACTGACTGCCACTTATTACCTCCGCCAAGGAGGTAATGTAATCACGGTGGTTTGTCTGTCTGTCTGTTTGTAAGCAGGATTACGCAAAAAATTGTCATGAGCGGAGCCGGCATGGCTCTCCCTGGCTCGGTTTCGATCTCTCTGTGGGTTTTGGCTTCACTGTTTATGTGCATTTTGTGTAGTTATTCCTTCGCCTTAGCCACTACCTGACCGGTAGCTGTTAGTCAGCTTCTGTGATCTTTTTCCCACGCTGCTGACAGTCTGTCGGTCCAACCGTGCCCTCTCGCTCTCCTTAATTCCACCAGCTGTCCCAGCCCCGGTAATTATCTTTCCTGTGCCTCGTCCAGGTATTCCCAATTTGTGTGGCCAGCAGCTTCTGGACTTAAGCAGCTCTTTGCTAGACAAACGCCGCTGGGTCATTGTACGAGTCACTCCTATTCTCCACGGTGTGACTGTCACATCAGGAAGGACTATTGCTTATGCTTGCCGAGAGAACTGGACTTTTTGGCACCGCTCCTACTCATGAGTAAATTGTTAGCGTTTCTCTGTGCGGTCAGCTGCTACGCTGGACCAGAAGCGTTTCCCCCTTTGCAGTAATCTTGCTACGCTTCTGGCAACGTTTCTTCCCATCAGCATAACTGCTATGCTTAGGCTGTGCCCAGTTTGCGTTCCCCCGAGTTAGTAGAGCTTCCCCTAGTCTTCCCTGCTCTCCCGAGTGCACCCATATTGTATTATAATTCACTTGTTCGTCTTTTTCTGTGAACAGTTTATGTCAATAAATGTGTGTTTGGTGAAACCCTGCATTTGAATCCTTCCATCCTTTCTCCTTCTCCGTGCGCCATGGCAGAGCGTACGGAGAGTTTATGACAAAACTACTGTATAGATTTTGGTGAAAATTTCACCAGAGGTGGCCTTTGGGCCAAGGATGAACCCATTAAATTTTGGTGATGATCTGAGAGTGCATACCTCCACCGAGGATCTTTGTTTCAAAGATCCGCCATCTTGGATCTTTGAGATCCAAGATGGCGCCCACAGCGGTCGACATGGTGCTTCGCTGCGCTCTTTGTTTGTTTTTGTTTGTCAATTGTGTGTCTGCTTGCACTTATACCCGTGAAGAACTTTTAAATATCAGGACTTTGACCCCCACGGACCTCCTCCCAGTTTTTCTAGCCCCTGCCGCCGATCTGGTTTATTGTTTGGCTCGGAAAGTGAGACGGCGGAAGAGAGGAAGACGAGCGGGCGCTCTCGTACGACTTCGCAGGAGAGGCTCGCGAACGGCGCTGCCTGGCATATTTCTGTCCAATACCAACTCTCTCTCTAACAAGGTGGATGAACTGAGACTGCTGATGCGTTTTAAGGACCTCGCCTCCTCAGCTGTCCTCTGCTTTACTGAGACCTGGCTCCGGGAAAATATACCGGACAGCGCGCTGCGCCTCGACGGCTTCCAGCTCTTCCGTGCTGATCGTGACACAGAGCTTTCCGGCAAGACCACAGGAGGCGGTGTCTGCTTCTACATCAACTGTAGCTGGTGCTCTGATGTAACGGTAATTTCCAAACACTGTTCTCCTGCCTTGGAATTTCTTGTTATCAACTGCAAGCCTTTTTATTCCCCACGGGAGTTTGCTTCTTTTATACTGATCGCTGTGTACGCCCCTCCCGACGCGGACACGCGCGAAGCTCAGCGCGTGCTCGCGGATCACATTCAACACACAGAGCGGAGTTTTCCAGACTCGCTGATTATTGTGGCTGGCGACTTTAATCAGTGCAATCTGAGCCACGATCTCCCCCGCTACAAACAGTTTATTAAATGCCCCACCAGAGGATTAAACACACTGGATCACTGTTACACCACAGTGAAAGACGCATATCGCGCTGTCCCTCGAGCTGCGCTGGGATTATCTGATCACGTGATGGTTCACCTCATTCCCACATACAGACAGAGATTGAAGCTCACTAAACCTGTTGTGCGCACTACGAAGATACGGACCAGTGATGCTGAGGAGAAGCTGGAAACGTGCATGGAAATATCTGACTGGGGCATGCTTAAAGGAGCCACGCATGATCTGGATGAGTACACGGACACTGTGAACTCATATATCCACTTTTGTGAAGAGAACATTCTTCCATCACGCACCAGGGTGAGTTACTCTAATGACAAACCCTGGTTCACAGCTAAGCTCAGACAGATCAGGAAGGAGAAGGAAGCAGCGCTGAAAAGTGGAGACAGGGACTGCTACAGGGAGGTTAAATACCGGTTTAACAGAGAGCTGAAGAGGGCTAAATCTCTATACTCAGAGAGACTCCAGCAGCAGTTCACTGCTAATGATTCGGCTTCCGTGTGGAGAGGACTGAGGCAGATCACCAACTATCGGCCTCAGGCTCCTAAAGGTCAGGATGACAAAGCCCTTTGTCAGAGACTGTCCCAACACTATGCCCGTTTTGACACCTCGTCATCTGTGTCCAACTCCCCCCCTCCCTCCAGCTCCACAGCCTCCACATTCCCTACTTCATTTAAGGCACCCCCCCCCCACCTCCCCCCCTCCCCTTATCATCAGTGAGCAGGATGTGCTCAAACAGTTCTCCAGACTGAACCCGCGCAAGGCTCCCGGCCCAGACGGCGTGTCTCCCTCCACCCTGAGACTCTGTGCGAAACAGCTGGCTCCTGTATTCACAGACATTTTTAACACCTCCCTTAAGTTATGCCACGTGCCGTCCTGCCTCAAATCCTCCACCATCATCCCTGTCCCCAAGAAGCCACGGATCACTGGACTTAATGACTACAGACCTGTAGCGCTCACCTCTGTAGTCATGAAGTCCTTTGAGCGCCTGGTCCTGTCCCACCTCAAGTCCATCACCACCCCTCTCCTGGACCCGCTGCAGTTTGCCTACCGAGCCAACAGGTCTGTAGACGATGCAGTCAACCTGGCCCTCCACTCCATCCTGCAGCACCTGGACTCCCCGGGAACCTACGCCAGGATCCTGTTTGTGGACTTCAGCTCCGCATTCAACACCATCCGCCCCGCTCTGCTCCGGGACAAGCTGTCCCTGCTCAACGTGCCTGACTCCCTCTGCAGGTGGATCATCGACTTCCTGACGGACCGGAGGCAGCATGTGCGGCTGGGAAAGACTGTCTCAGACTATACTAGCATCAGCACCGGATCACCCCAGGGCTGTGTACTTTCCCCCCTACTCTTCTCCCTTTACACCAACTCCTGCACCTCCAGCCACCAGTCTGTCAAGTTGATCAAGTTTGCGGACGACACCACCCTCATCGGGCTCATCTCCAACGGCGACGAGTCCGCCTACAGGAGAGAGGTGGCCCAGCTGGCGTCCTGGTGCAGCAATAACAACCTGCAGCTGAACGCTCTGAAGACAGTGGAGATGATTGTAGACTTCAGGAAAGTCACTACTCCTCTGCCCCCCCTCACCCTCTCAGGCTCTCCCATCACCACTGCTGATTCCTTCCGCTTCCTAGGCACTACCATCACCAGGGACCTCAAATGGGAGCTGACCATCAGCTCACTCATCAAAAAAGCCCAGCAGAGGATGTTCTTCCTGCGGCAGCTGAGGAAGCTCAAGCTACCCACCAAGATGTTAGTGCAGTTCTACACAGCCATCATCGAGTCCATCCTCACCACCTCCATAACCGTGTGGTACGCAGGAGCCACTGCCAGGGACAGACTAAGGCTGCAGCGCGTCGTGCGCACTGCTGAGAAGGTGATCGGCTGCAAGCTCCCATCTCTCCAGGATCTGTACATCTCCAGGACCCGGAGGCGTGCTGGCCGGATCATAGCCGATCCCTCACACCCTGGTCATGTACTGTTTGCCCCCCTCCCCTCTGGTAGAAGACTTCGGTCCATCCAGACTAAAACCTCCCGTCACATGAACAGCTTCTTCCCCTCTGCCATTAGACTGCTGAACACTAAGTGACTCTCGTGCACCATGTACAGCAGCTCAACCAGACTCATGTCAATCATCACTGTTTTCTTCCTGCATTACCGACTGCACTATATAGTTCTCCACAGTATCTGCTGCTGGCTAATATATATTTTAACTGTTGACCAGTATCACTTAATCTTATCCTACACTTTATTACATGTATAGTTTATTTCTCTTATCTTATCATGTTTAATGTTGCAGCATTGTACCGAGACAAATTCCTAGTTTGTGTACTACATGAACAATGGCAATAAACCTGATTCTGATTCTGATTCTGATTCTGTTTGCATTTGTGCAGCAGGATTACAAAAAAAACTACTGGATGGATGTGGATGAAATTTTCACTAGAGGTGGTCCTTGGGCTAGAGACAAACCCATAATATTTTGGTGATGATCCAAGAATGCATACCTCTGCCAAGGCTCTTATTTGCTCACAGTGTGTTAGCAAGAATCCTCCAAAACTACTGGGTAGACTTTGATGCAGTTTTCAACAGAACTGGCTCATGGCTTACACACAAACCCACATGTTGGAGGTGATTCATCAGGGATGGAAGGAGCCTTGGTGGAAGTACGTGCTCTCTGAGTGCTTTTCTAGTTTGATTGTTTTATCTCACTTTTTGCTTTATGTTTCACAGACACTGAAAATTGCTAATTTAGCTCCAGGAGACAATTGTAGCTTTCTTATTCATGGCTGTGAGATGTGGGCATGTGATGTGACAAGTTGTTACTAAGAGACCTCTTTCATTATTGATATGCAGTAAATCAGGGTGTCATACACTGATACCAAAGACCACATTAAAATACAGCCTTCGATCGCTCATTTATGTAACCTGTGCAGCAGATGATGAGATTATCTTAATTGGTTGTCAGATCCCAGGTTTTACCTGTGTACAGAGGTCTAATACTAGCTCTCCATCCAATGGATCTGATGCTGAGGACTAAACCCCATGGCAATGCTACAGAACTACTTAAGATGGTAATGAGGCGACTAACCTTGCCTCTGACTACCTTCATCCGGGTGCCTACTCTGATTACCTCTGATACTGCACCTCAACTGAGTGATGATGAGGGGTGGAACGAGTGAAATATATAACACAGAGCATTGTTAAAAATACTGCAGTGAACTAGGGCCTCATGTATAAACGGTGCACACGCACAAAAACACGACATTTCACGCACACAGTGGGATATATAAAAACAAACATGACGTGAGAATCTGCAGGCCGAGCTGCAAAATTTTGACCTGCCGTGAGAAGTTGCTGTCACGTTCTGAGAGCGGGGGGATTCCACCGGGCTCAGGGTGTCTACCGTTTTTCATTATTGTACTGTGCTGTCATTTTTGAGTTGTCATTTATCCCATGTTGTTTCTTAGTATGGTTTATTTTCCCGTTTATGTTCATTACAGTTCATTTATTGTATTTTTGAGTTGCCTGTCTCCATTGGTTGTCACATCATTATGTTTGTATTTTGTTTTGTTCTTTCTCTAGGGCAGGGGTCACCAACCTTTTTGAAACCAAGAGCTACTTCATGGGTATCGAGTCATGTGAAGGGCACCAGCTTGACACACTCCTCTAAAATAACAAATTGTGTGTGTGTGTGTGTATATATATATATATATATATATATATATATATATATATATATATATATATATATATATATATATATATATATATATATACATAAATAAATAATTATCAATAACTTAGAGTGGGTAACAGACAAGATCAATATTCAACACTTTTTTTTTATTAATCTCAGCAATTGTTCAGATGATCACTTCTACATTTCATAAAAAAATGTCCAGTTTTCACCAGTCCCTTTTAACCATAAAAAACTAAACCCTTTTAATTCATGAACTATGTTGAACCATGTTTGAAAAAGTTATGCAACATTTAAGAAAAATCAACTTTCATATTAAATAAATCTTATCACATTTTTAACTGAACAAATCTGCTGCATTTCTGCTCAAAATCTGTTACATTTAATAAACACACTTTTGTGTGTTCTTCTTCACTGGAATTATATCCATACAGTTCTTGCCAAGAATCATGCTTGAGCAACCAGCACTGTCCTTTCATGAGAAGAAGCTAAACAAGCACTGAGAGTGCTTATATGCACGGTGGCGCAGTGGTTAGCACCGCGGCAGCAGTTTACCCTCGGCCGGGGGATCGTGGGTTCGATCCCGGCCAACAGTGATCCGTGTGGAGTTTGCATGTTCTGGTGGTGCATGTTCTCGTTTTTCATGCAAAAACATGCAGGTTAGGGAGTTAAGGGGCGCTTGCGCACGCAGCGGCTGGTGGCTTGTTACCGGACTGCAGAACAAATCTACCTACGGGTACAAGATAAGTCAAAAAAAAAAAAAAAAAAGAGTGGGTAGTGAAGTGGCGCTTCGCCATCGCCCCGCAAATGAAATACACGCAGCTTCCTTTCACGGTAGTAAAAAAGAACTCTTCCTCCCGCTCACTTTGAAAATGATAAATTTTCTGTCTTTTTTTTGCCATGTTTTTGGGCTTGGAAACCGCACTGCGCCCACCATCTTAACTGCCCGCTAGCTAAGCTTACGCTCCACAAGCGTGAAGGTTTTGTCATGCGCACAATACTGACCTTTGAACTAGGTCAGAGTTCACCTTAACTTTACGTATAATAAACATATTTTCATTTTTTTTATTTTTAAGACATTGTCATTTTAAAATCTATATAAATGCAAGTGTGATTTTAAAAAATATAAAAAATATAAAATAAAAAATAGCGGCAGAAAAAATTACATCTGCAGCTCTCTTACGAGTTGTGCTATTTTTAGAACAGGCCTGCGGGCGACACATGTGGTCCCTGCGGGCGACATGGTGCCCGCGGGCACCGTGTTGGTGACCCCTGCTCTAGGGGTTGACTACTGTCAGTGGCCTTCTGGGGTTTGCTCAGTGTGAGCATGGCCCTGCCAGCTGTCAGGTCTGATGACTTCTTCATTATTCTCAGCTGGCCCGAATTTTATGTCATTGCTTTCTCCTGTCCATTCAGAGACCCACACCAGTCATTAATTATGTCAAGGGTTTTGATCCCTATATAAGGGGAGTTATGTTCATTTTCAAATTACCGCTATCTTAAGTTACATTCCCCTCCTCTCCACCAGAGCCCTGCCTTGCTCTGGTGCGCAGTTTCTGTAAGTTTTTCTCTCTTGGTTGTATTTTGTGTTCAGAGAACTTTGTTGCACTTTATGTTTGTTGTGTTTTACAATAAATTTCACAAACTCACAGTCCAACGCATGGGTCTCGTCTCTGTGCCCCGAAGGGAATTTATGACAGAAGACAGTGGCCAGTAAAGACCCAGCTACTGTGAGTTTGCAAATTTTGTTATTTCTTTTTTTTTCACTCACCTATTTTTGTGGAGTTCGACATGTCCCAAGCTCGCCAGCATCTGGCGACCAAGGGGAAATCGACAGCGGGTTCCCCAAGCATGGAGGGGGAGTTGGCTGCCAAATTCATCCAGGGCTTTGTGGATTAAGCTCTCACCTCCCAGAGTCCAAAAATGATCTGGGAGAAGGTGGATTCGGAAACCGCCATTGTCGAAGCACATCCTGGGTTATGGAGGCATGTCCAGTTCGCTGACTTGTTGGCCACACTCTCCATGTTACAACAGTCCTTCTCCAGGCTGACGTGGGGGCCACCTCCAGGGAATCCGGAGCCTACACAGAGACGCTCTTCACGGAAGATGCCCTGCCTTGCCTCCAGTGCACCAGCTCCTGCTCCCGCTGCTTCAACTTCACAACGCCTGTGTCATCCAGCTCCGGACCGCCTAAGGAATACTCCCACCTCTCGGACAGCAAATTCCCCCTAGCCAGAGGCAGAAGCCTCCCTCAGCAGTGTGCATTTTTTGTTTTTCATCTCCGGCTGAATTGTCAGGTCCTCCCCTCTCCACAGCTGTTGTTCCCTGCTTCTCCCTGGTGCTCTCTTCCGCTCCTGAGAGGTCAACTGTGCTTCCCCTGGCTCCTTCTGCATCCGTGTTCACTGGACCTGCTCCTCCATGATCCTCTGAGGGGTCTATCTCCACTCTAGCTACAGAGAGCAATAACACTACACCCGCTGCAACAGGCAACATCGAACACTGGGAAAACAGGCAAGTGTCATTTTATTCCACTTCATTTTATGATGATATGCATTGCCTGATTCCCGGTAGTGAGACTCGGGGTTCGCAGTCCCCTGAGACCTCACTGCCTGTTGCAGCTAATAATTTCTCACCTGCCCTCTCTGTGTCTTCTCCTATCACCCCCGAGTATCCGCCGGTCCCAGGACTGAGCTGCCGGACGATGGAGGAGCCTGCGGCTCTTGAGGACCTGGTTCCAGCCCCACAGCCACTTTATGGACAGAGGAAGAGTGCTGAACCCAAGCTGATGCCTGCGCCGACCAAGGAGAGTCCCAGGGCTTCAGCTAAGAAGGATGCAGTGCCAGCAGGGAATCGACCTCCTGTCGCCATGCAGGGCGAGCCACCTGTGTTGGCCACATCGCCGTGGGGTCCTAGGACTGCGCCGACCACCATGCTTGCTGCAGGGGCCGCTGCAGCAGAGTTGGAGCTGGATCTCCAGAGGACGGGGCCCGGGACACCATCACTTGGACCAACAGAGTCCTGGAAGCGGTGGAGCTTGAGCTCAGGCAAGTGCTCTCCTTTGTTTTTCTTGTGTATGTTTTGGAGAAATCTTTTCTTGCTCTTTGTGAGGGCAGCCAGGTGCAGCCGTCAGCTGTACCTGAGCTCACCTTGCCAGGCTCCACTGCTGCTGGTGACCCTGACCTTGCTTCTCTTCTTATCCTGTCAGAGTTTTTCCCCAGGGTCACTGAGGAGTTTCCACCTGTGCCAGATGTCTCCGTGGGTCCAGGCTTTCCACCAAAATTCATCATGGGTCCAGCTCCTCTCACCGAGGTCGTCACAGGTGTTCCACCCCAGTCTGGGACCTTCGTGGGTGCTACTTCCCCTCCAGCTGCGGTCCTCGAGGGTGCTGCTCCCTTTCCTGCTGAGGTTGTTGCGGGTGCTCCGTCCCAGCCCGGGGCCTCTGAGGGTGCAGCTATGTCCCGGTCTGGGATCACCGTGGGTGAAGCATTGCTCCAGTCTGGAGCCACAGAGGGTGCAGCTCCACCCCAGGCCGAAGCCACTGAGGATGCAACTTTTGCCCAGTCTGGGCCCACCGAGGGTGCAGCCTTTGTCCAGTCCAGACCCACCGAGGATGCAGCTTTGTTCTAGTCCAGGGCCACCCCAGGTGCAGCTTTGCTCCAGCCTGGAGCCACCACAGGTGCTGCTTCGCTCCAACTCGGAGCCTCCGTGGGTGTGGCTGGCCAGTCCAAGGTCATCGTGGTTCCTCCTCCGATTGAGGTCATCACAGGCGTTCTGTCCCAGCCCAGGACCTCCGAGGGTGCAGCTTCGGCCCAGTCTGGGTCCACGAGGGTGCAGCTCCACTCCAGCCAGGAGCCACCGAGGGTGCAGCTCTACTCCTGCCTGGAGCAACCAAGGGTGCAGCTCTGCTCTAGCCCAGAGCCACCAAGGGTAAAGCTCCACTCCAGCCCAGAGCCACTGAGGGTGCAGCTCCACTCCAGCCCGGAGCCACAATGGGTGCTGCTGTGCTCCAACCCGGAGCCACTGCGGGTGCTGCTGTGCTCTGGCCCGGAGTCTCCGCAGATGTAAGCTTGTCCCCATCCGGGACCACTGTCGGTGCTACCATGTCCCAGTCCAGGACCACCGAGGGTGCTGGTGGCCAGTCCAAGGGCGTCATGGTTCCCTATCCTCTGCCTGATGGAGTCGTGGTCCCCTCTCTTCTGCCAGACACTGTTGTGGTTCCCCCTCCTTTGCCAGATGCCGTCGTGGTTCCCCCTCCTATGCCAGATGATGTTGTGGTTCCCCATCCTCTGTCATCATCGGGGCACTGCCTCCTCTGCCAGTTGTCATCGGGGTGCTGCCTCCTCTGCCTGAAGTCATCGGGGCTCCCCCATTCCTCATCCTTCCTTACATCTCGTCATCCTGGCCTCGGCCTTCGGCCGGCCACAAGAACTGCTTTGTCCTTTAGTCTGGGGGCCCTTGGTGCCAAGTTCTGTGTGGGTCCTGAGTGGGATTTTGCTTTCATTGCTTCTCTTTAGTCAGGGCTTTGCTGGGAATCTTTACTGAGAGTTTTTTCTTGTTCTTTTTGGTTTGGTTCGGTCCCTCTGTGCCTGAGTTCCCCATCCTCCCACCCGGGGTGGGGTTGTTTTGTTTGTTGGGGAGGGATTTCTGTGTGGTGGGATTAATCTCTTTTGATATTATCCTGGGGTGTCTGAACTCCACCCTTTGGGAGGGGGGGGGGCTCTGTCACGTTCTGAGTGCAGGGGGATTCCACCAGGCTCAGGGTGTCTACCGTTTTTCATTATTGTACTGTGTTGTTATTTTTGAGTTGTCATTTATCCTATATTGTTTCTTAGTATGATTTATTTTCCCATTTACGTTCATTACAGTTTGTTTATTGTATTTTTGAGTTGCCAGTCTCCATTGGCTGTTACATCATTATGTTTGTATTTTGTTTTGTTCTTTCTTTCGGGTTTGATAGCTGTCAATGGCCTTCTGGGGTTTGCTCAGCATGGGCGTGGCCCTGCCAGCTGTCAGCTCCCATGACTTCTTCATTATTCCCTGCTGGCCTAAATTTTATGTCATTGCTTTCCTCCTGTTCGTTCAGAGACCCACACCAGTCATTAATTATGTCAAGGGTTTTGATCCCTATATAAGGGGAGTTATGTTTATTTTCAAATTGCCGCTGTCTGGAGTTACATTCCCCTCATCTCCACCAGCGCCCTGCCTTGCTCTGGTGTACAATTTCTGTAAGTTTTTCTCTCTCGTTTGTATTTTGTGTTTAGAGAACTTTGTTGCACTTTATGTTTGTTGTGCTTTGCAATAAATTTCACAAACTCACAGTCCAGCACGTGGGTCTTGCCTCTCTGCCCCGAAGGGCATTTATGACAGTTGCGGGCTCTCCGCAAAATTCAGTTTGAGTCCATCAGGTGGGCAGTGACCTGTGGTGAGGTTTGTGGGTGGTGAGGCACTGACTCTTTAAAAGTCAGATTTATAAATGTATGAACACAATATCATAAGCTTGAATTTAATTTCAATTGAAAGTTTGCATCTTTTATGATCTGCTAATTGTACATTATAAAACCTGATTGTATAAATAATTTATTAACAAAACAAGGCATTTTACTGAATTGCCTCTTGATAGAATGCACAGTGAAGTTAAGATCAGTTCTGCAATGCATGTCTAGAGCTTTAATTGTGAAGGGAAGAAGCAGAAATAGTAGTCCCCTCCAGTTACTTTTGTTTTGCAGAAAGGCAGTTAACGTTCTGCTGACTAACTCCATGCCTCCATGTTTTCATTTCATTCAACCATCCTGAATATAAACAAAGTACAATGACCCTTGGCTACACAGAAAAAAGTATTTAGTTATATTACAGACAAATTTTGGGGGCCCAAAATTGATTATAGACTACTGGTTTCAGGCCAAGGAAGAACTAAAATTATAATGGCTCAGAGCGCGTTTGCTGTGCACTCTGTAGCTCCACATTTAAATACAAATTCAAGTATACAAAACAAGTACGCATGGTCTTACCTTTACTTGTAAATGAAATCTATCTGCCCATTCCTCTGGACAGAAATCTCAATGACTTTGTTGTAAAAGTCCTCCGGGTCTTCTTTTATTTTTTAAAAGTCTCCCTGTCTCAATGAAGATTACTGCCAGTTTTGATTGAAAGTCCAATTTTGAGGATATTTTTAGCTATAAAAGCTTCCATTTTTAGTCTGTATAAAATAGAAACACTAACGGAGTACTCGATACACCTGACTTTCTGAGTTTATCTTTAGCTAATTTGGTGTTTAGCCTCAGCGTAGAAGAAGAGCAACTAGTATAAACCGGGACAAACTCCTGTGCCTATGGTGCTCAAGCACCCCCACACACACACACACACACTGGAACAACGGTACTGCACAACCTCTGACCATGATTTTTAAGTTTTATGTCAGATTAAGAAGACGAAATGTTATACACACATGTTAAGTACATTACATAGACTATGAAAAGGAAGGCACACAATAAAAGCTCCTACAAACACTACATTTTTGACATACACAGAGCTGTCACCAGGAACGCATATCTTGCATGAGCTCTAACCGGGCTGTGAAGAATTGCACAATCCTTTTGAGGCTGCATTTGTAGCTGCTTCACCTGGCCTATCTCCCTTATACTGTATTTGGCAATACAAGTATTATTGCACGCATCTCTGTGTTATCTGATGCAGGGATTGTGTGGTGTGCACAACCCAGCACCCACAGCTGGTTTGGAGTCATGTGGCCTTCTGTTCGGAGTGGGTGATTATCTCAACCAATATGAAAGGTTTCTAGGTCATCTTGTAGGTGTAGCAAGAACACATAGGGGCAACAGAAGAGGTGTGTAACATTTCCAGTGCTGAGGAAGCCCTCTTCTTCAAGGTAGTGGAGAACATCATAGTAGATGCTTGTTACAGCACCCCACAGAACTCCCCACAACCTCTCCTTTTTTCAGGATAAAGAAATTATTTTTAAAATTAATATAGAAATTCTCAATTGCTTACATCTGAAACCAAATATTTAAAAGACAATAATAGCTGATTATCAACAATAAGTGCATTACAAAGATTTATTATTGTATTTAATGAACAGATAATTGCCTTTGAATTTTACCTTTTGGTTATGTTTATGTATATTTGTCACTTTTTCCATATTTAGATCTTGTTGAACACACTTTATACTGGAAGCTGCTACTTATTTTGTAAATCTGTTATGATACTATAAATACAATAGGTGACAGCTTTCATCCTTGCATTAAAAAAACATAAAGGATCTATAACTTACCCTTTAACTTCGATCATAAACCAGTTTATAAATGAGAGCACTTTCCCCACTGTGTTGAAAACTGTCATTATTACCCCCATACATAAATCTGGTTACAAAGAGGAGATTAGCAACTATCAACCTATTTGCATCCTCCCGGCCATCTCAAAGCTCATCGAGAAGGTGGTAGAAGGACAACTAATTGAGTACCTTGATTCCAAGGCCTTACTGCAACTGATGCAGTTTGGTTTTAGGAAAAAAAACATTCAACTAAAACAGCATGCTGCTCTTCCTTGAAGAAATTAAAACATACTTAGATCAAGGAGAGGAAGTGGGTCAGTGTTCCTTGACCTGTGGAAGGCTATTGATACTGTCAATCATAACATATTATTACATAAACTAGTAACCTTTGACCTTTCCACACAAACACAAAAATAGATGACATCTTACCTGAGTGGTCGACAGCAGTGTGTGCAGGTAAATAATACCCTATCCCCATTTAAACCATGCACGCTGGGAGTACTACAAGGGTCAATTTTTGGGCCACTGCTCTTCAGCTTATACAGGTGCATCTCACTAAATTAGAATATCGTCAAAAAGTTGATTTATTTCAGTAATTCAATTCATAAAATGAAACTCATATTTTATATAGATTCATTACAGAGTGTTATATTTCAAGTGTTTATTTCTTTCAATTTTGATGGTAATGGCTTGCAGCTCATGAAAACCCGAAAATCAGTTTCTCAAAGAATTATAATGTTACATAAGATCATTTTTTTTTAAAAAATGATTTTTTTTTATAGAAATGTTGGCCGACTAAAAGTATTTACATGCACACACTCAATTCTTCGTCAGGGCTCCTTTTGCATGAATTAATACTGCATCACTGTGGCATGGCATGAAGGTGATAAGCCTGTGTTACTGCTGAGGTGTTATGAAGGCCCAGGTTGCTTTGATAGCGGCCTTCAGCTCATCTGCATTGTTGGGTCTGGTGTCTCTCATCTCCCTGTTGACGATACTTCATAGATTCTGTATGGTGTTTAGGTCAGGAGAGTTTTCTGGCCAGTAAAATATGGTGATACCATAGTCATTAAACCAGGCTTTGGTAC
This sequence comes from Pholidichthys leucotaenia, assembly GCA_020510985.1. NCBI lineage: Eukaryota > Metazoa > Chordata > Actinopteri > Cichliformes > Pholidichthyidae > Pholidichthys > Pholidichthys leucotaenia. Next base: position 266,347,270 of record CM035842.1, read on the forward strand.
TTTTGGCAGCAGTGTGGGCAGGTGCCAAGTCCTGCTGGAAAGTGAAATCAGCATCTCCATAAACCTTGTCAGTAAAGGGAAGCATGAAGTGCTCTAAAATGTCCTGGTAGACAGCTGCATTGACTTTGGACTTGATAAAACACAGTGGACTAACACCAACAGATGACATGGCTCCTCAAATCAGGTGCTGTTAGAACAAAAATGAATTGACTGAGGCTGAAACAATAATCAATAGGCGGTTTCCCAAGTTCTGAGTCATTTATTCTCCTTCTGATCAGAAAGGAGGAAATCAGTATCAGCATACACTCGCCTCAGAGCTTCACAGCACCGACTCCCTAACATGTGTCCAAGGATGTTGATTTTTATACCTCGGTCTCTTATCTAAGCTAGACTGGCAGGAGCCAACTCTCCAAGTGACTCCTTCTTTATCTGTGGTCAGCAATGAACATTCTAACATGATCTGGTCATCCTGACAATACAGTACAGTTTGGTATGATAAAACAATGAAACTTTCGTCATTATTCACAATCTCGCTCATCCTAATCTTGCTCTGAAAACAGACAGTCTTTTCAAGCTCTGAGGCAATAAAAATATCACAGTGACCCAGACATTGGATTTTATATGCACCAGAAACAATTATAATATAAAATAGAATAATATAGCATTAATATCATATAGAATAATTAATGAAACTTGAAAATATCCTATCATTCCACCCTATGATGCTCAAAAAGCATCAGAGATGAAACATTATGGCTTCTAAAACCTCATTGGGCAGCTCGCCAAGTTCCGGTGCATTTCATGCTAAAGCATTGTATTGCAAAAGATCCTAACTCGCTTTTTAATGAGGAAAGTCCGCCATCGGCCTCGCTGCCACTCCCGAGCGCCACTGGAATGTTTCATTTCCTGGGGAGTATGTGAGGATATTACCTTTTATTTCAAAAAAGAAATCAATCATCTAATTAAGTCATAAAAGAGAAAAATTGAATCAGTGATGGTGATTAGCCATAAATTAAGATGAAATAGTGTATGTATTTGTCATTCTATGTGTCAGTAAATTAGCAGTGATTAGCAGTGATTTAATAAAAAGTTAATACTTGTATGTAAATGTAAAGAACAATAAAAACAATAAAAATAACTAAAAACCTATCATGTGTAAAAGACATATGTGTATGTTTGTATCAGAGATCTATGTGTATTAGTACCTCAACGTGAAACTGCTACAAGGTATCAACAATGAAACAACAATCAATATAGTAAAACTGTATACTAGCTAAATAGTGATTAGTAACATAATGGTTTCAAATACGACATAAATTAAGACAGAACATAAACAGGATAAAGTGAAAAAATCTCAAATAAGGAAAACAACTTCTCTGAACTTCAAGGCATATTTGATTACTCTTGCAATTCAGTACATTTCAAATTCACATCATGAACATACATTTCCTTTCGGTTTTCTACATGTCAATTATACTCTGTACTCATAAGACATTAAGCTGGTGTTGTTTCCCCATCATCTCCAGTGGTGGCCTCGTGATATAACACTAAATTCACCTGAACAAGTTTCAACATCATATCACGGATACAAGGAATGAAACATGAAAAGATCAAAAGTATCACTACAGTAATCACCACTAAGTTTATGACAAGACTCCTCCATGAGGAAAACAACCAGTTTATCCAGTGTGATGAATCATCAACATTATCCTTGGCCCCAGCAGTCTGCAAAGCAGTCAGATTACGTATGGCTGAAGCAATGACGCCTCCATCTGCATCATGTGCAGGTATAAAGGTGCAACAGTACTGACCCACAATTGCGCACACACCCCCACGGGTGGCCGTCAACTGATCAAGTACCATTCTATTCTGTGTTGCTACAAGTCTTATAGCAGTCATTTCTTCCCTTTCACCTTTCCAGGCAGCTAAGGAAAAATTCACAAAAGACTGTAGTCTATAATTAAGAGTCTCAATCCACAAGGTATTTTTTGCCACTCCCACCCAAGGGAATAGCGACTGAACTACCTTTTGACCTGTAGTAAGTATCTTGAACTGCTCTGGCATGTCCCTACCCCAGATGGAATCATGTGGTGTGAAAAGGGCATCCTGTGATAGGTCTCTCTTCCCTCTGCTCGTCTGACCCGCTGACATAATCAGGGTGTTGTCAGTCACAAAGATGGGGGCACAGGTTCCTGCCCAGTTCATAGGCAGATGGGAATATGCCTTACGACCACACAGCCACCAGCCACCCGTCACCATATGTGCGCCATACATATGGAAGTTGCAGATAGCAGCACTGCAGAGCTCCAGCATGGTGATAGGTCCATAATGACAACGGTTAACCCGTGGACACCACCTACCCACCCGATTGGTCAGGGTACTAGCATCACAGGTGCGGTGTACACTGTACACCTCCTCACACCGAGAAAGGGGTAGGTCGCCCAGAGGGTTGTTACCACTTCCCTTCAGACAAAAAGAAAAAGTTCCTGATGAAACTAACCATGCCCTTACAGAGTAAGGGGTACCATAAGTTCTCTGATTGGTAGAGTGATGAAAGATTTCACAAGAGTGATTCAAAATAATCTTTTTTGTGTAGTCCCTTTTCATAGCCTTCTGTAAAAAACAGAGAGCCTTTGTTGGTTCCATCATTTTGGCTACAACAGCAGTCTGTCCAGCTGATGTTGGCACTAAGGAGCAAACATAACAATTGGAATGATTAGCTGCCCTAGCCGTATAATTAGCATACCTCCACCACGTATTGGCAGCATATTCATGATCGTGATGCTCATGTAGCTCTAGCCAATTATGCTGAATATGTGCAAGGTCCCTAGCACTACGATGTATGGTTTGTGGTGCAGCTAAAGGAAACCAAAATAATAATGTCACCCCTAGGATGATGATGTAAAGAAAACAACAACTACACCCTTTAATAATCAAACGTCTTTCTTGAGCTTCTTGTCTCTCAATGATGGTCAACCACTTGCTTCCCTATCCCAAGCCGGTACTGGACAACACGTAGGGCGTCGTCAGTCGACACTTGTATAGGAAAACAATTAAGAAAAAGTCTCTTGCAGAGAGTCTTTAATGGAATGGACTTGAAAATATTTATTCAGAAGTCCCTTACTGTGAGTTCAGAGCAGGGTAAAGTTTACAATGTGTTAAATGCACCCAAGAGTCCCGTCCTTCAACTTTCACCGCTGTTGGCGTTGACAAAACAACTTTATGTGGTCCTTGCCAGGGTGAATCAGTCCAATTCTTCTTTTTGATGGCTTTGATGAGGACGAGGTCTCCTGGCTTGGCCAAGATCGGTGCAGTTTCCTCGTGAACCCTCCTAGGGAGAGTAGCAGCGATAATATCTCTGTTAGTCAACATCCTTCTCATGTAATCTGCTAAACACACTTCTTCATCACCAGGATTGAATGGTCTCAAAGGTGGCAACAAGTATGGTTTGCCATACATGATTTCAAATGGAGACAACCCCCCTTTGGTTGGGATTATCCTCATGTAAAACAAAACTAATGGAAGGCAGTAAATCCAATTTTGTCTTGTTTCTGCCATTGTTTTTCTGAGTCTTTCTTTAATAGTTCTGTTTGTGCGTTCTACCAGTCCTGCAGATTGTGGGTGATAAGCTGAATGATTCTTCAAAATGATGTTCAGTGCTGTGCCTAAATGTGACATAACGTGATTTACAAGATGTGTACCATTATCTGAGTAAATTTTCTCAGGTATTCCAAACCTAGGTACAATTTCTGCAAGCAATTTCTTTGCAACTGTGATTGCATTTGGATGTGTGCAAGGAAAAGCTTCTGTCCATTTAGAAAACATATCACAAATGACCAAACAATATTTCTTGCCTTCACATTTATTCAGTTCAATAAAATCCATGCAAATGTTCTGAAATGGATAAGTAGAAGCTGGGAAAGTGCCTCTCTCAGGTTTGAAGTTTCCCTGTGCATTGTTTTTTGCACAGATCAGACATTTCTTACAAAACTGTGTGGCAAACTGGCTAAACCCATAAGCAGTAAAGGTTTTATTCAATGTAGATACCATCCTCTCTCTTGCTACATGCGAAACGCCATGGAGCAAGGTAGAGACTTGGTGAAACAGTTTGCGTGGTAGAATAGGCTTGTTTGCCTTACATTTGTAGAGCTTTAAGGTGTCACCTTTAAGGTGTCATTAAGAATAGCTCCCTCTTTCATTCATTTGTAAATTTCAGCCTGTGATGCTGCTTTTTTTTTGAGCCTCAACAAGAACAACATGTGATAGCTCTTCAGTCAGTGTCAGAACAGAATGAAATGTGCTTTGTTTAGGTTGCAAGCCTTGTGCTACCGTCTTTGCAGTTTAATCCGCAAAATAATTACCTTTAGAAACTGGATCATTACCATTCGTATGAGCAGCACATTTGCATATGGCCAGTTGTAATGGCAGTTTGACACTTTCAAGCAGTTCCAAAATGAGGTGTTTATGCTGAATAGGCTTCCCTGTTGTGTTGATGTAATCATGCCTCTATTTTTCCACTGTTGTGCAAAATGGTGAATAGTGGAAAATGCATACTGGCTATCGGTGTAAACTGTAAGTTTTTTATTTTTTCCCATTTTGCATGCTTCAGTTAAAGCAATCAATTCTGCAGCTTGGGCTGAAAGATGGGATGGAAGTTTTTGAGCCTTCAAAACAGTGTCATGAGTGACAACTGCATAGCCCGACAAATTTGATCCATCACAGTCCCGTTTTGATGATCCATCTACAAACAATGTGAGATCTGGATCATCCAGAGGAATGTCTTGTAAATCAGGACGTGGCAGTACGTCATGCTCAATTTCTGCCAAGCAATCATGAGGTTCTCCTTCAGTGGCGATTGGCAAAAAGCTCACTGGATTTAACACCGTGCAACGCTCAATTGTCAAATGAGGCTGGGACATTAATACTGTCATGCATGCAAGGTGTCTGGATGGTGAAAGAACTGATATCTTGCTCTGGGATAAAATGACTGACACTGCATGTGTGACCTTTAGGGTTAAAGGATGAAAAAGGACAATCCCTGCAGACGCTTGGACTGCCATGGATGCAGCTATTACAGTCTGCACGCATGGAGGAAGGGCCCTGGCAACTGCGTCCAGTCTTGTGGAATAATATGCCACTGGACGCATTTTTGTCCCAAATGGTTGAAGCAGCACTGATGTCATGTGTCCCTGTCTACAATCAGCCATCTGAATAAATGGCTTTCTATAGTCAGGGAGTGCCAAAACTGCAGTGCTGACCAAAAGCTTTTTCATCCTGACAAACGCTTCCTCTGCTTCGGGTGTCCACTCAATCTTGTCTACCTGTGCCATTGGTTTTTTGTGAATGAGGTCAGACAATGGCTGCACTTCAAATGAATAATTTGCAATCCAGGAGCGGCAATAGTTTAATATCCCCAAGAATGACATCATGTCTCTTTTTGTGATTGGTTTAGGCGCTGCCAAAATAGCCTCTTTGCAAACAGGATCAACATGTCTCCCTTCTGCTGACAGAATGTGGCCTAAGTATTTCACTTCTGGCTTCCACAACTGCAGCTTTGCTTTGTTAACCTTGTGACCCTGCTCAGCTAAAAATTTCAACAAGGCAATGTCATATCCGGCTCTAGGGAGCCGGGCAATCAGAGCCAGGGACAAGCCAGTGAGTCGAGATGGTTTATTTTGGGTAAGGGATAAGGGATGAGGAGAGCACAGATACTCATGCAGAGGTACACTCACAGGTTGCACAGCGCAGAGGTAAGCAGCTCGTACCGGACGTGGGGGTAGCAAGACGTACATCCTCACAGCGGGATACAAACACAGGAATGCTGCAAGGGGAGTTGAGGCTGACACCAGACGAAGGGGCTTCAGCCTAGCAGTGCTTATGTCGCAGCCCCGAGTCATCGAGGCTGCTCCTATTTATCCTCATTGGCAGCGCCCCAGCTGATGAAGACTAATTGGCCCCAGCCGTCCATAATGCTGCCAGCTGGGGGCCAGCTGAGACGCTGCTCAATGGGAGGCAGGGATGAGGGAAAACATGGGCTCAGTGCCGAGACGGCATCTCAACCCATGGTGACAGAGCCCCTCCCTCAAGGTCGGGCTCCTGAACGACCAGGAACATCCCAGCCCCCCCCCCCCCCCACCTAGGGTGGGAGGAAGGGAGGCGGACCGGAGGGGAAGAAGCCAAGGGAAGGACAACACCAATGGGGCAATGTAGGGTAGCGGGAAAGAAAAACCCAAATACAATACTGACAACAGAACAATTAACCCAGGTACAGATGGGGAGAAGAACTGGGTCAGCACGCCGGTTACATACTACCCAGAGAGTACCAACCATGCGTGACCCAGAGCAAGAAAAAAAAAAAAGAACCACCAAAAAGGTACAGGGCAAAAAATGCTGAGTATGGTCAAATAAAGGGAAAACACAATACACAGCACCAATATAAGTACATACACACAGTCACCAAGAAAAGTGAGGGTGACTGGAACAAATGGACAATTACAGAGCATGGTGTTACGGAAAACAAGGCACATGACTCTATAATGAACCAACAGGGCATAAAAAAGAAATACTGAGTGCAGGCAAAGAAAAACCCACACACATGAATATATAAATACCCACAGTCACCTAAAGAAATGAAAGTGACTGGAATGAATGGGCAACTGCAGAGTATGGTCTGAAAGGGAACAAAACATAACTCTACAATGCAAAAACGAGACTAAAAACATGGTACAAAAAATAAAATGCTGGGTACGAGGGAAGGAAAACGCACAGCACTATAAATACACATCCACCAACAGGACAGACATTACACCCAAGTGACCTTAATAACGATAAAAGAAAAAGTGACACCCGAGGTGTATGGCAGGCAGAGTCCAAAAATAGCCGAGAAGGCTCCGGAGATCTCCCCGCCCATTGTCCAGCTGGCGAATCAGGGGAAGAGAAATGTTCGGACGGCGAACTCTGGACCCAGATCCCAGGAATCCAGTCCAACGGCTGCCGAACCAGGCCGCCCAAAGGCAAACACAGACCAGTGGGGGGAAACCAGATCGCCGAACCGAAAGTTTTGCGGGTCGGGTCGTCGACCCGCATCACTCAACCACCAGGACCGTTGAGACGGACGAAGGGTCAGAGCGGATCCCGGTGGAAGAGGCTCAGGGGAGAGCCGATGACGAGGGCGGCGGGCCTCAGGGAAACGGCCACCTCCTCACCGGACCTGGACAACACTGGGGCAGCACCCACGTCGGACCCCGATCGGGCCTCAGGCGAACCCACGTTGGACCCCGATTGGGTCTCGGGCGAACCCACGTTGGACACTGCACCAGAACCGACCTCCAACGTTGAACCCGGACCCTCCAGCACCACGAGGAACAGCAACTCCTCGCCGGTGACCCTGGAAGAAGGCTCAGAAGAGAAAACAGAACCGGGATCAGGATCACCGGCAGCGCCAGAACCCGGCGAGACGAGCTCAGACGCAGCGGGCGGCTGCACCCTGCTCGTCTCCCCTGGAGATAGGCTGAAGTGCTCAAAGATAAAAAGAGAGAAAAGAAAGGAGAGCACTCGCCTGATCTCGGGTTCTGACGCCGTCCAGGACTGCGAAGATCCAGGATCCGTCGTCAGGAGGTCGTTGTCAGGCTCCCATCTAGCCGCGTCGGGCCCCGCAGCCAGCACGATGGTCAGCGCAGCTTGAGATTCCTCCAGCTCAGGTAACCCCGCCGACGACCCACTCGGCGTGAAGCCAGAAGAATCTCGTCCCGCTGGACCGAACCGCTCCTCCGTGGAGACCCGGGGACGCTCAGTCGTCGGCGTAGACTCCACGCAGCAGTCAGTCCCCCTCCTCTGTCCGCAATGTAGCAGCGGAACCACAGGCCCTCTCCATATCCCACCACGTTGACCCGGAGCCGGGGACCGCTCGGCGGAGAGAGACACAGAGGATGCGGGATTAGGGATACAGGTTACAGCAGGTGGGGAGAGTTCAGGGAGCTGCGAACCCTGAACTTCTCCTCCAGGGATGTGACAGAGCAAATCATTAAGCAGGTGTGAAAAAACAATGACTTGCCTGCCCCCTGGAGGTTGAGTATCGCCTGCTGTAGTGGAATCTGCTTCTTCCTCTCCCCGCCCGGCGATAACGGAGGACCCCCCGGGAATTCGTCTGAGGATCGCTCGCGTTGTCTCCAGCAGAGAGCTCACCAGGCCGGGATTCCAGGCACACACAGCGGTCAGGAAGCGCGTCGAGGAGGAGGGGGAAACAGCCGGGGTGAGCCAGCCCGAATGTCCAGGAATGACAGCGGGGGAACGAGGCTCAGGGGACGAGGCTGTAGAATCTCCACACTGACGAGGCGAAGGGATGACAGCTGCGTGGGAGGAACGGTCCTGACGATGACCCAGAACTGGATCCGGACGAGGTTCGTGCAGAGGTGACTCGGCGATGTGATGACGACTACTCCCAGGGGACGAAGCGAGGGGGAAACCCAGGATTCGCCGCTCCAGATCGGAGATCGAGACGAGGAAGGCGTCGAGCACGGGAAGGCTTCGTAGCCCTGAAGTCCTCACCATCAATCTCACTGCCGCCGCCACATGCCTGAAGGTGGTGACAGGGAACACAGTAGAGCTCGCGACAGCCACTCGACCCCGGACATAACTGCTGTCAGCTGCGGCTCCTAGAAGGGAATCCCGAGTGACGTGGCGCAGGTCGGGGGAAGTCCTCTGGTTGGCGCGAACTCCCGGACTGGAATAACGGCAGGAACGGGACTCCGAAGCGGGGAAAGACGTCGCCCACTTCGACTCCCTGCCGGGATTTCCATCCACCCCGTGGAGCTTCTCTCGCTGTGTACCTGCAGCGTCTATCCTGGCACTGTCCTCCAGATGGTACAGAGAGTGAGGGTGACAGTCCAGGAGTTCCTCAGCACGGCCCGGATGCCAGCGTCTCGCGTTGGAGGCGTCGT